>VZTD01000294.1:319614-352602 GCA_013397725.1 Rhagologus leucostigma | reverse complement strand
GGCCTCGCCTTCTGCCTCTTCTACCTGGCCTCCAGCTTCACCAACAAGGTGAGCGCGGGCGTGGGGCCGCCCCGGTCTCGGACGGGCCGGGCGGGGCGCAGGGAGGTGCGGGGGCGCTGGACAGCCGGTCCGCAACTGCGGGAGCGAGGGGCGAGGAAAGTGCTGGGATCCGGGAGCCAGGAGCAAGAGGAGGAGAAAGAGGAGAAAGAGGAGAGACGGTGCCCTCTGCTTTCCCTGCCCTGCTCAGGGAGAGCCGAAGGACCAGCCCTTCCCGGACGGGACTACCCCACGAGTGAAAAAGTCCCCAGCACTTCAGCCTGCCGCCAGTCCCAATGTGCTCCCGAAACTGCGGATAGGCTGCCGGTTTCGTTTTGCTCAGTGTGTGACATCTTTACCGTTCCGCGACACATAAGTATCACTATCGTCTTGTTTAGGAGAGCAAGAAGGTTGGCATCAGGTCATTTCAATGAATGAAGTGTTATAGAGCCAGAAGTTACGCTGCACGGAAAGTATCGCTGATGCTGTACGTATTTCACTGTTGGGTATCTGGCAGCTGCACTCATTCCCAAAAGAAGATCTGTTAACTGGAGCAATAGTATCAACTATCCAAGGGAAAAATGTGAAATATTCAAAGTATTATTTCAGTAGTGAAACAAATATTAACTTCCATGGCAACTTTGTTCCTTTGACAACTTAATTAACCTGCAAATTAAGGACAAGGATTTTGTTTTCCACTGTGGAACAATGTCTTATTAGTATTGTTGAAATGTCTAAGCAGAAGTAGGCTGAAGATGGCCACATTGTGAATAAAATCCTATCATTTAAGCATAGATTGAAAGCGGTTTTTTTACTCTGGGTGGAGGAGATATAGTAACTGCTCTGTGCTATCCTGTTTATCAGAGAGCATCTGTATTTCTGGTGCAGATTTCTGAAAGAAAAAAATGTTGGTGAAGCAATCAGGGTGTGAATTTTCTGAGGGAAGATTAGAGAAAAGCAGCATTTCAGAGGTGAAAATGAAATCTTTTCTGGGCATTGGCCCGTGGTTTCTGTTCCAAGATACACTTGCCATTAAGGATGCCGAGAAGTAGACTGAAGTCCAGACATGAAGCAAAGTTTGTAGGGAGAGATAATGCACTTGATTTGACAGACTGCTATGAGCAGTGATCAGTTAAACAGAAAGGGACTAGAAGAGCTTCCAGGTTGCATCATGCATTGGGAAAGGTACTTGGCTTAACTGTGCTTGAGAGGAAGTCAGAGGGACATTGACATAGGGCCTCCATTCTCAAACCTGAATGTAGGTTTCAGTGTGATAAAGTTAAAAATAACCAGAATATAGACCTTTCAGTTGTTGCAGGTGGTGTGCAAATGCAAGCAGGGGTACAGATATGTGCAGGTAGGTCGTCCTGATTTAAAATGCGCGTGGCAATTCTGACAGGTGTATGTGTAAAAGGACCTGTTGTGAATCAACATGCATTGTCTGTATGCTGATGCCAGCTTCTAAGTGACACCCCACACACCTGAAAACTGGACCTTGCAAGGTGCTCAGCACAGTTTCCTCTCTGCTGAAAGCTTTCAGCTCCTCCTTTTGCCCTTGACAGCTTCTGCTGCCTCCTTTCATTTCATCTTAGGAAGCTTCAATCATTCTTCTCCTTTGCAGAAGTGGTATTTATATACTTCTTTATGGGAGGTTGTTAGACCTGGGAGATATGTATTTATGCCTCATATTTGCATATATACATATATAATGTGAAGAGACACTAGCATCCATACGTGCAGGCCTAGACAAAGCAGGCTAAAGCAATGACACAGAGGCTTTGCTTTTTACCCCCATGTATTACATCTCCCATGGGCTTTATGGGCTGCTTAATATTTTACACAAAATAGTGTGTGAGCAGAATGTTAAGTCTATAAGATACATTAGTCATAAGGAGACAATTATGTTAAGATTGGTGCTCTTGGTTCTGCCAAAGATTGCCTCTTTGGTGCAGTATGATTTTAACTGACTGGTGCTTACGGCTTTTTGTTCCCGTTAAACCTTTTCCATTCAGTGTGATATATGGAGTGTGTTCAGAAAGTGACAAAGTGCAATTCAGATGATAGCCTTCTCCATTGTTCAGTGTGTCCACTCCATGCCTCCTGTACTTTAGTGTCTGTTACCTTCCACAGTGACTAAGGCAGCATCCAGCATCCAGCTCTGGCATGGGAAGTGTCGCAAATAAGTGTTGTAGGTCACTCAAAGAATCACTGGCAAAGGGATGGGCAAAAGCAGGTTTAATATTAAAGTGAAATCATGACAAAGTTTGTTGGCAAGGTTCACTACCATCAGTACTACATTATTACATCATTACATCATTATTACATTACTATATCATTACATCTATGACATCATTATTAGATGGTTAAAGCAGACGGAGAAAAATCAGACTAAAATCAGCCAATCTAAAAATGAATCAACCTAAAATTATCTACATGGAAGTAAGAATAGGAAAGAGTAAGGATAAAAGGGAATAAAATAGTTGCACTGAGTCACAGGGCTCATAGTGGACCCGCTTGCCAAACTTAGCCCCAGACTTGATCAACAGTTTAGCCTAAAGGTTTTAACAGCACTTAAATGTAGCAGCTCTTAATCAAAAGCTTAATTTAAAGAATTTAACAAAGAATTTGTATACAATTTGATATAGGCACAACAGTGAGTCACAGGCCTATCTTACTTATGAACCTAATGTACTTTAAAATCTAAGAGAGCAATAATCATTATAAACTTGCTACTGCATATCCGCATTCACACACACTCAGACCTAAAGGAGCATGTACAAGGTGTACCCAGGAAAAATTCCCCTTGGATTCAGTGAAGTACTCAACTCACATCAGGTGCCTTTGCATCTTCTTCACAGGCAAAGGGTTGACCCTCGAAGAGTGGATGGTATCAGCCCAGGATCCATCATCGTCATTCAGTGATCCCCCAAGTGTAGCAAACTTGAGGGTTTGCTGGCTCTGAGAGGTGTCCCACTCAGAGGGAGGTTGCTGGTTGCATCCTGCTGTGGTCCAGGAGAGCTCAAAGGGTCTCACTCAGGACTGCTGTTTATAGGGTCACAAGAGACGGTTTAGACGAAGTAATTTTCCATCCTGGCTGCAATGCGGGTTGGTAACTTTCTTTGAAAGTTCAATAACAAAAATGTTGTTCCGCCTGGGTTGTTATGCAGGCAAGAAAAATAAGTCTCCAAGGCTGTTTGTTAAAAAGCAGGAGCTTGCTGGACAGCCTTAATTTCCCGGGAGCAGACAGTGTTTCTGATAAGCTCAAGTGGAACTTAGCCCAGATGCTGTTTGTCAAGATTGAGGCCTATCAAGCATTTCAGAGATCATAGTGCAGCCAGATGAGGGAAGGGGGAGGAAATACACCACAGCAAGAGAAATTACTAGACGGGGTTTTTTTGTCTCTTTTACCAAAATAAAGAAAAATGAAAACTTTTTGTGTATGTTTTGTTGCTCGTGATTGTTTGTTAATATTATAAACTGTAGGTGTTTGATGTCCATTAATTTGCTATTTGTTTTCCAGTATGTCCTGTCTGTCCTGCAGTTTACCTATCCTACCCTTTTTCAAGGGTAAGTATTGTTTTAAGAATACAGTTGTTTGAAAAATTACTTTAACGTCTTACTGTTTCATGCTGAAGGTACCTTTACTACCTCTTGTCATTACTGGCTTTTGCTGTCTGGAGAACATACTTCATGAAGCCTTAACAAAGCATTCATTGAAGTGTCTTGGTTAGTTTTCAAACATCATGGGGGTGATGTAATTAAGATATATGGAGTCCATAATTTCTCATTTTCCTTAAAGTCTTACGCTTCGACATAGAAAAGTAGCAATTACAGTACAACCTGTCTTCTTTGGAAATGGCACTCGTGGATAATGTGCAGTTATAGTGCGTTCTTTTGCTATGCTAGAAAAAACCAACCTTAAACCCATTTGTAGGCATCCACAAATACCATGTTCTTCTTTTCATGCTTAGCTTTTGGTAATTCTGCATCACAAGTCACTATCATATCTTAATAACTGTAATGAGAAATGTAATGTAATCTTTTGGTAGGTGTCCATATATACCATCAATGCTGCTGATGAGACATTTAGTGAAAATCTGGCCTCTTAGAGTCAAGACTTCCCCCGTTTGTTCTTTTCAGATAATGTTAAAACCTGCAGACACTGGATGTCTTTGCTTCCTTTGCTGCTGCTTAGCACGGCTTACATTTTTGCCTGACTTGCAGTCTCAGGACTGCAATCTACTCTAGAAATAATTGCCTTGGGAATCTCCACTTACTTTGAGTGTATTCAGCTCAATTAAATATGCAGTGAATGTTTTCTCGAGTTTTGGCACACACACAGAGGCTGTCTCTTGCACAAGACTTTTATCATATGGAGAGAGGGTTTTGAGTAATTTGTGTAAAATAGACGTGATAAATCAACAGAAAAGCATATTTCAATGGCGAGAAACTGCCTTGTGGCATCTGTTTTACCACAATTATTTCCGTTTTCTATTATTTGGAAATGCATTTCAGCATCCTAATGTTTTTCCGTAAGTTCTGGCTTTTAAAAGTGACTTTTGCTTGAAATCTTTTAAGTGGCTCAGAGGCACTTTCATTTAGACCTATGACAGATGAGCAAAGAGGAAAAGAATGTAATTGTCAGTTCATGCTGTTATTGTTCATTGTCCTTGGTTTTGTTCCCTGTATAATCTAAGACTATACTGCATAGTCCTAAGCATCTGAAACTGTCACCAACTTCTGTCCTTAAAACCTGAGACAAGAGGAAATTCTTCACAATAAAACTGATGAGATTTCGTCACTGGCTTGGACAGACCATGGCCAAACCTGCAGCAAACATCAGGGAAACTTGGCTTTTAAGCTCTCATATGCTCTTCATCCAAAAAAAGGTGAAGTGAGCTGTGATAGTAGCATTGAATATTTACCATATCCATGTGGAAAATGAGCTCACTCTTCTCTGACAGTGTCCAACTGCAATAACACTGCATAGAGTGAATATTTGTTTATTTGTGTATGTGTGAGAAAGGTTTTAAATAATTGCTTAAAAGCATTGCAACGAATGGTAATAATAAATAAACACACTTCTATATCTGTTACGGATGTTAATGTCATTTAAAATTGTGATACAATATCTCTGTCTGAACTGTGCTAGATGTTCAAGGCTTTTCACCCACGAAACCTGAAATACCTCTCTGAAAACCACTAGCTTAAGGAAGAAGTAAGCTGATAACTTATTCTAAAGTGTAAAAGAAATGAGAGTGCATTACTTGCTACTTATTCTAAGTTATCTGTGCGTGTTTCCTAGGCCTCTCATATTATTTCCTAGTGTTGTTCTATTTCAGGTGGCAAACACTGGTGGGTGGACTTCTGCTTCACGTCTCCTGGAAGCTGGGCTGGGTGGAGATAAACTTGTGTTCAAGGTACTGTAGGTTTTTTGGTTTTTGCCAAACACTTATTTTCTGTAGCTGGATTACAACATAGTTGAGTTGGTTGTGGATGTTTCTAACTGGCTAAAATAGAGGTTGGGGTGTGTGTGGGTGTGTGTGTTCGTGTGTGTTCTGCTTCACAGATGTAGAAAATAACTCACATTTTAGTCACATGGGTGTTCAGTGACGCACACTTAAACCAACTACTACTATAAAGTGGATTCAATTTCATCTTGGTAAGATAACCAAAAAGCCCTTAGTGAACACAATAAGGATATCTTATCCAACCATCTGTCTGTATCTCTTGCCTGGATTTTTTTTTTAGTATTGTAAGAGGAACCTTGGTAATGTTAGTTAAGAGCATTGACACAACCTTCCGCAAAACCCTCAGGGCTTTGAAGTCTGCAGATGTGATCTGCGTTTTTCTGAGAGCTGTCTCATAAATGGGGATCATTCACCTTTTCCTAACTGATGTAACAATCAAACTCCAAATTAAATGCTGCTTTGTAGACAAAGATCATCTGCTTGAACTGAATGTGACAGCACAGTTCAGAAGAGTCGTCATGCTGTACTCTGCTCAGGTGGATCCATTCTGCAGTATGGAATGTAGCATCTTTTTTGTCGTGCAAAACGGTATCATTTAGAAGACATATGCCCACAGCAATCATCGAATCTTCATCTCAGGAGATACTAAAAACTTTCCTGGGCAATGACCTGAGTAATGTGACTTGACTCTGAAGCTGGGACAGTTTGGACTAAGTGACTGCTGCACATCCCTCCTAATGTAACTTTTTCTCAGTGATTCTGTATTAGCAAGTGAAAACTGATGAACCTTCTGTTTGATACTCAAACAGCTGGCTTGAAAAATTGAATCTCCTCACTTAGAATAAAATCCTGTGAGTATGTCAGAAAAACCAGGCTGTGTTCTGTTTTCATGTCCATGCAAGTGACTACATCACCATGGAAATACAAGTGAGGTCGTAAATGAAAATGGAATTCGGTTTCCTATTTAATAGCTGCAATCAACTGAGGATATCATAAAAGCTGTCCCTGACTTTGGCAGAGACAGGACTAGGGTCCAAACCTTGCTTTACTGGCAGTTACTGATACATATATATATTAATAACAAATTTATATTGTTCCACAGAACAGTCTAGAGGAATACAGCCATCAGTAATGTCCTTGTGTAGTTCAGCTTTTCATCGCTAATGATTGCTTCTGCTTTAAATAATGATGTTAAAGAAGTTGAATCTTTTTTTCCCAGCTTGGAAAAGACACTTTTGTCTTTTCAAAATCTGGGACGATATTAAAGAAAATAGAGGACAAGAGCCACTCTCTGATGTTGAAGAGGTTGTTTTTATCTAAGAAAAGTTTTGATGAAAAATTAGTTCATATTTTGACCCTGGAGACTTGAGGCCACTAGATGTCAGCACACTGTAGGGAAAGGGGTTGAAATCCCTCTTGAAAAACCTCTTCATTAGCTTGGTTAATACAGCATACCTGTTCTAGAATAGACTGAATGGAACAACCAGAATTAATTGACATGCTTTGGCTATAATTCATCCAGCTATTTCAGCATGAGTTTAAGCCTGTCTTTCTTCACGAAGATTAAGCACGTGCTTTAATGCTTTGCAGAGGTGGATTTGTAGCATAGCATATACCTCCTGTATTAAAAAAAAACAAATCAAAGCCAAAACAAAAAAACAGCCCAAAAACCCAAACATGGAAACCCTCTAAACCTCCAAAGCACTACCAACCAAAAAACTCACCAGCAAACAAACAAACAAACGTAATGTGCAAAGGTGCACATATACCACTGGGATATGGACATTTCCATTCCCCCTTACAAAATATCTGTCTCTGAATCTGTCTGTTGTTTTGGGAGGAGGGGTTGGTGTATGTGTAGGATACTTAGGAATATCATAGCCAGTCTTCAATCTCATCATGCTTCAAATAATAAACTGCCATCCATTTGTTTGTTTATGTCCACAAAGTCTTGGTTTTTCTGTCACGTGGACTGCTCTCATATGCTTTCTGAGCCCATTCAGGTTATCCCCAAGTGTCTCAGCAGAATGAAATTATTACATAGAGATCATCATCCTTTGTCTAAAGTCCAGAATACTAACCTCACTATGAAGACCAAATAAAAACATATTATTTAGAGTAATCTCACTTAGGCTTTGTGGATAACCCGCTTTGCCTCTGCTTCCCCCCAGGACATACTGTAAGAGACTCTCCATCATTGCTTCTAAACAGCAAATGTTGACTGTCTGTAAAGCTTTTATCCAAAACAAGGGCTCTGTGGAGCACAGAGGAACAGGCAGCATCTACGTAATTCTTCCAGTGCTGCAGTCTGCTGCCCAGCTTCTGCCTAGCTCTTGTAGGCACATAAGTCTGATGTGTTCTGATTGGCATTTCTTGTGGTGCTGCATTTCACCCACAGCTAAGCAGCAGCTCAGAGCCTTACTTTAAGTGTTGTTTGGGAGAACCTACCCATTGCCTATCGAGGGATTTGGATTTAGCCCTACAACAACCACAAACTCATCAGTTCTCTTCCTATTTTGCATGTGCATCACTGTATTGCCAACATAAGAAGCTGCTAATTGGTTTACATACAAGACAGATTGTTGACGCTGACACGTTACATCAAACATCCGTGCATTCTTTTTCAGTCCTGAAATTCCCACTTGGCAGCATAAAATTCTACCCTTACATCATGGAAAATACATCTGAAGTCCTTTTCCATTGCACTTCTCAGAATTGCATTGGAGATGAAGACATATTTAGGATTCCTACAATTTAGTGGTTGGGAACATGAAAGAGTGATATTTTTATGTTCTAAATGAAAATTTGGTTTTCATCATGTGTTCCTTTTATCTTCCCAGACCCACTTTCTTTTTTTCCCTCCCCCTATCTTCCATTTGTTGCTGTTCCAATAGGGTGGGGAGTATTTTTGTTGGTGTCTGATGTGAATTCACTGGTAATGAGGTATGACAGTATTTGATCTTGGTCTTGATGAAGTTCCAGTCGAAGTCAATAACCTCAAAAGAAACAGTGTCTTTATAAAAATTTATGGTGACTACTCAAGAAAACCCAGAGCAGATATTTATGCCAGTGAAAGGATCTAAAAATTATTTTTGTGGCCCTGGGTTTTTGATTGAGTATCTTGGGAAATTATATATACATACATATATAACGGAGGAAATGTGATATTTATGGTTTTTCCCTTGTCTGTGATTACGTGAATCTTTGTGCATGTTTTATCTTCATTCATACTGTTCTGATTTCATCGTTTAGTGGTCTGTTTTCTTGTGTTCCGTGAAGTGGGGTGGTGTACCAGTATCTGTAATTGCATTTCAAGTCTTACATGTTAATTGGAAGTGTAATGCAAATTAAGGAAATACAAGCAGTTTGGTTTTGTTTCGAGAACGAGCACTGATCACTAATGTTTTCTCCACTTTAATTCAAAGCTTGGGAAGAGTGAGTGGGGCAGCCATGTCTTCAGTCCTGGGAAGCCTTTGATTCAGGCCTTTACCTCACTGCTACTCCTTTCTTCTGTTGCCCAAAATCTTACATTATTCTCTCTGAAATTTACCACCTACCTGATCCCTTTTTTCCGTTAAGTGAAAAGATCAAAAATAGGAAAAGTGCAAGTTCTGAAGCCCCTTCTCAGAACTGAAACCTGACCCTACTGCAGTAACCATGGCTAAAAGAAAAAAATTAATCAAATCAATCTGATGACTTCATTCCTCCATTAGCCGTCAAACTGCCTCTAGGAGTTTGGCTTAGTCAAAGGAATATCATTAGGAAATCTCAGGAGATAGGGTTCCACAGAGACAATCTGATCTTTAGGAAGAATCTCTTTGTAAATCTGGCTGAGAAATGAATGTGTGGGTGGCCAAGTGTATTTGTACATAGTGAAGATGTGTGCTGTCTGTGCAAGTGAGCCATTTTATGCCTTTATTTGTCAGGTTTTGTTCCTTTCACAGAATATCAAGGAAATTAGTTGAAATGTGTCTTCTTTAAAACCAATGGGAGTAATTTCTAAGGGAGAAAAAAAAAAACAGCAATGGGTTTTGGAGGGAGAGGAGCCAGGGAAAGAGTAAAACAAAGAAAATATTTCTGCAGTTAGTTCCTCTCTTGGATTAGATAAAATGAATAATTTCTGACTTGGACTCCTTAGTAAATGGGAGGAACACTGAGCAATCAGACGGTGGCTTTAATATACACATGTTTGAAATTTATGTACATATATGCGTATTACATTCCTTGCAAGCAACTGTTGCTTTCTGTATGTAAACAGAATGTGGTGAAATAATGGGATTTTAATTGTTTTCACAGGTCTGAAATCCTGTCGTGGCTTCCTGCATCAGTACTTTTTGTGGGCATTATTTATGCTGGCTCTAGGGCACTGTCTAGATTGGTAAGAAATGAACCAGTAGAAATCAGTTCTTTATTACCTCTACTTTGTAAACAAAAACATTCCCTTCATACATGGTGTTTAATGCTGTTCCTGGGTTGAGGGGAAAGGAGGCAGGAGGGGTTTAAATAATAGATCCATTGTTAATGGAGCTAATGCGGTGGTCCAATCCTACTAAGCATCAAAAAGCATCTCTGTGACAGTCCGAAGCACTCAGCATCTCTCCAGAGTGTGCAGTGTTTTGATGAACAGATCCTCAGTGGTCTGAATTGTACAAGTAGGGAAGCTGAAGAAATCAGTAGCTGTAACTTTGCAAAAGGAGGAATGGGGTTGTGGGATCTCTGGGAAATCCTTCCAGGAAACTGATGAAGACCATTTCAGTGAGAAGCTTTTGATTCTTTGCAGGGTTTGAAAAAATAAATAAAAAGTTGGAAAGAGATTATGGGAAGGGTTAGATTACTCTGTTTTATGATTCATTTGAATCACAGTAATTTACCAAATGTTTACAGAATGTCAAGTCTGCTTTCATGAAGCTTGAATGCTTTATGCTTAAATTGTATAGTCTTCCTTAAAAAAAATTGGTGGCACTAACTTTTTAAATACAACAATGTTTTGCTGTTGTTAAGCAGTCTGCAAGGCCAGATCCTGCACTAGCTCCCTTCTGCATTCTGTCAATGCATCTTAATGTAGCTCCAGAGTCAGCTCGTTCCTGTCACCTTCTAAGCCCTGAGGAGAATGAAAAGGGACTTTCTTTACCAGATTCTAATTTTAGGGATCCCTTGAAAATCTCAGCAGAGAGATAGAACAGAAAAGAACAGGAGGTCTCTGTCCTCGTAAGCAAGGCTGGGGGCCTTATCTTGGACCCAAATAATCTTGGGAAAGCACAGGCATGTGCTCAGAAGCCCTCTGCTCCCCGATTAGTTCTGTCTCAGGATGATAGCATTTACTTCCTCTTGGTTCCTTGTCAAAGGAACTTCCATTAGGCTTCTTTGGTGTAAGGTAAGCAAAGTTCCCTAAGGAAAGCCCTGTCTGGAAGCATCAATAAAGCCTTGGCAGCAGCATCTTTTCTGCTTGCTCACCTGGGTGGTGGAGGAGTTATTGATCACATCCTCTCTGTTATTTCTTCTTACTTCCTAGTCATCCTGTAAGTTACTGTGTCAGCCTCCTGTTCCTGCTCTGGTCATTCATAAGTGAACTGCACTAGAGTGGCAGAAGGGCTGTGAAGGATTTTGATTTGTATCCCAAACATTTCTTAAGGTGCATCTCCATTTCTTAATGGCTTTTGTTCTACATGAGTGGGGATTTAGATATCTAATTCTGTGGCCATTTTACGAGGCAAGACAAAAGGACAACTAGTCTTAGGCCATAATTATTATGTGCTGCCTTGTAGTGGGGCTAAATTCAATCCTACGTAGAAGCTTTGCTTACAATCGCTTTGTGTACAACAATTTTATGATAGAGTGAGAAGGAAAGTGGACTCTCCCAAACTCGCAGCTGAATTGGCTCATCTCAACAGCTTATTTAAGTGGGTTTATTCCTAAAGCAGAACTTATGTGTACTTTTATTATCAAATCCAAAGGGACCCACTTTCAAACACTCCTGTATACTGGCAAAGCTACAACTTTAATCTCTGTTTGTGCCTCTTCCTAGAGGTGCTGGCAATCTCCCCGGACCAAGGATTTAGGGCTAGAACTGGAGGAGGACTGCTTAGCTCTGGACTGTGATACATTAAAAAAAGTATGCAGAGCCATGAGGTGAGATCTGTACAGAGTCTATTCACCCTGCCTGCCCAGCCAGTAAACCTTTCTTTTCATAAGCATTAAGCCCACTCACAAATTTAAGAAATACTTGCATCAAAGGCAGTAGACATATGGAGAAGGTTAACTGAGCTAGGCAAACTGGAGCCATTGTTGGCTCCAAAACATATTTGGAAGAGCCAACAAATGGCTTCTGGAAGCAGAAGGGAGGAAAGAAAAACCCAACAAATTCACTTTCATGAAGGGAAGAACGTAAATTCTGCAGTCAACTTTCCTTGTTTATGGGTATTTCTTGTATTTCCTATTGCTGTGTCAAGCTCAAGAGTGCTTTTATGTTAGATGCTTCTGGGTTTATGTTCTCAGTTGTCCAGCAACAGGGTTGAGAATTGGTTTTCAGTGCTGGTGAAGCTAGGTCCAACAACTTCATGCCAGTTGGGTTTGTGTGATATTCATTCTTATCTTGGTGTAACTGTTGCGTTTATGGATCCACCCCAGTTGTCATTATGATTTAAAATGTTTAATGAGCGGTGCTTATCTGGCTTTATGGTAAAGAAAAGAAAATTACAGAAAATATGTAAAGTCACATTTGAGACATATTTGCTGCTTGTATTACCTGATACTTAAAAGCTTGGACATCACTGAGAAATTAAGTCATTCTCTGCTACTGTGATTTAAGTACTATACACTAGTGGGGAAATACTGCTTCCTAAACTGGCTTAGTCTTCTGATTATCTTAATCAGAGCAGAGAATTGCTTCTGTTTCAAGTGTCTGAGAGACCGTGGATCTGATTTGGAGGAAGTATTATGAACCACTAATTCTGGTTGGGTTTGCCGGGGGCAATGGGTGTTTAATTCATTATTGTTATCATTGGGGTTTGTTTCTTAATGATTTCATGTTGGGATGGTGTCCAGATGCCTCAGTGGGTATAATTTCGACATCATTTGCGTATGAACTATTGCATTTCTATCCTAATTTCGGGCAGCTCTTCCTAGCAGTAACTGAAAGCAATCACCTAAAATCATCTTGCCCACAGTTCCGTTGCTAGGAGTCACACTGTATTCTTAGTACCGGCAGACAGAAATGGGACAACAAATGAGAACTGTTTACTGTGGAGGCTGAAGATCCTGGATCAGAGAGGGAAAACTAGAGGCAGAAACCTGGAGCAAATCTCACTGGTGGAGCTGTGTACAAACAAACTGACTGAGCACTCAGCAGTGGGAGACACAGCAAGCGGGTCTGCAGTGGTGTCTGCATTTAAAAGTGCCTGTACCATGTGGTAGTGATTGGAATGGGTTAAATCTCTTTTAGGCGATGTGGCATGGGTTTACAGCTTCAAAAACAAAACCCCAAACCACACACATGTGGGACAGCTGTCTGTAGGAGGAGTGCCCCTTCCTATATGTGTGATTGTTCTGGGTTGATTTGGGCTTTTTTGTTCTCTCTCCATGGCAGCCAATCCCGGTGTTCCTCACTGTGCACAACGCAGCAGAAGTTATAACCTGTGGGTTCCAGAAGTTTGTGCAGAAAGAGGTAATTGATCTATTAGTCAAGGTAACTCCTGTGATAGAATACAGGCATTAGTACCATGTACTTTTCTAGGCTCACTGTAATAGCTACTCATTAATGAGACCCAGAGAGAGCTTTTTGCTGCTAACAAGTATCTATACTGATGTTTCCTTCTCCTCTTTAGTTGATGAAACACTGAGAGTACATATCACCAGTCTGATCTGCATTTTTAAGACTGGATTGATCCTGCTTATTTTTTCTTTTTGAAAATTAATATTCCCTCTCTCTCGTGCCCCACATAAAAATCTCGTTGTTTGAGCTGAGAGGAAGGAGGACTGCGTCCTTAGAACTAATCAGTATAATAGACCTAGTGTATTGTATGATTACAGATAGGTCACATCTCCACATAAAATGCAGAAGGAACGGTACATTTTTGAATTTGTTTTGAATGCTTGAGATTCCACCCCTATGAAAGTCAGGAGAATAATTCCTGCACCATTTATAAGAGCTGGGGTATTTTTCTCACTAACTGAATTGCGGAGCCTTCTTTTTAGGCTTTTCTTGAAATGTTTCTGCAGCTGACTACAGAGCTGCTGTGTGAGCTAATACTGGGAAATCATTAATCACAAAGTTGTTTCTACAGTGGCCTCTGGCTTGCTGTAAAAGGCATCTTCCATTCATTATATCTGTTGTCTATAAAGAAGAAACATAAACGAGTGTTTACAACATCGAACAACAGAAGAGATCACTAAGGTTATGCCTAAGGGACATAGCAGAGTGTACCATGGCGTGTCCCTGTGTCATTGTCCTCTGATTAGTGTCCCTGTCAAAGTGTTTCATATTTTCCTTCTATGTCACAAGCTTATGACTCCTCTCTTTAAAAACAAAAGCACTACAGACAAGGATAATGCAAACACAGGCCTAACTGGAGGTTTCTCAGGAATAATTCCATATCAAGAATTGGGAAAATTTCATGAGTTTAGATCAAGACTGATTTGAATGGGGTAGTACCTAAATAAGAAAACTCAATAGTTGAGTACATATGTTACACAGTTTTGGTCCAATTCAAGTCAAGTTTGAGGAGCAGGTATAAAGTTCATGTCTGGTTTTAGGTTTACTTGCTGGTAAGTAATCTGAAAATATAAATTAGGGTGGAGTAGGCTAATCTGTAATCCTGATTCTTCTTTATCAAATTAAATTTGTTAAGCAGTGCTCAAATTTTGAATATTGCTTGTTGAAGTTTTAATATGTGTGGTGCAGTAAGATCAGCTGTCATCACTTTCCAGTTTTTGGAAGGAGAAAACACTATTTTACCATTTTTATCATTAAATTTTAATGTTTTAATCATACTTTCTTTTTTACAGCAGACCTCTCATCTGAAAGTCTGTAGGTAAGCTTTTAAAACTGCTCAGATTCAGATTCAGACTTGTTTTGGCTCCAGCTTCTGTATTTGTTTCAGATAATGTCACACCAAAACAATGAAGAATGTAAGGCACATTCCTGTGGGCGGTGAGCCTAAATTGCAACATAGGAGTAATTAAACGTTTTAAATTTTTTTTTAACAATTGTTTGAATAGATATGTTTTTTCTCCTTACAAAAATGAAATGAATGAAAAAGCAATGCTCATAACATTGCTTTTGGAAAGGAGATGGAAACCAGGTTTGAAGTTCCAGTGAGTACTCGTAAACAGAGAAAGATAACTAGTGTGTTAGAAAGTAGCTAAAAAAAATGCCTTTTCTTAGAAATGAAAGGTAAATGAGATCCATTTCTGCTAGAATCATTCATAGCAAGGTGGGCATCAGTCTCTTCTGCTATGTCTCAAGTGACGAGACAAGGGGAAGTGGCCTTAAATTGCACCAGGGGAGGTTCAGATTAGATACTAGGAAAAAAATTCCACTACAAGAGCGGTTTGGCATTGGAGTAAATTGCCCAGGGAGGTGGTGGAGTCACCATCTCTGGAAGTGTTCAAAAGCTGTTTGGATGTGGCACTTGGGGATATGGTTTAGGGTGATAATGGTGGTGCTGGGTTGACGGTTGGACAAATGATCTTGAAAGTGTCTTCCAACCTTGATGATTCTGTGATATTAAGCTACACGTCTACCAACCCTTGTTGGCTCTGGTTGTTTAGGCTTCAAAAAGGAGATAGAAAGGGACAAGCGGAAGTCAACCAGTCATATATTAAAAATTTGATTCTGTGCCCCCACATCCCCTTGAAGAATGGATATTTGCTGTCCTCCACATCCTGCAATCTTTTAGCTGTACTTAAGAATGGATAATGTTGGGTTATTATTTAGTATATTTAGAGGCATTATCTTCCTAATTTTTTCCTGTTGTTTCCATTATCTGACTTACTGTGGCCTTGTCTTCACCACTGGATTATTGTCAAGGATACAATTTTTTTTTATAATATTTATTCTGTCTTTTCCCATGCCCTTAGAGAGTAGGAAAATAAGCTGCAAAACCAAGTGTATGTTAGTATTAATAGTGACAGCCGACAGAAATTCCACATCAGTGTATTCCATGTAGCTTGAACAAATACTGACTCAGCCACAGGTTAAGAATTTATTTGGCTTAAGTCAGTGGACAAGGAAAGGACTTGTGCTGTCCTTAAGACATTTCTAGTGCAACACCAGTCACTTCCACCTTGCTCTGTGTTCTGGAGTAACAGTGTCACTTGTAATGGAGTCACGTCTGCTGGAATTGTTGTAACAGGCAATTCATCTTAATGAAAGAAGTTTTTTGTGGCCATTCAGCCAGAAATTGGATGATTTTGGCTTTCTGAAAAAGCCTAGGGAAGACAGATGGCTAGTGAAGAAAAATATTTCCTACCAAGAAAACTTGTTTTCATCACTTCTGAGGTGTTTTGTGCTGCTTCTCTTGTCACAAAACTTTGCTGTGTACAAGTTATGAAGAATACATGATGTAAAACTTAATTTTGGTGGCAGAAATTACTTTTTAAATATGGAATAAGAAAATTAAACAAGTGAAGTGTCAGTGTAAAATTGAGTGGAATTGCCTCTACTTTGCTGAGAGTACAAATCCAGGTTGAAAGCTTTTGGTCTTGCTTTTATTTTTTTTTTCTTTCTCTTCTCCGCAGTGTGCTGTTCCTCCTGGCAGCAGCAGTGTGCCTTCCTTTGTGTGACACACAGGTGAGCTCTGCTTTATGAAGCAGCTCTAGTTAGGCCTTGATGTTTGACATCCTGTCAGCATATGAGGGATGCAGCTTTTGTTTGTAAGCTAGAGTAGGATTCCTGCAAGGGAATTGTAAATGTTTCCTGTTGCTGTGTTGTAGTCTTGCTGGGTTTACTGTGTTCGCATTGTAGTAAAACCTCTGAGCAGTGTGGACATACAGCTCTTTGGTGAAGGTGGTGGCTGGGGAAACCACAGTTTTACTTCTTAATAGGGCTTGCAGCAAATCGCTTAGGTTTGAATTAATTGTGTGTACTTTCAGGAAGTTCCTGAATTAGTTTTGTATTCACTATACACATTTTCTGTAGCTACCTGAGAAAGAAAGGAGGTACCTCCAGGGAGTGCTCCATCCAGCAAAGATCTATTAATTGGAGATTCTCTTTTGGAGATTTAGGAAAGCTGCTTCTTTGCTTTAGACAGCTCAGTTAATATCTGAAGTCAGATGAGTCTGGAGCTTGTCTGGATACATCTGATCAAATGTGGCCATTGGAAGTGTTGCACCTGCACTAGCTCTCATCACAGTCCATGGTGCAGAGCAGGATCTCCTGGTACATAATTCATCTCACCTGAAAGCAGACATCTAAAATATTCCAGGTGAATTCCTCTCAAAAATGTTTGTTTTTCCCTATTGATTGTGAAGAGGGCCTGCTTTGCTCAGACAGATGTCCATTTGAAGCTCTCTTGGATACTCTGTTTAGTTGGAGCCTTGTGGAGAGACTGCTCAGTTGCTGCAGAGGCTCGGAGGGGAAAGAAGACAAGACAAAAATCTTCGTGATGGTCCTCTGATCATCTTGTCCGTCCCTGATTGTCAATACAAGACTAAATAGGCTGGGGTCCGTGTGCTCAGACTGATTAAATTGGTGTACACATCTGAAGGAAATAGAATTATCCTCGCTGAGACGAGCTGAGAGCCTGAATAACTGGCATATGCCACGTTCCTACGTGTAACAGGAAGAATTTCAGTCTTCCTAGTCTTCTTTAGTCATCTTCCCTGTCTCTGTAGCACTGCTCTCACTTGCTGTACTTGCTTTCCAGAGCTAACTGCAGAGAAATTGCAATATGTATGTTTACATGATCGTGCTTTTATTTATGTAGATGTTTTTTATTGCAGTTTGATCCAAACGGATATTTATGGGCTCTAATTCACTTGATCTGTGTTGGTAAGTAATTTTCTTCTAGAAAAAGAATTAGGAAGGGTAAATGTTTTGGAGAAACAAGCTTTATTATGAAGTTACTGATATTTGAGACTATATGTAAGAAACACTTGGAAAGAATGAAGATCAGTAAATATAAGAAAGAGCATTCTTTTTATAGCTTTTATGTTGAAAACAACAATGGAACAAACTACATATTGCAGTCTGTTAACTGTGGATGAGAAAATGCACATGCAATTTTAATCAGCACTAAGCTATTCTGGTTGTTTTTTGATGGTTGCCTACTGAGAGAGACTTCTTTCTGAGGGGAGAAGAAACATGAAAAACACAAGCAATAACTTGTACTTGGAGCTTTATTGCACACACAGATTTTATTTAAAAACTGACAAAAATGTACTAAATATCATGGAATATGGTCCCAGAGGAAGGATGTTGAAATGCTGGGGTTTTTTAGGCAATCATATGCATTTTTAAAAAATTTTAACAATGAGTTGCATAACCTATCAGGTTTTCTTTTGTCTTTTTTTTTCAGACCAAATGTTGATTTGGATAAATCATAGTTCTTCCCTGAAAAGCTAGGAACAGTCAGACCCAGAAAATCTGAAGAAAACGAGAGTAGTAACGTTTAACTGGGAGATTTTTGTCTTTTGGAGTATTTTGGTGGATAATAAGGGACTTGTATTTGATTTTTATCAGTCCTATATACTGTGTGACTCATTCATATGTTAAGTCTTGTCTGCAGATTAGGGATGATTCCTTCTTTATTTCTTCTATTCACGCTGTAAAATTTTCAGGGCAGAGGTAATGTGTTTATATGTATTCCTGTCTAGGGAGGTGTAGAGAGCTCCATCTGAAATGTTGTTAACATACAAATAAGAAATAGTTTTGGGGTTTTTTTGAGAAATATTATATGGCAAACATTTGCTCATTTATATAAAAGTAAAAGCTATGGATTTTCCACTTCAAGTACTTGTTTGCTGTAATGAGTGATGTTCTTGCTTTCTCAAAGCCAAGGGGTCTCATTTGTAAAGCAGTGCTTGGTCATGGAGGTGGAAAATTGCTTAGAGTCTTCAGAATGCTTCTTTTGTGTGTTTGAAATGTGTAGGAAGTGCCAACATAATGTTTATGCTCAAAATATAGCTGCCTTCCATCTCTTGGTTTTGAGAGTTGTTGATATGGCTGTTGGGAGTTATTTGTGTAATTAGATTTCCTATCAACTGAAACGAAGGTGCTACGAGAAAGGGCAAACAGATGAACTTACTTACTGCATAGTAAATCAAGACAGAGCGTTACAGAAGGGGCGTGTGTTCTACCCTTCAGCTTGTCTAATGGAGGCAGAATCGAGGACATCTATTTCATAGTGTTCTACTGCATTTACTTTTCATATTCTGGTTTTCTCTGTGAACCAAAAAAATTACCCCAAAGCCTTGAAAGGATCTGAATAAAGAGAGCCTGAAGCTGTGCTGTTTCTTTCATGAGTGCCCAAATCTTCACCCAGAACAGAAATGAAAGTTAACGAGAGGTAAATGGGTGGTTCAAGACTGTAAAGAACCTGGAAACCCTAGAGCTGAGAGACCTTTAAGTAGGAAAGATGGCTCAGAGCCAACAGCTCTATGTAGATGAACATATATATCATAAAACTTACTGCCAAAATGGTGTGGGCAGAAGAACCCATTCTGTGACACTTTTCTCTATGTATTTACGTGCAAAACCACACACACACACAGAGTCTCTCCTTTGTTGTTGCTGTGAGCTAGGAGATGTCTCGTCCTCAGAAGGACTAGCAGAACCACAAAGCATGACTGTGCTCAGAGCTGATAACACTTTGAAAACCATTAATTTGAAGCAATAGGTTTATTTTACTCATGGTTTAGGAATCCTTTGTGCCGTGTTGCTAAACTGTAATTCAGAGGGGTTCCATGTCTGCCAGTACCACGGCCAAACAAGCTGTTGTTTGTCAGAATGATTGCACGATACGGCAATTACACATGTCATTTCAATTACAGGGGCTTACAAAGTATTTCACAAGTTGTGGAAACCTGGCTCTTTAAGGTAATGTGTTTTCTTATTCTTTTATAAGGAGATGACTGTGATGTAGGGAGCTCTGCATGATCAGTAGGAGCTGGGCCACTCCTGGTTAATCATTAATGACTTCTCTTGCAAGACGAGCCTTATTTATTGTTGGTAACAATAGCATGTGGTTATTGATAGTTATACTGCTAACTGGAACACTGAATTAGTTTTAAACAGTATATTATCCAAGGGTGGTGACTCAGCCCTGGAAAAAGAACCCCTAATTACTGGCCCAGGTGTTAAGAGGAAATGTTAGTGTGTGTTCACGTGGAAAACTGCATGGTTTGAATCTGTCAGTATCTTTCTTTGTGACACAGTCTCAAAAGTGTTCAGCAGCTGGTGATTTACCACAGGACAGGAATGACTGAGTACCTTAAGCACCTTGAAACCCTGCACTAGTCAGTCCCATGTGCATGTTAGAACTGCAACCACAAAACAGTAGTCTTGGAATCAGGTAGCATTACATGTTCACAGTGTCTATAATCTGCAGTTGTCTGTATGGATGGAGATGGATGTATTGACACATATGATGTATAATATACATGCATGGATAAGCTCATTTATTTCAAAACCATTTTCCATCTCTGGTTAAAGGGTCTAAATTTTAATCAGTCTCACTTTATCTTCACTTTAAATGAAACTTCCACGGACAGTAACAACAGAAATAATGTGTGAATTCTGAGTAAATTAATCTGTTGGTTAATTGATAATTAATTGATTTGTTTTGATAAAATTATTACTGTATTATGTTTAGGATGTATATAGTTATAATATAATGTGTATAATTATAATATAATGCTAGTATTACCTAATGTTAACTTTATTATATATTAGATAAATTAATATAATGTAATATTACAGCATTACTGTACATTACTGCTTAATATACTGATCTGTTACACCAAGTGAAGTGTATTGCTAAAAAAACCACCTTTTTTTTCTCTCCCTCCTCTCGCAGTGATCTGGACCAACAGTACATCAACTATGTATTCAGGTAAAATGAATAAGTCTTTGATACACCATAGCTGGTTTTATGTGGTATATGTTTTCATTTTCAACTGTGGCTTGTTGAAGAAACTCATAGCTACCACTATTTAAATGTATTTATTTAGCAGAACACTCACTGAAAGAACAGTGCTAAGCTGAATGGCTTAGCAGCTGAATTTTTTTGGCTCCAGTTGTAGGTGGACATGCCAATATACACCTGGGGAGGTAATGAGGTGTTAATTATGAATTTTTAAATCACCACGTGCACAAGTGATCTATCACTTCCAGAAATAATATTTACAGAGTAGCTGCCTGGCAATACCCCACTTCAGAAAATAAAACTTGTACAAAATTGCCAGAAGAGGAGGTAGTGATTACAAAAGTACTGTGTGCAAAGAACATGAGCAGTAACTGATTGTTCAGAGTGCCGTTAGTGGGATTGAGTAATTCTGACTTTCAGTTGTTTTTCTGATTCGGAGATATAAGAGTGGCTTGTTATTTTGTAGCTGGTGAAAGAGCCCGAGTCACTGCCAGATTCCCCTGCTCTTTTAAGTCCACTCCTTTCCTCAAAGAGCCACAAACCAGGACATTCAGTGTACACGGCTTCTGCTGTGTTTTTGTGAGGCTTTATTCCAAATAAGGCATCTAGAGGCTTGGTTCAATTCTCCTCCACCCGTAATCACATCTAATATATGTTGGCCTCTTTTCTTGGGTTCATTGTCTAAGTCATTTGGGAACACTGTGAAGTATGAATAATAAATTCAAAGAAATTCCTTCTGTGGTCAGAAGGAATGAAAGAGGGAGCAGAAGTTGGAAATAAGCATAACAAAAGTGAAGCTGTGCTAATCTACTTGATTAGATGGATGTATGCTCTTGTCTGACCACATGAAAGATCCTTGATAGGAATACATCAGGGACACCAGTGTAGGACGGTTGCTTCCTTTCAATTCCCGTTTATCTTGTGAGCATCATCAATATGATAACACTGTGTATCTCTTTCTATCTTAGTTCAATCAAATCTCCTATTTCCATAAATAAGTAATGCAGGCCTCTGCTTTTGCCTTTATGATTCACCAGGGTCCCATTTATGGACAATATCTGAATATCAGTTTGCTTGAAGTAGGCTCTTGTTTAAGTCAGTTGTTGTTTTCCATCCACAATGAAAGGCAAAGCAGATCAGTTTTACACAAAGAAGGTAGGTGTGTTTATTGAAACTTTGGAAGAATTAGTCATGGAATTTGCAAATGTGCTGCCACATGCAGAAATAACCTATGAGGTCTGGAGTGAGATGTAGGTACGCCGTGTTGAAGGGAAATCATGAACCAAGCAGTAAAATCAATTGATTTTTCATTTGGCAGTTGCCTGACTGTCTCAGTTGTCATTTTAGTTGGAAATTGCACCTAGGCCTGAACCTTTAAATTGAGATCTTGTCCGGAGGTCTTAATTTTTCAGCTTTGATTGAAAAGTCAGGGCTGGGTTGCTTCTCTGTTACTTAGTGACCTTGGTCTTTTGAAGTCTGTGAACTTGTGTCCAGCAGAGAGCAGGAGTCACACATTACATGGAAAGTATGATTATTTATTTGGAATCTTTGGAAAGGGAGAAACTTCTTGCTAAGGAACTGTGAGCTGCAGTGGTATATGTATTTTAAAACTGTTCTTTTTACAGAAAACAAACTAACAAACAATCCAACAATGGATTTGTGCAAATTGGAAGATGGCTATCTTCAGCATCTGTTTAAGAGCAAAAATTTGTTATCAAAGCTTCTAGAGTTTTTCCACAAGAAGAGGCTTAAAGGTCAGCATAGCTTACAAGATGATGGTACAAAGCAACTTCCTGGAAAACAGGTGGCTTAGGGGAAGTAGCAAACTGGATGCTTATTTGTTTGGCTTGGGTCTGTGTATATCTATATGTCTATGTATCTGTATTTGTATATATTTCTATGTGTTAGAGAAGCTCACAATCCATAGCATTTGGACCTCATCTTGCCTAGGAAAAACAAGCAGTACCATGGACAATGGAATAAGTGACATCTGATTTAATATTTTAGAGTTTTGTTTTGTCGAAATAGCTGATGATGTTTGAAAGGGTGTAAAATTTGGCAGAAGCTCTCTCCTCATCCGCAACCTCCATGACGTGCCACCTCCGATGTCTAATGGGGCTAAAATCCTTCTGCTGCAGGAGGCACTGGCAGAGTTTGTGTCAGACCTCTGCACATGTAGTTATCTCAGAGATCACTGCCGCTTCCCAAATCTGGATCAAGCTGTTCAGTGTGCTTGAGAGCTGTGTGGAGCTGCGTACACACAGCTTTACTGCGCAAACTTAATTTCTGTAGAAAACAATCAAAACTACTTTTAAATATCACTGACTAAAGGAATGTTCTCTGAATGAGCACTAACTCCTCACAGGCAGCTCTGGGTCAGAATTACTGTAGATGTGGATTATCTCAGAGGGTGCCCAGCACTAAATTTTGTGATTTAGAAGGTGTTAAGGTATATGCTGCTTCCTCTTTTCAGGCCTTCTCGAGGACTGTTCTGGCCATGACAGGACCCCAGTTTCACCTCTGGGACAGGGCAGTTTAATGTGTACTGGAGGCCTTATCTGTACAAGCATGATTGTATGATTCTATGTTTTATGAAGGAACTCGCTAGTGTGATAGCAGTGCAACCTTCTCCTCTTAACACTATTATCAATAGGTTTTTAAAGCTCCTTATTTCTAACCTAGATCAGACAGCTGACATGCAGCTGTGTGGGCACAGCCAGATAGTGTTTAGAATCATCCAATCTTTTAGGTTGGAGAAGACCCTTAAAGTCATGGAGTGCATTAACCAAGCGCTACCAAGCCCACCACTGAGCCTTGTCCCTAAGCACCACATGTCTCTTAAATACCTCTAGGGATGGTGACTCAGACACTCACCTGGACAACCTATTCCAATGCTTGATAAGCCTTTTAATGAAGATATTTTTCCTAATACATAGGAAAAATACATAGGATTATTGTAATAGAGGCTGTTCAAAGTGTTTCTCAGTTTAGTATGAAAGTAGGGTTGTACTCTACTGAGTGTAGAGGCTGCCTGCATAGAGCAGATTAAAAGATCTGCCACAAATTACTGGATGTTAGAATCTACCAATATGTTAGAGTAAAAATAAATAAATAAATAAATATAAAAAAGAGACGGCTCTGTTGGACGCTTCCAGAAGTGCAACTGAAATGAGCAGTCTCCTAACATATGCTGTCCTTACATGCCATGCACTGTTTCTTGTTTTAAAATCTGGAACAGTTTGGGAGAGAAGAACACCCTAAGTAAATGTACATGAATGGAAACTTTCCAGAATCAAACAGATCTGAAGAAATATTTGCTGATGTTGAAAGTGTGGTGTTCTTCTCACTTCATCACTTCCAACATTATTATTCAATGGCTTTTAAAAAGGGAGCCAGGCCAGGAACAAGTGTAGGAGGGAAAGCAGAGCTGTGCTATGCAGAGAAGGGAGGGGTGATGTTGCTTCTCAGTGCCCAGCCCCATCCTGTTCATCCCTCTCCCTTGTGTTTAAGCATCTGGGGCAGAGGCAGGGAGGAAGAGAAGAGGGTCAATGTACTTCCAAGATCCTGCCTCTAATCCTCCAATCCTCTTGATCCCACCCCCTTTTTTAAACTGCAGTATTGTATTTCTCTGTACCCTGGCTTCTGCATTAGTGTTCTACTTCCTAGTTCCTTTTTCTGGTAATCTTACATTTTCTTTTGTTACTTTCTGTTCCCCCACTTTTTATCATAGAGAGAGCCAGATTTCTCCCCCCTAGCTGGTGAGGGGTAGCATGAGGGGAGGGGTAGTAATGCCTGCCTGGCACATTGAGGGAGACATAAATGTGTCTTAGAAGCAGGTTGTAGCTCATCTTGGGCTTTCTGCTATGCTGAGGCAGGTAGAGATGTTTTACTTCTTGTGAAGAACCTGCAAGAAAGTTTCAGTACATCCCAGTATCTGTCCCTGTCTGATACTTGTTCACAAAGGCATGCCCAGATGGCCTAGCAGCCATTGGTCAGGAGAAAACAGATACAGGAGAATTTCAAATGGTGAATAAATGGCACTGACAAAGGTATGAGGTAAAGGTTCTACTCTATGCAGCAAAACTAAATCTGGCTTCTGGAAGAGCTGCTAATCTGTCACTTTTGTGAATTAAAAATGCTGCAGTAGATTTTCTGCAATAGGGGAGGGCAGCTTTGCAGGCATAAATTGCCGTTCTTGCTGACAAAACCTCTTTTTAGCCACAAAGGAAACCACGGGTGACCCAGCCCTCAGGATTGAGTACAGGGGAAAAAAAAGAGAGGAGCAGAAAAATCCAGCACAGGGAATTTGTTTTTGCTGCAGCCTCATATCCGGGCTGTCCTGCTAGAAACCTCTGAATCCCTAATCTGGTTTTACAACATCATCGTGTCTTTTTTACTGATGCTTCATTCAGAGCAGAGCTACAGAGCAGCTGTAATGCCATCTAATCCATTTGCCTTAGCCTGCCCTGCACTTCACAAATAAGGTTTTGTTTTCTTCTTGTGTTTTCTTTGGACCAAAATCGGGTCCAAAGAAAATGCAAGTGGCAAGTGTCTGTTAGGGTTATCAACTCCTCTTGGTTGCAGAAGGAAGTTTCTCTCTGAGTATTCCCAATCTCAGTGGGTTTTTGTTTAAAATATAGTAATTCAAAAAGCAAGTAGAGAGACATGGTTTAGTCCTACTTCTCATCACTGTTTATACAGTTTCACTTGTCCTGTCAGTCTCCTGTTTTCTCTGTTATTCAGTCAAAAGCAGTAGACCTTTGCTTCCTTTTCTCTCTTTACCAGGAAACCGAGGAATTGGGCCTGTTTATTGTGAATTACTTTTGGCATCCTTTGGCAGGGAGAGCACCCATGTGTGGGGAGGAGGGGCGGGGCAAATTACCTACTGTAAGTGATCTGCTTTGCCTTGTTTAATACCTTTGTGGCAATAACATCTTTTAAAAACTTGTATAAATATTGAGAATGTGAACATACTGTACCAGCTGATGCCTTTCAAAGACTTATAAAATGTGAAGCCTAAAATACCTGCCTGTCTGTCCCTCCTAAACCCTCTTTCCTCCTTAAGCCTGTTGTGTTCCATGGCTCATTTCAGTGACAAGCTTCCCCCAAGGCTTCCTTGGCCATGGGATTTCCATGGTCTTTGCAGTTCCTTTTGCTGCTGGTGACTCAGTGAAGGATGCTGGGATTCACCAAAGATTGCCAAGGGCAGGTCACCAAGCATGGAAGCTTGTTCATGTTGAGAGCTGGGACTAGCTGTGAGTGAACGGGTTTGGAAACAGTAGCTGTGTTAACACTGGAAAAGGGAATTGGCCTGGAATGCTTAAGACTTCATAACATTAATGACTGTCTTTTTAGCTCTGTGAGTGCAGTGCTGGCTGCTTATCAAGAAACAAACTCTCCAGATACTCTTTTCTTCTTCTCCCACTTGTCCTTAGTGTTTGTCATGGATGTATGTTGTTGGTAACTGGAAGAAGCTGTAGCTCTACAGACATGCGTGTTTATCCCATCTCACAGCACCCCAGAATGTTTCTGTAGCCTTCTAACCTTAGAAACAATTTGGAACGAAAAATTTACAAAAAAAAAGAGATAAATTTACAAGAGTGATCAGTAACACTAAAAAAGGCTCTGTACAGCCTATACTGAAAATTCAAGAGGGTGAGGTCTTTGTAAGACCTCAGAAAACTTAAGTGATACTTAAGATAAAGAACTGGTCACAGCTGATTTTCTTGTTCACTTGTATCTTTCTGAAAAGTGTGAATGATTTGGGCAGGTACTTGGTTTTATTTTCACGTGCTTTTAAACTTGTCTAATGCAGTATTTGACATAATATGGAACAACAACCATACCTTGCAACTTTGGGGGTTTAAAAATGGGACAGCAAAAACTTCTTTGCTAGGAGGGTAGAGTGGCCCTGGGACAAGTTACCCAGAGAGGTGTGGAATCTCTGTGCTGGTAGGTTTTTGAGACATGCATTTTCGAGACAGAACCAGAAGGCATGATCAAATATTCGTGATAGTCCTGCTTCAGGTAAAAAAATTGATTAGGTGATCCCAGACATTCCTTCCCAATCAACTTGTTTTTTAATTGATACTTGTATCTCAGTTATTCTACTCAACTAGAATAAATTTCGCCATGAAAAACAAACACAAAACTGTCAATTTATAGTCTTCAGCCCATGTCATAAATCCTGTAGTATCCAATTAATTTTTTTAATTTTTTTTTTTTAGTGTGGTGCTATTGGCCTCTGCATCCCATCCAGCAGGTAAAGTGAACTGAGTTGTTCCTTTTGTAGGTTTCCATGTTGCTTTTGCTTTCTATGTGTGTTTTTAGAGACCAAACCCCTAGGATTTTAGCCCTGAATATGACCAATAATATGTTACCATGTAGGAAGAGGAGAGAAGGGTATATAACTTGGTGTAATTTGCATGATGTTTCCCAATACCATTCTAAGCTGCCCTTTGCAAGCAAGCAGCATGAGACAGACAACAAAGAACAGTTTTTGAGGTGGTGCATGGTAAAGAACAAGGATTCCCTAAGTCAACATGTCCTCCTCAGAGCAATGTCCCAGCAGTCCATATAGAAGTGAGTTTCCTTCTCTGCATTCTCCTCAGTGCTATGCAGAGATTTTGTTTTGTTTCTTTCATAACACAGATCCCATTGCTTGGGCCCATGGCAGGATTTGAAGTAGCAGCACATCAAGTGGTAAAAATGGAGAAATTTAATATATTATGGTGGCTAATATTCCTACCATACTTGTGTTTTCATAGTTAGAAGGGTAAAGATGATCATCTGTTGCTTTCATTAGACATTTGTTCAGCCAGAAAAACAAAGAAGGAAGCATTTAAAGAAACATAAATTCCTCATTTTGCCTGGTGGTGCAGATTGTGTATATAGGAAACCCCCACCAGGACAGACATACATGTTAAGCAAAACAGTCCTGCATTTCACAAAGTGAAAGATGGAGCTTCTTGCAAATCTGTAGAGCCTGAAGGCCAGAGAACTCCTGGAATTGCTGCCAAGAGCAACCAAGGCTCAGGTTCGTGGAAATGCAAGTACTCAAGAGCTCTACTTAGACCTAGGAGAACTTATTTAAACCTCTCAGCATGCTCTGTGTTACAGAGTTCAAATGCCAGAGAGGGAAGCAGCCACCATATGTCTATGTTTCCTGTTGCTTCAGTAGGAACTATCACATGCTGTGTAATAAAAGAAGTGGATGTGATACACGTCTGTCCACTGGCAACTGTTGCTTAAGCAGGACCTTCTGAATACTAGCAAAGAATACTCTTAGGTACCCCTTTTTCCTATTTCAACCAAAGGCAGGAACTGGCTAGAAGCAAGGTCAGAGAGAAATCATTAAACACACCAGAAATGTGGAAAGCATCATAAATGAAAAGTCAGCCAGCTGTAAAGGCTCAAAGGAATGTTAAACTAGTAATGTTCATGTAATTGCTGTTGCCTCGCTTGTAACAGTGGGTGATTTTTTTCCTACCATGTACTGAGTATATTGCTTTGTCCCTCAGGTGATCTCTTCAGTGCCTTGGATTTTCCATTCCTGTACTTCTACAGGTTTCATAGCAGCTGCTGTGCCAGGTAACCTCTCTATAACAGGTCATGTAAATGTTTTCAAAGTGAGGGATCCCACTGACTTCCAACCTATACTGTCAGTTAAAAATTTTGGAGCATGCAAAGCCTTACTTACGCTAGTTTCTGCTGCCATAAGCCAGTAGAATTGCAGAGAATGTATCTTTGCATGTCTGTGGGTGTGCATTTGATGGCCTGAGATTCAAATATGCTGAAAGTATATGTGTTTCCTTGAGTTAGTGCATTCTGATGGTGAGAGTTCCCAGTCACCAGTAAAATAATGTTTACCCAATGTAGCAAAGCTTCGATACATAGCATCTCTCAAATGCCTCTGAAGTCGGATTAGCCCAAACTTGCTGTTTGCAGCGATTACTAAGTATTAGTCTTCAGCAGTATATGGGTGTACATGGATTTATTTGCCTGTACATCTTGTTATTTGGCACAATGCTGTTTTGGGTAAAAAGGAAAAGCTTTAAGAAGTGTTCCATTATTTTGACTAGCAAAAGTTCACTGCATAATAGCATAATTCCCAGAGGACAACATAAATATATTTCCCATAGATCTTAATTTAAAAAAAAATCCTGTCTTTCTCTCCCAGCCTTTTACCAAATGAAAGTCTGGGTTTTTTTAGAGGGGGAAAAAGATATTTTCATGCTAACTAATGGCAAAAATATTTCCTGATAGGGATTATTTTACTTGTATCTGGATTTTCCCTTGAAAGGGGATATTGACAATGACTGTTAAATAATTTCCAATGTACAGAGGTTTTTGTTATGTTTTTCCAAGTGTGGTCTATGCACATTACAAGTAACTTGCAATTAGGTATTCTGTAGGTAGGTGAAATCTATTTTTCTCAAAGGTGAGGTCTAATTGCAGCATTAATGGATATCTGTCTAGTCCAGATATTCTCCTCTTTCACTTCATTAGAACTTTACCACTGTGGTAGTCTCCCACTCCTGTTTCCATTGGCCCACCTTCAGTACATGTGTAGTAGATAGCACTGTACACTACGGAAAGGGGAAAGGAATGGATAGATGGAGAAACAAACATCTCAGTGTCTCTCTTAACATTTTGTAATCTAGTGTCTTTGTAGACACGTGGGATTTGGAGGAAAACTTATACAATGTAAGGTAAGGGCGACTGATGTAGCTAAATCTACTGCCTCTGCAGAATGTCTGAAGCATCAGCAGTAAGGTGCAAAGTGCTCAATTTATTTAATGAAATAAATTGGTGTTAATTGTGGCATCAATATTTTAGGTATTATAACTCGCTGTTTCACTTTTTTATCTCTTGAGTTACACTAAACATCTTCAAACCTCTCTGACTGAAAGCCCCTCACAGCAGGGCAGAAGATCTGGAACAAAGTTAAGCTACTGGACTCTTAAAAGTATGGGCAATGTTGGTTCATTGAACTCTGTCATTTCTCAGAGTGGAGTGCTCTACTGCTCAGCACTTCATCCTCTGCAACAAGTTGCTGAGTTTAGGCCTATCTTTTTTCATCAAAGCAGCATCTGCTTCCTTGGCTTCAAACTTCACACACATTCCAAAGGATCTTGTGTTATGGCTCAATGCAAAAATTCGTAATGCCTTCTACTCCTGGGAAGTTATCTTACCCTACTGTTAGGTGCCTGTATGGACATGTGGCTGAGATGGAACTTGGCCACGTGTATTGAGCAGGGAACAGCACTTGGCTGATATACTGGAGCCCAGCACGGAACTTCTGACCTGAGGAGCCACCATTTTCCACCCTTCCTGCTGTTGTAGAGAGAGGCCCAACTGCATGGCATCACTATCCGGAGCAGCATACCCTCTGCCAATACCAAAGCACTTTTTGCTTCACCATCTGTATGCTGTGTTGATCTTATCGCCTTTCCCATGCAGCTTCCCACAGTACTTTGTAATCTCTTATGCCTCACGGTAATTTCTGCCTTACATATTTTGAAGTCCTTTTCTGTTGCCTGCTTGCTGGTTTACACCGTTCCACTGGTTCACAATCGGGGGTTGTACGTATGTCACAAGTGAAACAAAATCCAGAGCCAGACCTCATAAACTCCATAAAGTCTGGTGAGATGTGGAACAGAATTTCCTTAAGAGTAGTCTTGGCTACAGGAGCACTGGGGACTGCTGTCCTATATGACTTGGGAATCAAAATTCCCTTAATTGTCAGCAGAAAATTTTGGAGTATCCTGTTCCCAGCACTACTGAGTCATCTATTTGTTATACAGTAGAGATGTACTTGACTTCCTAACTGGAGTTTAGGCTTCATGAAGTTTAAACAGTTTGAAAGCTTCAGGCAGAAACTTTCCAGTGGTTATTTTTTCAGTTCAAGGCTCTGTGGAGGTTGAAGTGAGTTAGTTGCCAAATATGTGTGGTTCCTGCTGAAATTAGCATTGCTGTGTTATTCAGAGCCATTTCAATGCCTGAAGTTAATATTTCGCCTCATGTTTTCAATAATCTCTACTTTTCTGATTATGCAAGTGCATTAGAGCCCAGCCATAAGAGCGTCAGACTTACTTTACCCAGATTCTAGTCGCTGACTGAACAAAACCCAAGATGTACTGGACATAATGTAAGCTTCTTGTCCACCAGCTTTCTGTCTCCAAATGGGATTAACACTGCAGTTCTGCATCAGGAAAACCAAGATGCCTGTAAGAGGTTGTTTAGTTGAAATTAAGAGATTTTATTAACAAGCTTTCCCCATCCCTTGCAGTGGACTGTTGGGATTCTTTCTGATGTTGCACACAGTGAAGCTAAAAAGCAGCACAACCTCAGGGCAGTATGCAGCCTGGAGTTTCCTTGCAAAGGTAAGAGAAAGACCCTCACAGGAACAAGTGGATCTGTGCATCTCCCAGGAGAAATGAGGAATTTCTGCATCTCTCTAGGTTCTCTTGCAGTTCCTCCTTGATACTTCCAGGTCCTGTCTGTGCAACCTGCACGTAGAGCTGAGGCAACAAATATCAGGTGTGTAATAGCCCAGGATCATTATGTGAAATGAAATACTATCTATAGACTGAGTCTAATGGAACTGGGATGATTATTGCTGCTAAGGATTTGGACTACTGAATCCCAGTAATACAAACCTATACGTTCCAAAGGTGTTTTGGAGAATACTCCTTCTGAGAGTGTGTGCACCAGCCATTGTTTGCAGTGTGTCTTTCCTGAGCCAGGAGTTAAAACTAATTCCCTGAAGTTCAATACCAGAACTCTCACTGTTTTTGTTGCAGGAGAGAGCTGAGGATGTCATTTGCCTTGACATTAACAGGGCTTTTGACAGTATGTCCCACAATATTACTCTATCAAAATTAGGCTGTTAGAGTCTGGATGGGCACACAACTAAATGGGTAAAAAAAATGGTTGGAGGATCAGGTTCAGACGGTAGAGGTTAATGATTCCTACTCTAACTGGAGTCTTGTGACAAGTGTGGCGCAGGGATCTGTCCTGGGTCCCTTCCTATTTAACACCTTTATTGAAGAATGAGAAGTAAGAGAGTGCGCTCACATTTCCGAGGGACACCAAACTGGGAGGACCTGTCAATAACACTGGAGGATAGGGTTGCCTTCCAGGGGGATCTGGACAGGCTGGAGGAATGGACCAACGGAAATCTAAAAAAAACCATCAAGGGCAGATGTGAAGCCCTGCACATGAGAAGGAAGAGTCAGTGACAATAATACAGCCTGAGGACTGCACAGCTGGAAAGCAACTCTGTGGAAAAGGACTTGGGATTTTGGTAGACAGCAAGCTGCACATGAGGCAGAAGTGTGCCCTGGCAGCTAAAAAACCCCAAAGTATCCTGGGCTGTACTTAAAATAGGATAGACAGTAAATTCATGGAAGTGATTATGACCCTCTCCTCAGCACTCGTTGGTCGACATCTGGAATAGGGAGCCTTGCTTTAGACACCTCAGTACAGGGAAGATATTGATAAACTGGAATGAGTTTGGCAGAGGGTTGCCAAGAAAGTCAAGGGACTGGATCGCTTGTGTTTTGGGGAGTGGCTGCTGGACCAGGCTTGTTCAGCCTGGAAGAGGGACATCTTTGGGAGCACCTAACAAACAGCAGCCACTCAGCAGCTATGGAGAAACCATCCAGAAGACAGATCCAGGCTATTCACAGTGCTGCGTTGGGGTGTGTATGTAAGATAAACAGAGAGGTTCAGATTAGGTACAAGGAAAAATTTTTTCACCCCAAGGACAAGTCAGGCAAGGGCAGAGGTTGCCCAGGAAGGCTGTGTTCTTTCCGTCTTTGAAGGTTTACAAGACTGGATAAAGCCCTAAGCACCCCAGTCTGACCTCCTGAGGTCCATTCCTACTGGAATTATCCTATGATCTGTGGATCTAGGATCTGGCTGTACTTGATTTAAACTATTAACAACTCAGTTTTTAAATTATCAGTGGTGAATGCAGTCAAAAGAACTTGTCAGACTCCTTTTCCCTGGTTAGATTTTACTCAATTTCATCACTTTCAGCTAGGTCATCTGAAAACCACAACCTTCCTATGTGGTTTGTGATCTCACCTTTCCTACTACAGTGAATGAAGCTGTTACATTATCAAAAAAACCCTCAAAACCATAGATTTGCATAATATGCTTCTTCAGAAACTGTTGTCAAATTAGTCTGTTTTTTCTGGGGATAACAAGAATGGAGTGATATGGCTTGGTTTGTGCTTTGCAAGCTGTTCCCCACTGTACAAGTCACATGGAGTTTCTCACTAGTTTGAATTTCTTCCAAACATTCTGACTGTGGTGCAGATTTTAGCACCTTAGCTTTCTTCTTGCTCCTTGGTAGCAAAGTCAACTGATCTAAAACTTGCTCTTGAGTC
>VZTD01000294.1:211979-319570 GCA_013397725.1 Rhagologus leucostigma | reverse complement strand
TTTTTTTGGTTGGTTGGTGTTTGCTTAACATTCTGGTTTGGAGATTGGAATAGCTGGCTCTGCTAGTAGGTGTTGTGAATGAGGGTAAATGGTTCTACATGTGGTATTTATGACTTATTGGAAAAAAATGCAGGCAAAGATGTGTTGTGAAATACATTTTAAGCAGATTTGGGTCCATCCCAGCTGAAGTGGATCAGAGCCACAAAGTCTGGACTGGATCAAATCTTTCCCAGAGTTCAAGGGTTTCTAGATTTCTGGGGATTTGGCCATCTCTAGACATAAGTGATACAAAATTTGTTCTAGCCACTGTTGTCAATGAAATTATGTGCCTTCGTAGCAACTAAAAACTTGTCCCTGTGTCACTGTGAGAATTTAATCTGTTCTATAGCCTTAAAAGTGCATGCTTTTTAATGTACATGGTTTAATTATCTTGCTTGGAAGGTTTTTGTAACAGAGTAATTAATCCTTTGCCTGTTGTAGCTTCTAACCTAGTGCTCAAATTATATGGCTTATCTTGAGTTCGAAGAGGGCAGTAAGTAATGAAGACATGAGATCTGTCTGTAGCACTAATAATTTTATCAACGCTAGCAGTTTCTCTAATGTCTCCCACTAGTGTTTTAAAGCTTGCTATGCAACTTATTTTAGGGTTCTACCGTACCTGTCTAAGGATGCATGAGGAGCATGGAGGAACTGCTGCTCCAAGTGCTGAAATGCAGCTGATTTGGGTTTAGAAGTCAGTGAATGCTTGAAAAGTTTGGACACACCATACATCAGTTTTAGAACAGGGATCAAGAAAGACTGCAGAGACAGAGATGGGCAGGCAGAAAGCCAGAGCTGAACTGGAGCTTGCCTGAAGGGTAGGGCCTGATCTACCAGCTCCCAAAAAATTCTCCCAAGGAACCTTGTATCTACAAGGAACTATAAATTTATGTACTGTGTAGTAAAGATTTGAATCCCATCTGTCTGGTCATTAATACTACTTCCTGCAGGTGTTTGAAAGTGTTAATACTACGTACTGATCCAGCTCAGCATTGCCCAGGTATGAGGGCTGTGTCAGTCACACCTTAAATCATTGTAAGTGCAGAAAAGCAGCATTTAACTAGCACTGTAAAATCTGCTCAAGTCTAAGTGTCTGCCTCACTTTAAAAAAAAAAAAAAAAAAGGAAGGAAGTTAATGTGGATAAAGAATAAAGATAGAAAGTATTTGTATCTGGACTTGCAGAATGGGATCCAGCGGAAAAAAAAAAACACCACTGGTCACAACAACAGCTTTGTGTTCCCACATGAGCATTTTTCTTGGATTGAGTAGTGCCCTAGATCATCCTCTTAATCTCTCAGACTGGCTGGAGTTTTCACCAGCAGTTGGAAAGGAGCAGCGTTTGAGGCCAGAATATGTTTATCTTGCAAATGAGCCAAGAAAGGAGAATGCTGTAGCCCTCAGACAGCAGCACAGGCCTCTAGGGAGGTGCAGAGAATCGGAAAATCTGTTTTGCATTTGGATGCTTTGTACCTATGTGACTGATGAGCTGGGGCTGAGATTGTTGCCACAGTTTCATTTCCAATAAACTAACCCTGAGATCTGATCGGCTCTGCTTTGCACATCCAAGGACACATTCGTCGTGAAGCCCACATATTTGGCCTCCCTGCCCTCTAATTTTTCATTCACTTGAAAACTGGAGCTGGGTCATAACTTGTTGTTATGATCTTTACTTTAGCTGCGGCAGCTTAATCAATGCATGAGGTTTTTAAATTCTTCCCTGTAATCATTTCTGACAGCTTTCGTGTCAGAGCATTGCTTTCTGCAGAGACAGACGAAGCACAGGTTTCATCTGTGTGTATAGTCCTGTGTGATAATTATAGTGACAAATGCTCTCTGCACTTTTTCTGTGAAAGCGAATAGTGTGTGTGTTAGTCATATCTGTATAAATTCATGAGAAATGCCAAAAAAATCAGTGAAGTGATCTGTATAACAACAAAAAAAAAGTTTTTAAGAAGTCCAAGAAATATGAAATGCTTTGTCATAGCCTTGCACAGATTTAATCCCCAGAAGAGCAAGGATTTGAAGCTGTACTGAGATTTCTTGTTTTAATTTGAAAGCTCTGCTAGTATCATGGGTCATGTACTGGAAAGAAAAAACTGGAGATGCTCATATATACAGACAGAAGCATCTGGTGAGAATGCTAATGGGCTCTAACAGTGTTGTCAGTGAGTTTGTTTTGATTAAGGTTGCCAATCTGCATCTGGTGATGAAGCCTGTTAGCATCTCTGAAAGTTAAGCAGCAGAAATAATTTAAATCATGAATAGAATGGAAAAATTCAGCAAGATACTGGTTACTTATGAATTCATATTCCCATATTGAGTTTAGTGTTATCCTAGTAAGTTGTAGTAGGGAATTCAGCTTGTTTCTAGTAGGAACTTATTGAGGCAGCTTGTTATAAATAGGAAGAACAAATGGGAAGGTCAGTGGATTTTGAATTCTCTTTTTTTTCCTCCCTCACCTGAAGAACGGAAATTGAATAACTGAAATCAAGTTGCACTGAGGTTTACACTGATTTTCCTATGCATGAGTTGGAAGGAAATGTAGAATAATCGGATCAGGAGTGTGCAACTGTTTTCTATATAACCATCCCAGGCACTATTATGTAAGCTGTAGTTTATCTGAACAGTGTTGGAGGCTCCCTAATACACAAAAGCATCCTCTGACAGCTGCTTTGGTTCCTTGTTTGTTAACTTTAGATGTGTTTGCCCCAGGTCATCCTGTGTTTAATGCTGGCTGCCAGACATTGCGAAAGCAGCTTTGCAGGAGTGTCTGAAGGCATCTCTTGTCTGTGGTTCTGTGTACTAACTGTAGCCCACTGTACTTATACCCCAGCAGGTTTGGTCTTCCCCCAAAATCTATAATGGCTGTTCAGAATCCCTCCTGCTGTTCAGAATTACTCCTGTGGTCTTGGATTTTATATTTTGTGTCTGTGTTTTTGTTTCTTTGCTCCCCATGGTGTCTTGAAGAGAATTGATAGGCTAGATCCCTCTTCATGTCAGTGCAAAAAAAATTCATGATATCCATCTTAATGGTTGGAAAAGTACTGATGTTTTTATTAAAGAAGAAATTCTCTTTTTTCTGCTTCTCATAAAATGGAGAGGCCACAACTGCAGGTCTTCTGGGGCTCCTAGCCTGGTTATGCTCACTGCACCTCTCTTCACACATAGCAGTTCACATGAGAATTTTATCTGCTGTAATTCCAGGAGCAAACCAACCAAGAGAAATAAAATGAATTCATGCTTTTCCACATTGTTGCAATTTTAAAGCCTCTGCCAAAGCATGTGCTTCAATTTGTATACCTCTTAATTCCTCTCTCACTGCTGCTTAGCATGCAAGTGCTAGAAAATATTCTGCTGGGGGCTATTTACTTGCAGGAAATTTATAAAAGAGTCCTGCCATGGGTACCTTCTGAAGTAAATGTCTCTCCCTTGCTCTTCTCTGCCCTAATGGAACAGGATTCTGGAATTTAAAAGTCTGTTTAAAAATTTTATATGTATATCATAACTAGAACAAGAATGTGTTTGGTTTTCTGGCACTTGCCCGCTTGGTTATATTGTAGACTGAAGCAGTGTCTCCTTTGCATGCTGTTGGGCTCAGGCAAAAGTGACAGTGAGATTCTTGGCTGAAAATCACATTGCTTTCTTGGCTTGGACTTCATAAAGCTTTAGGCAAAAATGTCATAAACTCCCACTGAAGTTCCATAAACACAGCGCGTTTTCATTCGGCAAAGATCCTGCACTGTGTGCAAGACTTTCTCAAGATCTCTGCTCTCCCAGCTTGGAAAAACTGTGCAGCTGCAAGCCAAAGCCCTGGTAGAGAGGGAGAATTGTGTGCTAGACCCATCCGGACTCTACTGGTAGGAGCTCTTTGTGGCACCAGTGTGGGTAGAAGTGCGTCTCTAATCTGAGAGAGAGAGGTTCTGTGACCCTGAAGTGTTCAAGGGTTCCAAGAAGGGGTTCATAAGAGTAGAACTGAACTTGTTCTATCTACACACCTTGTGCACTGGCATGCATGTTGATGTGCACACGTATATGGATAAAGATAATTAAAAATGGTAAAAATCCTTATTGCTTTGTGATTGGTCCTCACTGTATGAAATATGTACATTTATTCTTGCTACACATAGTTGATTCCTGTGAGTCACCATGGGGGCTATCCAAATACCTTGGAAAATAAAATGTGTTTCTCAGCTGAGCTTCAAGCAGAGAAGGCAATCAGTGTGAACTTCACTACATTGTAGGGGTCTATAAAAAAGACCAGTTGCTGAAACCTTAAAAGTACCGGTTTTCGGGTAGTTTCCACGGAGACAGCTTGATAGTTATATTGTAGCAGCCAACACTAATTACACCATATAATTGCTGGGGAGACATCAGTCTCCATAACAACTTCATTGTGTGCTGCATGGCCACTAAGCTAAGTGACACAGGCTCCCTGAGGCACTGTTGCAATTTAAGGAAGCTGTGTTGTAAGAACAGCCGAGACTTCTTGGAGATTTTGAATCTCCAGGTAGTGGAAAATTTTAATATTGTGAGGGCGGTGTAAATGGCTGCAACTGTGTGTCCACTGAAAATGCCAGCTACACAGCTTTTGGGCATGACACGTCACACAAATAAGTACATAAAGTTATGTGTTGTGACTTGGGGGTGGTATCGCAGCACAATTTTAATCTGTGCTCAATATAATAAATCCAGTCTCAGCAGACATTAACTCCGAGCCCTAAGAGATGCTCTCAAATAGTTTGTTTTCTTTTATCTGTTATGATATCCATTTGAAGTGTACATTTGGTATTGGCATTTTCTTTCATGTAAAGCTGAAGGCAGAACCATGAGCTTGGACAATGTCTTTGGAAGGTACTTTTTCATCCCTACCCTTGGCAAACCATCTCTATATGCTTGACAGTAGAAAATGACAATTCAAAAGTAATTTTTTTCAGATCCAACAGAATTTTGAATTGCATAGAACACAGGTTCATTTGTTCCTCTGCATAATAGATTCCTGGTCTCCCGTGTTTTTATTTGGTCTGAAGTTACTTGCATGTGGAGAGCTGAGGCTGGGAGATGAATCATTATTGTGACAAAGAGAAGTCAGAAGAATGAGAACTGTTTTGGAAGTCATTTCTGTTGCTAATGCACTGATGTAAATGCCAAAATTACGTGGGAGAACTGAGCACTCTGTAACATTCTAATGTAGAAGGTTCCAAAGCTAACTAAGGCTGGGCTTCCAAAAACGAGCAAGATATAGCCACATTCTTCTCTTTTGCTAGTTCTCAGTGCTTTTCAGGATGTGCCTTGCTGATTTGTAAATACCTTCATGGGTGAAATGTCTCCAGGCTGTCTCACATATCTTGAGCCTTGATCTCTATGGTGGGCACTGGGTGTCACACTTCAGGTAGCATCCTTCAGAAATAGCTGCTGCTCTCTGAAACAGGTCTCTGTGTCTTTCTCTTCCTCCCCAACTCATACCAACTCTTTGCCAAACCTCAAGCGCATTCATTTCTCAGTCCAACTCTGTACACCTGTTTAAGGATTAGATTTTGACTTCCAACAAAAGTCAGCAAACAGCCATAGAGCTCTAGGGAAGGCAGGCTAAATGGATTATGCCCTGTTCCTGCAATATGTGGTGCTCAGGGAAGTCACATAGGCTTCAGACAATCTCAGGAGATGACTGGGGGCTGTTCTTGACCTACACACAACCAGCATGGAGGGGAAGAGGGCAGAGCCCAGCTTTCTCTCCATGCGTGTTGCTGTGGATGGTTGTTCTAAGGGGCCAGAAGGGAATGGGTCCATCTTGCAGAGGCTTCCCCAACCCTTTTTGAGAGAGTGGGAGGCCAAGAGTCCTGTCAGTTATAGTCACTTCTGTCGCTGTCTTCCCATGCATGGGACACACAGAGACTGCTGAGGCCCACAGTGTGTAACCTTGTGACATTGTTCATAAAAGGCATTTCTCAAAATTGATCAGCTGTATAAATGTTTTCAAAAAAACATTTTTTCAAATATCACATTTTTTAAAGTTCCTGATGGAAAATTTTGACCTTTTGTAACATTTAATGGTTAGAAAGCCCTGGAAAGACTGTCATTTTTAAATGGAAAAATAAAACCTTAAAGAATACCAATTCTCCCTTGCAGTCCTTAGCACAATAATAGTAATAATAGCATGTCACTTTCTTTCCATTACATCATTACTAAAACAGCATAAACACACCAAAGAATGTCAATGCAGAGACTGTGCCTCTGTTATTATTGTTGGGTAGTATGGAAAGGGGTCAGTAGGGAAATTCAGTTATGTACTCTGGGAATTGTTTGTTTATGAATTAGGTTTTCCCAAAGGAGTTGTGAGATGGGAAATACAATAGGAAATGGACTTCATACATGCATAGAAATACCAAAACTCTAAGTGTCATCTGGGAGAGAGGTTGATGGAAACTTGCTATTTTTGCTAACAGATTTTTTAAAAGAACCCTTGATTGCACGTCCCAAAGTTTCCTATGTTATTTTGATACTGCTGATATCCTCCACAGAGTTCTGAGCTAGTCATGACAGAAAAATGTTTTACGTTTGGTAATGTTGACAAGGAACATAGGCACTTCAGATGTTTCTGTAGATTGTAACAATGGAAAATTGCCTTGCATTGCTTTTCACTAAAATATTCCCCTTAAGGTGAGCATCCTCATTGGTTCTCACAGCCCCCTTGAACCCTTTCAGCAGCATTTGGGCTTTCTGTGATTAAGTAAAGCCACATTCATAGGATCTGTTCATAGGATCTGCTATACAGCAGTGACACTGGGGGCAAGGAGACGTTTGAAAATGCACTCAAGAAATGCACAGACCTTGAACTGACAATGGCCTCAGTCTGCGGTGTTCAGCCTGAGACCTTCGGGCAGTCTAGCATGGAAAGAGCAATCTCTGAGAATGTGTGCAGCATCCCACTCAACACCCCCCTCTACAGCAAAGGGTTCCAGATGTGATGAGTCTTGGGCTAGTCCCCATCTGGGTCATTTGAGCCAGTTGTGGCAGTGACCTCGGAGCGCACAGCTGAGTGGGTGTTCACCCTCCTGGTGCTTATGTGGAAAAGATAAGTTCACTGTTGGCTTTCCAGGTTGCTCAGAGGGCATTTACTGCTCTCAGGCTTCTGGTCTGTTTTGTGACGGTATTATCTAGTATAGGGCAACACCTAAGCACGTGGCTTTGGTGTGTCCAGCTGACTTTTGAATAGACATATAGTTTTTGTGATGCTTGGAAACACACTAATATAGCCTGTAACATCTGCATTTGGCCCCATTTTTTTGCCTTAGTCACCTCACTGTTGAAATTATCTTTCAGAAGCTGTGGGTCCTTGAACTATGATGTCTTGCACTTTCAAAGAGATCAGACTGACAGGGATTGAATTAATCGGCCTGGTTAATTTGGACTTCAGTAAGAATTATAAAATGGTGCACATAAAGTAGCTAAATGATGAAGAGTTATCACAGCCTATTATTAAAAAACACTCCGTCTGCTGAGGCCAGCTATTTCTTTTCTCCTGGATGCCAGCTGAGTCACCACTGAACTGCAGCTGTGGAGGTCGTGGTCCAGCTGTGAGGAGTTTGGAAGTGCATCCTCTCCTGCAAGGCAGTTATAGTAACAGTTCCTGGTTGATGCCCACACATGGGCATCTAGCACTTGGGAGGAAGTTAGGCACAGGCAGATGCTGACCTCGTTCCTTCCCAAGGAGGCAGGTGCTTTTGTGCCAGATATACGTAGCAAGCTGTCAGTTTGGCTACGTGTTGTCACACACGCCTAAGTGTGACAACAAAAAGAGTGATCATTTTATCTGGGTTATCTTCATGATCTCATGAGATGAGGAATAACTTGGAATGCCAAAAGGCTAGCTCTTGCTGAGCTTAACATACGATGAAGTGTATTTCATTGTGGTATTTTACATCAGCAGAGGGTTAGTACAGCTGACTGCTGCCCAAAACTGAAAATCAATACTTTTCAAATCAGATAGAAAAAGTAATTATTTTACACAGTGTACCATATCACTGTCTAGTAATATTCGGTGTCTCAAACGGAAGATTATACTAAGACTGAGTAAAAGTAAAGAGAGGTGTATATTTTTAACAGGCTCAGATCTGCTTAAAAGGTTCCAGGGACTGAACAATTTTAGCAGTAGTAGACATTATATGAAATTTTTCTAGGACAGAAGGGGAAAGATTAATAAACTGCATGCCATGAGACGTAAGTTTTGTATCAACTGAGGCCAAAATGCAAATATCTCCTTTTCTCTGATGTGCACATTGACGCCAGACTTGCTGCATTAGGGGAGAATCATAAATTCTCCCAAATTCTCTGCCATCATCCAATACTTGATTAAACCTTACCTTAGTCCAATCTAGTTTGTGTCTGCGATCCTGGTAGGTAGAACATTTTACAGTTGTTGTTGTTGCTGTTGAAATGCTTATTCCGTTACACAAATATTTAATAATTCATAAAATAAGAACAAGATGATGAATCACATTGCCCTGTCAGCTTCTGAATGTAGAGGTTTCAGGGGAGAGGCTAAATTTCAGGAGCCATTTAAGGCCTTTGCAGTAATGAGGCAGCATATAAGCAAAAGAGACTCCTTGACAGGCTGAAAAGATACAGGAAAAGTACAGTTAAGCATTACAATGCATGAAGCATTTACAGGAAACATGAGGTATTGGGTCTTAAGTTTGGTAAAAAATAGCAAGAATGGGCAAAATGCTTCTCAGCAAATTCAAAGAAAATCAAATTTATTTGGTATAAAGAAGCCTTCTTGTGACCCTTGTTAAATTACTTTTGTTGTCCTTACTTGACAAAGCTTCAGCTGCTTGGATTGTGCCTCTCGTTTGCAGAACTGACCTGAACAGATGCTGTTAGTCTGGTGCATGTGCACACACCTGTTTGAATCATGATTGATTGTGTTTCCGTATCAGCAGAGCACGCTTAGGGACAGCATACAAGAATTGTGCAGGCTGTTCCCTTTGTGTCCTTAGCACTGAACTGGATCTCTGAGAGTAATAACAGTATCTGGATTATGGATGGGAACATTTAAAAGAAATATTTAAATATAAGCAGAGGTGCTCCTAAAGTTGTGTTCTGTACTATAACCACTCTACACTTTATAGGCTGAAGATTGGTGGCCCTTCTCAGGCTGTCTCAGTCACAGGAAGGGGAAATGGATGTTTTGGCCATTATCTCCAATAGTAGAGGGTAAATGCTTCTTCATTTGGCTTTGGCTTTGGTCAGAAAATCTGATCTTTATGTTTGAGTGAAGCTAATGTGAAGTGGCTACTTGAAGTTCAGAAAGAAATCACTACCATAATTTTCAACCCCATGTGGTATTTTCCAAGGAGCAAAGAGTTTTGATTTTCTTTAAATGTCTCATTTTTGTTGAGGAAAGCAAAATAAGTTGTAATGTACTTGTAATAGTTCAGTCCTAGCTCATCAGTGATGTATGTTTATGTATTTCTATGGTGCATATATATAGTACATGTTTATATATGAATGCATATATAGATACATGTTTATACATTTATAGATGTAGGTCTTTCTGAAAAGGAAGAGCCTTGTCTTGCCTTGTTCCTCTTTGGTCATTGCAAATATGACCATGATATCCTGTTTCTCATAAGAGGAAAATCTTCTCACACAGATTCTATTAATTACACTCTGTAACCCACATATCCTTCTTTCCTTACTTTACTTTAACATTGTAAGGTGTTTCTGCAACATAAAATAATCGTCATACCTTTGTGATGGCTCTGTAAAGTTAATAAAAGAGAGAGACAAGGAAATTAAGGCCAAGAATCAAAATGGCTATCCATGAGCTATACTCAAAGTCTTGGTGTGGCTGAGAGCAGTGAGACAGGCGCCACATACCTCAAAGAGGTGAAGGCAGAGGATCCTCTAGAAGTGATTCAAAGGCAAGAACACAGGTTTTTCTGAGCCCTTTCTGAACTGTAGGATGGGGCTGGGCACACAGCTGAGTTCCAGAACGACCTAGTAACCACAGCTTCAGTATCCCCTAATGGTTCATTTTCTCCTGCAGCCAAACTGCTAATGAGATGCATACGGTGCAAGCACAATGGCTTGGCCACTTTTGTCTTATATGGAATTTAAAAATGATGAAATTAGACACCAGTTCAGCAGTTCTTCTGGTATTCACATGATGCTCAGAGTTAAAAACTAGTTACTGTAGCATATTAATCTGAAAGGATTGTACATTACTCATGTATTAATCTGGTAAGACAGGATGCTCAGTGACTAAGGCAGCTTTAAGGATGCAACCACCTGTTGGTCCAACCTTGCACTTGCATGATCATCATCATGGTTGTACTGGTCATCAAATCCTGGAAACTAAAAGAACTTACAGAAAACAGCACTGAAATAATCTTCATAAATGTGATAGAAAGTAGAGGATGGATCCCCAATTCTTTAAATGCTGGAACTACGTATAGGTACCTAGCCATAGAAATGCAGAGGATTATCTTCCCTCTAAATACTAGGGCTAATTAAGAAATCTACTTTCTTATAGCAGTTGAAAAGCTAATATGTAGAAATACTCCTCTGCAGTATGGGGATTATTGGTTTAGGCATTTGTAATGTAAGAAAGAAAAACCACCCTGAAATATCTGATGATTTTTCTAGACATAAGCATTTGTGCTGCTTTTGTTGTGAAAACATTTTAGAGGGCAAGTTGCTGATTGTGTTTGTTGTCTGATCTACCCTCTCTCTCTGTTTTCAGTATGTTCTATATTTTAAATGTAACATGTAGGTGATTTTAAACTTTGTTGGAAGCTAATTGCTATGAAAACCAGATAGATTAATTTACACTAGAACTAAGTTTTATCGTTATTGTTAGGCATTTGACTGCTTAGACATGTTTAAACTCTGGCTGCTTTTGAGTCACAATACATGGAATTAACTGTGTTCTTAACCCCTGGAACTGATCATCATTGCTTTTATAATGCTAAAAAAAAAAGAAAAAAAAAATATAAAATGTAAAGAAAGGGCAGAAGAGAGTGACCAAAACCTCCTTTGAGAAAAAAGATGCTTTAGAGAAGATGGAGATGAGTGCAGGCATTTAGGCAAGTATGAAATAAAGGTTCTCAAAGAAATTTACAGCAGCTGAAAAAACTTCTGTGTGGCTGGATCAAAGCTGTGTGGATCATGAAGTTACTGACTCTGTCACCGTTGCCATGGTGCCAGCGTTGCCATGGTGCCAGCATCACTGGGTTATCCTTTAAGGAACAGCTTGTATTTCAGAAGGGTTAAAGGGTTTTCTTCCTTCAGAAGAGCTGAGCAGAGTCCTCCTATGAGCAATGTGCACCTAAGTATGCTGTAATGCACAAACTCATTGCGTTGTCTGCTGATTTCACAGACTGACAGTCTCCAGATAAGTCTGACAGGGGATGAAATCCCTCAGGGCATGTCTGCACTTTGGTCAGGCTGAGGGTAACACAGCAGATGTGCTCAAGTTAGTGTTAAACTAATGGGCAGAATTGAGAGTGAAGCCTGTTTTGCTTTCCCTCTTCCTCCAATCTATTTCACTTTGAATTGTTTCTTTCCCTTGTTTGGGCTGCTCAGCTTTTCAGGCAGGATCACGGCATTGCTGTTTCCTTTGGGAAGAGCCATTATTTTAGTGGTTCAAGGTTAAAGCTTCATTACCTTTCCTTGCAAAAAGTTGTGTGGCTGATTGAAATCCTGCCTTGTCAGTGGATTTATTAGTAGTGCTCCTTCAGGGGCTGCATTAGCACCTGAAGCCCTTAGGTTGAGCAGCATATTTTGTCTTGCTTTTTGATTGGTAACAACGGACCCTCAGAACAAAGTCAAAAACTCTCCCAGTTTGTTTCATTGTATTGATTAATACAACTAAATTAATATCTAGGGGGAGGAGACTTTAAAGGAGAGTTGGTCAGAGGAATTTTGCCTGAATTTGCTGTATCTTTTTTAACTAGAGACTGACCTTGGTATTGTGAAAATGGTTTTTGAAGAGCCTTTGAGCTTCTAATGATTGCACAGAAAGTTTAGTCATTGCAATAGTCAATATAATTGAAAACTTCCAGGGAAGTTTTTATTTCTGCAGTAGATCATCGCCAAAGCTGACCTAAAATTAAACAGTGAATGCTACTTTGATTTTGTCTGGTTCAGCATGCAGGATTCATTCAGAGCTATACCTTAATTCTGCTCACGATGGAGGACATCTCCTGTGCACAGTATCTGCAGCTGTTAATGGTGCTTTATTTTGTTTGATGACCGGGGGGAAAAATAGTACTGTTTTTTTCAACACTGTTTGTTTGTATTTGTTTTTTCCCCTGTCCTAATTGACAGCAATCCAGTCAGACTTGACATTAGTTCTAGTCCCATCTCTCTTGTGAGGCAGGATATGTACCGTGTTTGTCATCTTTAGCAGGGCTTTTTGCTGCCAGCTAATGGCAGATTTCCAGTGACGGTACCAGCCTTGCACAATCAGGGAGCTTACAGGTGCTCATTGGTGCCTCTCCTTGCTCAGTGCTGACTTTTTGCCGTTTGAAATCTCGCAGTCAGCACCTGCTCTGTTAAGATCTCCTCTCAAGTCTGGGTTATTTCAAAAAAACTTGTCAGTACATGCTGGACCACTTCAGTCAGGGTTTGGACAGGGGAGATCTCAGTCCCTCAGTGTTCTTCCATGTATTTGGCTGTCCCACTCAATGTCTTCATCTGTTCATCTGGTTCTGTAGCTGCTGGATGTCTGTGAATGAAAGTATTCTTGCTAACGTGCAGAAGATTTACCCATCTGGCAATGTTACATTGTCTTAAATTTGGATGAAGGAAAGCAGAGGAGAGCTAGATAGAAATGGTTCGTAGACCACCTGAGATGGAAAATGTATGTAAACAAAGCGAAATTGTATTAATAGCTTAGAAAATTCATGAGAATTAATCAATACAGAAGATGGCATTAAAATATTAGTTGTTCCTTTTTTCTATTCTGAGGATTTTGATTTTGTTTTGCCATATTTCCATACCTGGAATAACATTTTGTGTGCACATGTTACATATGCTTGCTCTGAAGTAAACGTATCTACAAAAGAGATGTAACTCTGAAATCTGGGAAATTATTTCAGTGGCACTCTCTCTCAAGAAAAAAAAGTATGTGTTGTTACTGATACTTGCCTGCTGTAATTTTTATCTTTTTGGTACTACTGGATTATCTTGATGAAGCTGTTTTCAGTGGCACTAACAGTGATCCATTTCCCTGGCAATTTTTGATGATTATCTTAGCAGCTGGTTAAACCACGCAGAAGAGGGACAAAACAAATATTATGTCTATAAAAAGCTTGATATTGCTTGAATTCTGACAGTAGAATGAAAACAAGGGTGATGTACATCAGAGTCTTTTTCCTGATGTTTTGAGAAGATGACCCGATGGTAAATAGAATGATTTTTTTTGAACAGTGAGTGAACTTGATGAGCTGTTTCAAAACACTCTTTGGAAAAAATACAAGTTTTTGTAAGGACAGAGGTTTTGGCAGTTTGGGGAAGTGAAGTTACAAGGATTGGCTCTGTGTACACAAACTAAAGAAAACTTTTGTGAAGTATTCTGTGTTCACAGTGAGAACTATGACATTTAACTTCTTAGCAGTTTGAAAGTTTCAGAGGAAGCATAGTTTTATATGGAATGTACAAGTAGAGTTGTAATATTAACAAATCATGGTCATGTCAGGACTAAATCCCCACCATATCTTTCAATTCCAGATAGGAAGATTAAATCAGAATCTAAATTTTGAAAATGTCCTCATCTGTGTTCTTGGCTGTATAAACAACATGTTCCTGAACAACTCAGAAATGCTAGATATTCAAAATCTACAGCCAGCTTCTGCAGCTTGAAAATCTTTCTCTGAAGTGATTGTAAAGTCAGGGATGAAAGGGATCCATGATAGCTTGGTCAAGAATGACACGTTTATCTGGCTGGTGCTGTGTGGTTTGACCCGATCAAGACTGGACACTCCAGAGGCTATGGTATAACCACAGCTGGTCAGCGAAGAAGGCAAGACAGCAAAGAATGCAGAGTTCCACATTCCTCTATCTCTCAGGATCCAAAGTCTTGCTTTGTCGAGGACCAGGAACCCTTAGGATGCCACCTCCTGTATTCAAGCCACATGTCAGAATTATCAGAGTTTTCTGATGTAATATGTTCAAGAAAATCATCTATTAGGGAAGCTGGTTCAATAGTTATCTTGCCTGTTCTTAAGGCCTACAGCAAGAAATTCTCCAGTCTTTATTTTTCATTTTGTTATCTGTAAACTAAATTAACCTCTTATTCTAAAATACATTCCATTTTTCTCCCTATTTTCTTAAGGCAACATTTATGAGACAAATTTTACTTTCCCTTTGGAAATTTTTTCTTATCTGACCATAATGTGATAGGGAGAAAGGAGGAAATCATTCATGTTATGAGTTATGCAGTGGGCTGTCTATCAAAGTTCCTTGGGAACTCTTTAAAGCTAGTGGTAATCGTGTCTCCCTTCACTCCGGAATCACTAAAGCAGATTTAGAAAAAGCGGACGCATCACAGCACATTTTTTCCTATGCCTCCTTTTTTCCTGTGCAAAGGTGATTTTATGTGCTGAATTTGTCCCTACTGTACAGCAAGTTCTTCCATGCATTGGGATATTTCTGCTTTATGGATCTTAGTCTGTTACCCAGAACTTCAAGGATGCCGTTGTTTTTCTAGTTGCCAGTAATTCAGCCTGATAATGGGCAAACTGGAGATCTGGAATTGAATGAATCTCTTTGGATCCTGAAGTTGGGTGCTGTGTTGTCCTTGAGAAGAGCTTGTTAAACGTAGATGGCAATGTAAGCAGTGTGTGGAATGTTTTGTGGCATCTGAGCCTGTCTCTGGTTCCCAAAATAATGGGCATGACTGAAGTTTTCACCCTTTTATGTGGGGACCTGAATTTGGGAATCTCCTCTAGCCAATAAGTTTGAAACCTCTAACTGGCTGAATTGCTCTCTTTTTTTTCTCCTGGTTCCTGTCCAGCCCTTGTACTAGAGTATTTATGTGAGGAATATCAGAGTACTTACGTGTTTTGTTATCTGACTACTCAGGCCCACTCTCTTATGTGGAGGAGATCAGTCCACTCTCCTCAGACCTCATCCCAGTTAAGTGTCCATATACAAGGGTACACTTATTTCCTTCGATGCTGATACACATTGTAAATAACTAGAACTGGTTTTGGTTGAGGTAAGAAGCACAGTTTGAAATGCCGAGATTTTTTATCATTTTTAAAATTACTTGTGAATAACTCAGTGATTGGAACTACAGAAATAGCAAATAGGTGTTAATAAAGTGTTCCTTTAAAATGGGTCCTGTTTTCACAGTACAATGGAATGACAGATTAAACTTAGAGTGATTTATTTTAAGTAACAGTCTTGAAGGGGAGGTTGTTTTGTTTTGTTTTGTTTTGTTTTGCTTTTTCATGCAAGGAAGGATTTGAAATGATTTCTCAGGAAAAATTTCAACTCACATGGAAATGTTTTGTTAAGTTATGCTACACTTGAATTTTTGTCCTAATCATGGAAAGCTGTGTCAGAATTTTGTAAGAAAATTTCAGGGTTTGAATGTTTTTAAAGTAGCTTTCGTAATACTGACTGGTCACAGTTCCTTTAAAAGTAGGCAGAGTCCATGGAGCTATTCCTGTTTCTAAAATAGTTGGCGTTCAACCATCCAGCCTGTATCATTTGATAGAATTAGTGACTGTCTGTCAAAGTCTTGGGGAGCTTTGTTCAAAGTAGGCATAATATAGCTAATTAAAATTTTCCTTTCCACCTCTTAGTTTTAAAGATTCATCATCAAAATATATTTGGAAATCATTAACTTTAGTTTGCCCTTTAACTTGCTTTCTTTTGTCTTGAAAGCTCATTCCTTTTACTAAGGCATCTGAATGCCTAGGAGGACAACTGTGACCTTTAAAGTGAAAAAAGAGAGATTACTGCACTTAGCTTGTTGTGATTTTGTTTTGTTGGTTTTTTTTTTTTAAAGGCCATTCAGAACATCAGTGTAGGTGGGGTTTTTTTCCAAACTAAATGTGCGCTTAAAACACTTTAGATAATACTGAAATGTACGTAAAAGAAAATTACCTTCTCTACTTTGTCCTTAGAATTTAGATTCTTCCCCTGGAACAAATTACATAGTTAGCTTCTCTGGAAACTTGTTTTTCATTTTTAAACATATTCTTCTTTTAGACAAACAGTGGTAGGTAGACATTTTAGCAACGTGTTTTCCTTTTGGTTTGTTTGTGATTTGTTTTTTCTTTCCTTACACACACTTACTTCATGTGCTCTTCCAACCCACATTTTGTTTGTCTTTGGCACTGAGAGACTCTTACATAATTTCTCAAAAATACAACAGTGTTCAGCTATAATAGTCCAAAAGGCTACAGCCTGCATTTTTGCAGAGGTTTGGGATGATCACAGTAGAATTGTGTATTGTTTCTGATAGGGCCTGTTTTCGGAGGGTTCTTAAATGCCTGTTTCTCTGCTCTTGGCTTCTTCTCAAGTTTCTAATAAACAGGACTCTCTACAAGGGAGTGGGTGACACAACTTTAACTTGTGCCACTTCTCAGATACAGCACTTCAGTTTCTTTGAGGAGAAGAGCTTAAAGAAAAGAACGCTCTGCACATACCACAGCTGCCATCCTTTGTTAGTTTCTGTTTACATGGTCGGTAATTGGTATTGTATATTTTTATGTAATAAGTTAGCATTAACCTAAAATAAGCTCAGTACAGTTAATTCCACAAGCATTCATTACACCAGTGTAAATGAGAAATGGTTCTCTGTAGGTCAGTGCATCTGCTGCACGGTTTGTAAGGGGAGAATCCAGCCCACTAGAACAAGATGCAAACGTATTTTAGAGCACTGCTTTTGAACTAATGGGTATTCAGCCTTGCAGCTGGTTTTTAGGTAAAGTGCATGAAAGATTCAGCTCCTGAATGGTTAACTTCCACTGTTTGGAGTAGGTGTCAGCTCTCTCTGGCTGCAAATAACTATGAGACAGGCCGCTGAACATGCACAGTTGCAATATGATCTTGAATTTTGAAGCATAACTCTCCATTTGTGACTTGTCCTTGTCCTCTGTCAGTCTCTTCTGGGTATCATATGTTTAATTGTATGTTTCTGTACATGTATAGATACAAGACTATAGGAGTAGAAGTGATACGTATCCTTGATTTTCCCTAGGAGTGTGAGCTCACTTTTTCTGCTGGCTTAGAGCTGTACAGCATTGCCCGTGTTGTACACTGCTGTGGCTGTGTGAAAACACTGAAGTCAGATGAAGTTTGTATCAGTGTGTCTGTGGTTGTATTGGTACCAGCGATTTGGTTGCTGTCCAGGAATGGAGTGGCTCTGGAGTGGCTCTGCAGTCATGTGTTATCCTGCCTGGATCAAGTCCTTCTCCTGCCTCATTTCCTCTGTCAGGTGCCTGGGCTATAAGCACATGGAGAACAGTCGGGGTGTGAGTTATGGCAATGTCTAGGAAGAAAAAAGCCACCTGCACTCCTGAATCTCCCTGAAGTAGAAAACATCCCTAAAGAGGCCAGAGGAGGTACTCCTTGTGTGGTCCCCACTTAACACCTTTGCTCCTGTGCCATTGCATGGTCTCACTGCTCCATTTGGATTGTTGTCCCCTCTCCACCTAACTCAGAGTGGGACTGGAGAGACGACACACAGCCGTGTCTTCTTCACCTGCCACTGCTGCTTGTGATCCTGCACTGATTACACTCCAGGCAGATTCAAAGCCTTCCTTTTAAAATGTGGCCGTAACAAATGTAGCAGGTATTGACTAACACACTCTTAGTCCAAGCTCTGGTGCACAGAATCTACTCTGAAATGACATTTGCTTCCCTACTGCACATGTAGTAGTGCTTTAACAAGTAATAGATTACAGAATGAAGTTTCTGCTGTCTGCCCTGGGAGTCAACTAGGCAATGATTAGGAAATCTTAGCTGATAATTGTTTAAATGTTTTGTTTCTTAATTTCATCTTTTTCCTTGAGCAATTTTGTATTAACCTAAATAGTTCCTTTCATTCCTCAGTGCTTGTGTTTCCCAAGTATTTGTAAACCACTACCAAGTCTTCCTTTCCCACAGGCATTGCTTATCCTAACTGTTGACTGAAAATCAATCCCCCCTTCTAATGACTCTGTCACTGTTCTTTGAACTCTTTCCATTTTACATTATCCATCTGGCAACAAAACATCCAAAACTGCACGCAGGCTGCAGATGTGGTAGCTCCGTAGCTGCTGAGGCAGGGATATGTTACAAACCATTGTATGTCAGGATCTAGCTGTTTCTGGGACCAGTACTCAGAAAGTATAAAGTAATTTGTCTCTGGCTTCTCTGCCCGGGAGACCTGGGGGTAGTGAGAGATTTATAATATAAACCTACTGAAGTTATGTTGTTTTTCTTTACCCTATGCCCTGTTAATTTTTGTTTGGTTTTTCTACACCTATAAACACATTTCAAGCTCTCGTTCGCCTCAGAAATACAAGGCTTTCCAAACATGGGATTTGACTGCTCTCCCCAGTCTGCTGTGGGCAAGCAAAAGCCAGCAGGCTTCTAGGCCAGGCCAGCTGGGATATGTGATAAGGGATCCCCTGCTCTGGTTCCCTGCCCTGCCTCTGCTGTGTCCTTGGTTCTGTCGGAGTCAAAATCGAATTGTGATGCGTGACTATCGTACTATCTTCTCCAACTAAAAGAACAAAATATGACTGCATGCATGGGAATTAAACTTCATCAAAAGTATTTAAGTTTTCGTTTGTGATATCACAAATTCACAAAGCGTTTTTTCCTTCTTTTCAATTTAACAGGTTATCACTGCTAGCTTATCACCATTTTTCTTTGTCATGACTGCCAATGTACTAACAATTTCTTGGTAAGTACCTACATGAGCTTTTTGCTTAACAGTAAAGATGAATTTTCACACAGTGCTTCGTGTGGAAATACTTTTAAATGTCAAGTTCTATTGCTGTCAGTATTATTTGGCATGTAAGGAGAACCAGGTATGCAATGATGGATGCAGTACAGTAATGGAAGAGTGTTTCTTCTGCCTCTGTGGGAGAACATGGACGTTTTGGACATTAAGCCTCACCACAATTCACTCAGCACATTTTACACTGAGGAAAATGGATCCAATAGGCAAATAAATGACCCATTCAAAGTCGTGCTGCAATTTAATGGCAGAACTGGAAGTAAAACACCGGAGTCAAAGTTTGCTGACAGCATCTTTTTAACCAAAAGAGTCCATTCAAGTTTCCCTAACACACTGTGCACTGTGGATGCATAAAATTAAAACAATAGAAAAATAATGATAATAAACTTTTTCCAAAGCTGTATCTGGATTGTGTAATACATGTTACAGATCACCTAATCTGAATTTTTTAGGTAGTAATACAAAGGATGGGGATGCAAACGCCTTTGGTCAGAGGCAGTGGTTTTGATCTATGTTTGTTTAGCACCCAATGAAAAGGAATCACAGAGCACGGCTGATGCTCCTAAATGCTTCTGCCATGCAAATAACATCTCAATATGGGGTTAGGCATGTGTCTGAGGACAGATTTGTTAATGGAAATAAAAAATCTACTTACTTTTGAAAAGCTTTAAGCTTCCTTTTTCTCACTTGATTCATGATTCATTCAGTTTGATTGCCATCCTAAAGATTAATCTCTTCACTGAATGGAATTAGCATATCCTTTCTTCAGGTGTGATAAGAGCCTTACAGAAAGGAGAATCTCCAGTTCAGATTGGCCCCATTTACTTATGTGTGACGATGCATCCCTATCTGTATTTTAGGCACATGTAACCTCAAATGCTAAAGTAAGCTGTGTATTTTTTTTAGCTCTAGGAATACATGTGGCCTGTGCACGTCAGAGACTTAACCAATATCGATGCACCTACAACACTCCTAGTCTATGCCATTAACTTGCTGCTCTTCACCATGTTTTACATGTGCTTATGCAGGTCTGTCATGTGTGTGCTAGAGGTAGGCTTTGATTATACCTCTGTATTCATTGATATGCGAACTAAAAATGAATGTGTACCTTTGTTAATGTGAGCACACGGACCCATATAGTTGCACACATGCCACCTGCCCTATATGGACTGAAACTTCTATAAATTATGAACACATCTGTATGTTTAAAAGAAAATTTGCTTTAGCCCATGGGCCACTGTTAGACTTTGTCATAATTCAAAAAGAAAACAATTTCTTTAATTTATTTTTTTGAATTTTAATTCTGTTAGTGCTTGTGCATTGGCGGTGCCCTGGCTTATCAGCAAAGCTCTGAAAATAGTTTGTTGGATGATAGCAGCTGCAAAGCACTCATGAGAACATTAATCACTGAGGATTTTAGTGTTGCTCCAGTGTGGTCATGGACAATATCATATGTTAATTTTTGAAAGATGGGCAAATGCAGTTAGCTGTCACCCCACTATAAACAGAAGCTGGAGGATTTGCCAGGTGGTAAATTGAAGGTAAAATCAAGGATTGGCATTTAGCCATGGTTTTTGCTCTGCTTCATCTTGAAGATATAACAATGGTTTCCATTTGCCTAGTAATTTGGACTGCACGGGCATGTGGATACCCAAGATTTCAAATCTTTCAGAAATGGATTCTTCTTCTCTGATGTAAGACATATGGTATTAAAAAACAGTTTAGGTGCAGGCATCTTTTTACAGAACAAGGCTGAGCAGTTTACTATCTTTTGTACATAACTGCCAGTCTAATTTTTAGAATGGTATGTCAGAAATAGGTTTATTTTTTAAAGTCTCTGTTAAAAAATTAAAAAACAACACATCTGTAGAAACAGGAAAAAAATTTCTTAGGCTGTTTAGATTTTAGGTCCTCTGTATGTAGTGTTTTGGTGTTTTTTTCTTTAGGATAAAGAATATATTATTCAACCTTAGCTTCCAAAGGATTTAATGCATAGAGTGTGTTTATAACTGGAGCTGAAATAAGACATGGGGGTTAACCCTCTGCAGAAAAAAAGCACTCAGAAGTTGTTACCGATTGCAGGTGACCAGATTCAGTGGTTTAAACCTTTTTGAAAAGCTTGCAGCCTTTTGCTCCTTGTTGATAATTACCACACCAAAGCTCTTCTGTCTGGCCAGTGGACTATCCCAGACTGTCTGTAGTACCTACTTTCCAGGGCTGTTTACTGTGTAATTGTAAGATGTTGTGCTGTTGTTATACAATATTTTTTTTCCTCTCGGGAACAAGGGCAATTATGTGGTTTTTAAAACAGCTCACCAAAGCTAAGATTTAAGTGAATGTAATGCTATTAGACCAAAGAGCCTTCAGCTTTACATGCTTTTTTTTTCAAGGAAAAAAAAAGAGTGCTCTTAGAAATGATCTTAACAGAAGTTTGTTTTGTTTATAAAGTTCAGTAAGGAGCTTTTCTGTTTCATAAGCTAATTAAGCCATGGGGCTAAGATGAAAGGTCAGTACACTTAGCTTTGCACTGTTATAAATGGGGAGAAGAGTCGGCATCTGACCATATTCCTGTCAGCTGTGAGAGATAACAGAGGAGACTTGGGAATTATTAACTATTGCATGCATTGAGTGGGTTGATAGCATATTTCAGTGAAGGTTTTTGTAAAACCATTCATCCTGACTTGCAGTCCTGCTCCTAGGCTGAGTCGTGGGGAGCAGCCTTAGTGTCACTGCTGTGCCGTGAGCAGCACAGGAAGGAAGTGCTTGGGCTCATGTGCCTTTTTGGCTGGAGCAGCTCCCTTCACCAAGCTCTTCACCAAGAGAGGCAAACACAGGAATCTCTACTGGCCTCACTATGCCAATGGGAGCACCCCAGGGCAAAAGGGTTTTCCCATATCTCCCTTGTCCTCAAAACCTAGGCTTTACGTCTCCTCTTGATGTTGACAAGTGGCGAATTTTCAGGAAAACTTGAACACAAACAGAAATTGCAAGAGGGAATAATTAAGCTAATGAAGTTCAAACTCTCTTGCCTTCCTTTCCTATTCTTGCTAATGTAGGGGTGTGCAGCTATTCTTGTAACTAGGGGCAACCTTCTCTATTTAGATTCCTGTTTGTGCAGTTTAACTGAATATCACCAGCCCTAAAACACAGGAAAGGTAGTTTCTGATGAGATAATTTAAATAAGATATTTTGGGTGTCAACATTTTCTTAGCAAGACAAATGAAAAAATCACCTGGGTTACTGTCTCTAGGTTGAAATGTGTTTAGATACAGTAATACCTTTATTGTATCAAGAAGAAGGACTTGCCTGATGCTAAATTTCTGATATGCTTTGTTTACAGCCTTGTGATCGGTGGAGTTGGGGAAGCATTGCTTGTTTACACTGAAAGGACAGGCACATAAAAAGGAACCAGACTTCACCAGCTGGAAAAGAGCTGACTTGCAGCCTAGAGACACTACCATGAAAAAAATGTGGCAGCAGGAATGAAGAAGTGCAACCAAACATGAGGAAAGGGATCTACTGTTTCTTTTAATTAAGAAAAAAACCCATGCTATTAATAGTGCTGGTAAAGGAGCAGCATAGTTGGCAAAGATGGTAAGGAGCCTTTGCCTCAAAGCACAAGACAAACTATATCAGATTGATGTGGTAAAGGAAAAACTGCACTGTCTCATGCTGATGGCTCTGTGTGAGAACCACTCAGTAGCAGCTTCTTGCACAGGGAACTAAACTCAGGAAAAGCAGCATTCCCGAGTCGATGCCCCCAGTGGTTTGTTTTTTGTTTGAAGCAGACAGCAGGTCATACCAAACAATGTCGGAGCCCAGATCCTGCCATAAATTCAGGATCTGGAAGGACGGATTTTGCCTCCAACTGTTCTGTAAGCAGCAAGCTGCCACACACAGGTCTCTAGTCAAGTCGTCTGAATGGGCACAGGGACTGAGGCCAAAGGGCTTGTGGAGATAATCCCCTTCTGGAACTGTGGCAGTTTGACAGCTTTGCAGAAAGGGAAAATCAGCAATAAATCTCAATATCTGTAGTGATTGCGCTTTGTGAATTTTTTTCCTCTCCCATTCTCCAAAATTTCTCTTGAACTCTGCCAGTTTTTGTCAGCTGGAGGGGATGGAGGGACACGTACTGTTCCCAGCAGTGGTTTGTCTCTGAAATTATTGCAAGAGGAAACAAAGAACATGAACCTTGAATGAACGTCACAAAGAGCATAAGGAAATTAATCTCAAAAGTTCTTAAAATAATTTCACTTCTGGTTGCTTAATGGCTGTTAGAAGTCTTGATATGTTAGAGCCTCCAATCTATGTGAAAATAGTATTAAATGATGAGTTTATAAGATTGTGGGAAAGGTCTACATGGTAAAGGAACTTGATAACAAATCTTCAATGAGGAGACGGACTTGTCTCACATGATATTTGGTATGTAAAGTGTACTCCCTTAATCTAAGGTGACCAAGTTTCCTTCATAGTTAATGGAAAGAGAGTTGTCCTCACAGAGATGATCCTTCTTGAATAGATTGCTGTGTTAGGAAGTGCATATCTCTCTGTAGATAGAAACTAGGTGACTAGTCTAGACAACACACATGGTTTCTACAAGGCTACAGTTACCAGAGGCATATCTGCTTCAATCTAACAAACTCTACCAGATGGGCCTGAAATTATGGCTACATTTTAATTTCGAATAAAACACCATAGGTTAATAAAGAAGGTAAATTTTACAAATGTTTGCAGTCAGTTTCTATGACTGGAGAGTTTTAGATAAAGATTACTTGGTTTTCAGAAAAAAAAATGCTGTAGTTTAAAAGAAAAGTAGTCTGGTCTATATTGTATCTAAGCTGATCTCAGTTTATCACAAAAGGTCTCCTTATACCGGCATGTTGTCCATGTGTGTTGGGTCCCACTCTGGCTTGAGTTTGAAGTGAGCCATTTTTTTGCCAGGTGGAAAATTCAGGTTTGGGAAGAAAGGGGGAGAGAGAGACAAGCATGAAAAAAGAAATGCTTGAACCTGAGCACTAGTCCTGAAACCAGAATGAGCCACGTGGGGAGCTGGGCCCGTACTCACACCCAGTGAGCCATCACACAGCCAGCCATGGATCCTCATGGCATTCCAGTCTGTAAGTTCAGACAGTGCTGGGAGTGGTGGCTGCAGCATTCTGGCTTTCCCCAGACAACTCTCTCTGCCAGCCAGTTGTGGCAATACAGTAAGATCCTTGCCATGCCACCTTTCTGCTGACTTTGGAGTGAATAGTGACCCTAGGAGACCTCATGAAAGAGTCCCTGCGTGATTGCCGAGGTTTTGCAATCATAGCTGGAACCTTTGCTGTGGGAAAAGCTCATCGTGTACCTCTCTTCTTGCATAACTTTCAAGGATAGGCTGCAGTCTGGTTTTTTTGCTTCCTCTATCTTGCCTGTGCTGTTCACAGCAATGTACCAAAGCAGAACACCCATTTGCTTTCTTGCTGGTGGAAAGGTAGAGGCCAAACCAGCAGCCAGGGTTGCTGTAGCAGTTTGATCAGAGGGCATCTTGGGGTGGTTGCGGGAAGCTTGTTTGGCTGCAGTAGGCATTTTTATGTTGTCTGGGCTCTGGGGGAATTCAGTCCCTGCAGATACTGCGTTAGTATCCCCCTGCACAGTAAGGCAACTGCCTTTTTATTTAACTTATGCGTGTTAAACAACACTGAACTGTTTAACCTCTGCTTGCATTTTTTTGTGCCTTAGTGCAATGTGCTTGCATTTCTAAGACTCTGCTTGAGGTAAGTAAAAAGTGCAGGTTTAAACTGGTTGCTAGACAAGGAAATCAAAGAACCAGAGTTAGTGAAGTTGGAGTCATCTGTCAAACACAACTGGGAAGAAGAAGTACCTTTCAAACCAACCCCACGTGCTTCAGGTGAGGGTGACCCCTGCAGACCAGCATGAGGCTCATCAGTCTTGCTGAAAACTCAGAGTAGGGTGGAAATAGAGCTCAGTGGCCTTCAAAATCTATCTTTGCACATTTGGAGTTGTCTCAAGGTGCTAAAGGCTTGGGTTGTCTTCCTTCTTGCTCAGGCTGTGGCAGAAGGAGCAGCAGAGCCAGGCTCCAGTGTGGCATCTGCCTCTGAGGGAGTCCTGTGAGCCAAGGGCTGGTTTAGCGCTGCTAACAGTGAGCTGTCGAAGGGTCAGTCAGCCTTGTGGTTGGGCAAAAGGTGGTGGGGAGAGAGCCCTTGGGGGACTTCTGGCTGTTGGAACTAGTGATGCCTTTCTCAACACACATGTGCTGGGGTGGGGATGCCAGCCAGGCAATGATGACCTGCAGCAGTTGCAAAGCCCCGAGATGGCATCTCAGCTTCCAGCGCAAAGCAGGTCATACAAACCTAAAGGTCAGCTGTGGGAGGGCACCAAGAAGACCCTGCCTCCCCGCCACTGCCCTTGGGAAGGCGTGTGTTCCACCAGCCACACCCAAGGGAGCAGAGTACCACAGAGAGGTGCTGGTTGGGCTCCCTGGTCCTCACAGCCCTGGGCGATCAGTTGATGGTGGCAGAGGAGAAATGTGGGCAGGGTGGGCACTACTGGCTGCTTGCAGGGGTTGGGGACTGGAGGGGAGGGGGCAGAGCAAACCTGGCGATTTCCTGAGAAAGCAGCACCCTGGTCTTCGGTTCAGCTGTGCCGCAGAAGGAGGGATGCTGTATAATAAAGAACACACTTCAGGGTTGTTAAAGTGCTCTTCAAAGCAGGAAACCTCAGAAGTTCAATCTTAAAATGGCTCTTGCAAGACTAGTGAACAGTTAAGTAATTTAGAGCAGGAATATGCAAGGGTGGACCATTTATATCTAACTGACCTTCTTTCCAGTCGGTCAAAAATACAAAGTGCCGAACACACAGCTCTGAGGAAGGAGGAGCTCCTTTACCTTGCAGAGAAGCAATGACACCAACTAATGCCTGAATGCAAAGCAGTGGGTCTGTAGCTCAGCTGATACAAAACCCTCCAGATTTATCGGTATCCATCATTTAAGGAATTTACTGTTCTTGGGTTGTCAGCGCATGAGACTACAGAGAAAAATTGGAGTCTGCTGGTCTTTCTGAGAGGCAGCAGGTGCTGGAGGCTGTTCCATCATGCCCATTTCACATCTACTGGTTTTGTTCAAACCACTGACAGAGATGGTCCTGAATCACATCATACCTTTTTGATCCTACCTTGCTTACACTTATTTTCCAAGTGTCTTTTTTTCCTTACAAAGTAATTGTGACAAGGCTTGTATTACCCACTGCAGTGGCATGACTCATGCATGTGGCTAGCCTTCATCATAAAGAGCCTCTGCTTAAAGCGAAGAGCCATCAAAAGAAGACTCAAAGAGTAAAGCTGCTGGATATGGACTACAAGGGGATTACAAAAATGCAGGCAACAGGGATTCTATTTTGAAACAATCTGGCTGCTGTAACATAGCTTCCAGCAGAAAATGTTATTAAATGAATTAAATGAACCTGATACTTAACACTGAAGTGATTCTGTTGTTGCTTATTGCTGCGTTGTGTTGGCAGAGAATCTATGCCAGTCTTTCAATACTGAAGCTGAAAATCTGCAGAGCAAGTGATCTTAGCAAAAAGCAATAGGAAAACCTTTTAAATTATTTTTAAAAGAACCACTGGACCTGTTAAAACATTTGGTAAGGGATAGAATTCTGATTTACCATTACTCTTTGTAATACCTATGTCTAAGTTGGTGGATAAGTATATATACATATATATTTACATTCTTGTTTCCCACCCTCAAACAAGAAGATCTGAAGAAGTCAAGAAATGTGATGTCAACACAGGACATGATTTGGAAAGGATGCTTTATTAAGTATTGTAGAGAAGTTAGTTGCTGGGAGCTGTACTGAGTGCTGAGGAAAGGTTTCCTCCAGCATTGTTTTACCTGTAAGCTAAGGGAGATGGCGGGTTGAAGAAAACTCCGTAACAAATTTGCCTTGCCCAGAGCTGAATGAACAGCTTTCAAACACATCATCTGCTACTGTGAACCAGGCAACAGGCTCAGTGTGAAACTTTAATCCCGTTCCAGAGGATAGACACAGGGACAGTCTCATTTGGTTTGAAAAGAAGGCGTGGGTGAGGGGAAGGAGATTGGGGGCAGGACTGAAAAAAACTGAGGCTGAAATACTTTTGTACAAGAAGATAAAACGGGATGAGATTTGCTTCTGAAAATGTGTTTCTTATTCATGGGTTTGGGGGGGTGGGGTTTGGGGCTTTTCTTTGTGGGTTTGTTGTTGTGCTTTTTTTAAATTAGGGTGTATTACAAATACGTCTGTTTAGTCCCAAAAAGGAATTAAGAGAAGCCTATGAAGGTTGTGTAACTATTTCCATATTATTTGTCTGGTTTGAGAACCTTAACCCTTTTTAAAACTAAAGTGACATTTTGTAAGCCTTGATTTCTTCTAGAAAACGGACTTTTTTGTAATAATGCTGGTTAAAAAGTTATGCTCTCTTCTTGATCACCAAGATAGGGAGTCTACCTCCTCTTTAGTATCTGTGATGGGAAGAAGTCAGACTACTCTTCTACCTTTTAATAATTGTCTTGGCTTCCAGAGTAGATGGGAGTAGCCAGCTGCCATGTTAAGTTCTTGATTTGATGGTATACGAAACCCCTTTGAAAGCCACACTGGGAGCATGATTAGTATATTTTGTCTATTTTCCTGTCGTTTAGATTTGAAAACATATAGCCCAGAATTGTTCAGCTGTGAACCTGCTGCCCGTATAGAGAAGGTTGTACATAGAAGAATATCGTGAAATGAGTGTGAGTCTCTCCCTGTGCCCTTGCCAGGCAATGGGTGAAATCCCATAGCTGTGCTCACAGATGTGACTGTGAGAGACCCTGGGCCTGCTCAAGCTTTTCTGCTTCCTGTTTGCCATCCTGTACCTTTCATGATTCCTGACAAACATCACTTCGAGAGGGAGGAAACCTTTCACGTTTATAGGTGAGGCTGGTGAAGAAGTGGTTGGTCTACTCTAAGATTCTTGTTGGTTCGAGTACTTGAGGGCCAGTACAGCTTGGGAACGAAAGGCAAGGCCCGTTTTCCTGTAGGAGTTTGATCCCTGTTTACACTTAAACTTCTGATTTCTGTACCACTGCCGATGGGGAAAGCTGGTGCACCAACAAGTTTGTTTATGCTGGAGTTGCAGGCAACCAGTGCCTCGTGATACCGTGTAAGAACAGCACCTGCCTGGAGCAAGCTGGCTGAATAAAACAACCAGCACAATCCCTTTGAAACTGATAAGGAGAAGGGTTGATGCTGTTTGGAGGAAATGGTTATTCAGATTGAGAAACTGGTCATTAGGCAACGAAGACGGAAAGGAAAGGTGGAGAGCCGGGAATTCTGTTTGCCATGCATAAGCACAGAAGAAGTATCACTGATACCAGTTAGACTAACAAGAGTGTTGGAGTTTCTGCTAAGAGGACTGTGGTTCAGGCATGAAGTTGTTGTTAAGCAGAAATGTTTTGGGGATTTGCAGATGCCCACTGTAAGAACTGCGCGGCTGTAATTAGCAGTCACATAACAAAAGCAGAAAGTATTCACTGACTGGGGTGGGAAACACCTCAAGGCAAATATTTCTCAGACCTTCCTTTGAACGCTGTGGAGACCAAGCAAGTCTGGCTAATCGTCCCCTCTAGTCCTGGCTAGAGACACGAACCAAAAGCGATTTTTGCTGTTTCTCTGTCACGTACCTTCTGGGACACCAAGGGATGAGCTTTGGCTTCAAACAAGTCACGGAAAACATCTCTTAAGGAGTCACTTCTCCCTTACTGATTGCCTAGAAATTGGTCTGTTCTTTGCCTTCTCAGGGAAGGGGTCCCTGTGCCAGTTACCACCACAAGTTCACAAGTTAGCAAATTAAGTTCCTTCAGGTTTGAGCAGACAGAAGAAATTTTAATTGAGACCCTTCATGCTCGTAAGTCTGCAACCCTGTGGGCAGTCCAATGCCAGGAAAAAGATTTATCAGCATGTTGCCAAGGATGCTCAGCATGATCAGCCCTTACAGTGAGTTTCTTCATTTAAGCTGAACGACAGAAGTGACAACCCCATTTCAGTGTCAGTGGAGATCAAGCTGGAGGTAACGCTGTTACGTGACTCTGCAGGCATTGCCCTGGATCTCGCCTGCCAGCAGTTGAATGACTGGGTCTGCTTGTGCAGGAAGCTTCAGCAGTTAGTGGAGAACATCCCCATAGCTGTAGTGTAAGAGACAAAATAAATTTCAGCAGGCAGAAGCAAACAGCTTCCAAGTTCTTCTCTTTGCCATTCTGCTGCTGGCTGTCCCACTGCCAAAGCCTGAGATCTGCAAATCACTCCCATAATGGCCACTCAGAAAACATAGTTGAACTTTCTTTCAAACATTATGTTCCTTCGGGGTGAAGTGAATTGTTTTCCCTCATTTGATGTCTCCAGTTACGGTCAAAGAATTAGGATGCAGGATAGACACAGAAGCTAAAAATTTCAGCAAGGCAGCTTTTATTTCTTTATTATAGTTGTCCGTTCATACTGTCTTCAGCATGGGTGCTCCTTGGTCTTATTATTGATGATGAATAAGAACAGACTGTGTAGAGATTAACACCGATGGTCATAGCCTCAAGACTTGATGAGCTGTTACCAAAGAAAATAAATCTCGACTTTGAAGAAGAACCTCACACAACAGAATTCCATGTCACTCAGCTGTATTCGAAGGGGAATATTAAAATTGCTGAGCAAAGAATTGAATGGCTCTTGTTGTGAATAGCCGTCTGTATGGGTAAGTTGCTTACCGCACTCTCTCAGATGGAAAATACTCAACTATATTGTTTTCTTCTGGGTTAAAACAAACAAACAAACCCATCAAACAAACCCTCTGTGATTCAGAAATGTTTGGAGAGAAACAGTGTAGTTCACCAGAGCAAATGCTGGATTGCAAAGGCAGCACCACTGAAAATTTTGGCAGAGGAACCCTTAACCTCCTGCTACAGAAACTGCTGTAAAAGCTAGAGAATAACTTCCCCTTTCCCTTCAAATTCCCTCTCATGTTTTTTTACTCTTCTTGTTTCTGACAACGTGACACAAAGGCACCATTCTGGTTCAAATCCCTCTTCGAAACGATGGAAAGCCTATTTTAAAGGAGTATATGCAGTGGAAAACAACTGAGATGATTGTGTAATCTCTTGCTGCCAGCATCTGGGGCTTCAACAGATCGTGGGAGAGTTTTCTAGACTAAAGGTAACTCACTAAAGGTGTTTTGCACCGTGAGCTAATAAGCCACATCTTTTAAACTGATGCAAATTAAATCTGCTGTATCAGTCGTTCCTCTCTTCACTTTGTATCGGCTTCAGGCTAGATACAGCTCCCTGTAAACAGATGGCTGTGCTGATGGGCATGTCTTAGGCTGTGACTTCATCTAGGAGGAGGAAAATAATGGAATAGTATGTTGCACCAGCTCCCAGTCCATGCAATCGTTTCATCCAAAGGTAAAGACTGGAAAGGTTTTCTAAGTGTTTGTGTTTCTTAGGGAGAGAAGGGAACATGCTCTTAAAGACCCGGTGTCTTTCATGTTGGTCTCTTTGAAACAAAGACTTCATGAACTCACTTCATGACAAATTCTTTCATGGGCTGGAGATTTGGCTGTCTTGCCTTAATAGGAAGGTACCAAGTAGCCTGAAATATTTTTGACCACTCCAAAAATACGTTCCTGCTATAGAATTCTATCATCATTTTCCATGTAACAGTTTAAAAACAAACAATAAAGCAAGACCATGGCATGAGATTTCAGCTAGAACATTCTTTAAGGTTTTGGAATTTGGGAGGGAGGGGCTGAGGGGTTGGTTGTAGAGTGCATTAAGTTTCCATTTCATCATACTGGTTTCATCTTCTCCTGTACTCTATAGTAGTCTTATATAAATAGCCATAATTACGGTTTTACTTTATTGCTACACTGTTAACTGCAAAAAAAAAGAAAAAACTTTATATGAGGACAGTATTGTCATTATATCAATCAGTGGTTTTAAAAGCTGCAATTCTGCTTGGTTTTACAGCTTTTAACATGTTTATTTTTCCTCCTAGGAATCCCTAGGCTCTAAGCTTGGTTGGGATTTGAAAAGTCTCTTCACTGATTCACTGTCTTCTGCTCCATAGACAGCAGCAACCCAGCTGTAGATTGTTTTCCATGTGCCTTGATGGGCTTCTCTGGTGTCTGATCAGGTTTTCGGTAAAGGTGACTTCTCTAAGCTGTTTATTCTAATGAAACTGCAGAATGATGTCTCCAAGATTCCTACCACTTTCTCAAATCAGGTGGGTGTCATCAGATAAGTCTCATAGCTTTAGGAGGCGAATAACTTGGATGGTTAGCAAATGTAACATCACAGTGATAGTGGTTCTATCCTATGTGTTCAGTTTTGTGAAATGTTTGAACTTCCTGCTGGTGAGGAATATTTTAATTTCTCAGCCCTGTGGCCTTGCAGACGTTCATGCTCTCCTCCTTGTGACCCAGGGATCTGCTTTGGGTCACAGACTACCATTTCTTTAATATTTGTCTGCAATTATTGCGCTGCCACCATCAATTAAATTCTCCAGATATTTTTCTTCCTGGTCTCCTGCAGCTTTAATCTGAAACTTTCCATTTTCCTGTCCATGGACACCATCACAGCCTGAACAGGGTCCAATTTTCCATTAATGGACACAGCAGGCTTTTAAAATAAATCAGACGAAGGGTGGAGTCTGCAGCTCTGGATGCACCGTGTGAAAGAGTCAGCCAGACCCAACTCCCAGCACTGCATCAGCTTCTTTCTGTTTATCTTTGTGCTTATTGAAATAATAAAAGGTGAACAAAAAGAGGGGGGGGGAAGGAAAATAAAGTGCCTAAACAGCAGAAGTCAAGAGAAAAGCACATAAAAAGGAATAAAAGAGGAAATGGGATCTAGTTCTTAAATCATCTGCACGATCCATTTAAACTGTGATCTGAAATGTTCCTTAGAAAGTACATCTGAATGCAATGCCTCCTATGCTCCGCTGACTGGTGGAAGTCTGACTTGGCATGATATTTCTCAGGTTTGAGGAAATGAAAGATTATGTACTAGACAAAAAAAGAAAAAAAAAGAAGGAATTTTTTCTTCTTTTTTTCTTCTATGCAGGTTGTTGTCTTAATTCACCTCCATTCTGTACAGATACACAGGTCACCCTGTGTAGGCAGATGGCAGCTTGCAGTCTTGTATCCAGAAAACATTAATGAACCTATTGGGCTGTCCTGGGAGATGAGCACTTTATAGTTCTGGTTTTGGTTTTGTGTGCATTGCCATCTTGGCCCATGGAAATACCCCAGATGTTGATGCCATAGTCTCTGCTGCTCATGGGAGGGTGTTTCAGGATAGCTGAGAGGATATTGCTCTGGAAGAAGGCATTAAATATTGAGCTTTCAAAAACACGCTATGCTTTTGGAAGATCTGCATGTAAATGATGTAAATGCCTTGGGGTTGCTGATATGCTGGAGTTGATCTAGCTTTGACTAGAAAAAATGTTCACAACTAGAAGAGACTGACATTGTCACAACGTACTGATGTTTGGAAATGTGTTGGACTTCGTCCACGTAAAATGTCTAAGTCTGTGCTTTGATGTTTTGCTGAAACGCTTGTGTTCCACAAGGAGCCCCAGTGCAGTCAGTGCCTGGGTTGCATCGTGGTGGGTCAGAGCTCAGGCTAAGCCCTCTTTGAATAGCTCACCTTAGGCCTCGAAGGCAGAAGGAAGGTTGCTGATGCAGGAAGGCTGCATTTCAATCATGCTGTTCAGTCAGCACCCTCTTAGTCCTCTCACAGCTGGTGGGAGAAGAGAGGCCCACTTCTTAAGAAGAGATGAAGATGAAGGGGAAGATGATGCTGACACTAATGACAACAATGATGAGTAGGTAGTCACTGCTTCAGTTCTCCTTTCTTCTCCCTTTTCCTCTAGGGATGTTCACGTGGATGACTGTGGTGATGACCTCTTGCTGCCCTTCTTGTTGGTGCTGTGGGTTTCCTTTTCAAGGGAAGCTGAATGGGTGTGGGTGGGTGCACAGCCAGGTCTTATCCCAGCATGCAACTAAGAGGCAGCCAATGTATCCAGGTGGAAACCAGGCCCACCATGTGCTCTTGCCCTGCACTGAGGACAGAACTGCATCCTTCCCAATTAAAAAGGACTGCATGAGGCAGTTTAATTGACAGGCGTTAATTGATTCACAGGCTGTGCTCTCACTCACACATGCAGGCCAACGTAAAGAAGGTGTCTAGGGTTCAGGCTTCTGGTTACAGATGTGCTGGCAAGTGGGGAGGGACTGGGGAAAGAGTGGTCTAGACCATTAATCCAACTCAGATGGTAGCAATTCAGTCATTTCTGCCTGAGTGGGATGAGAGCAGTTTAGAAATAAAAGCAGCTTATGTATCTTTTTAAAACTTCACAGCTACTGTTTCTTCATTAGTTTTTTATCTTTTTTAACGAAAATCCCACCCCAATATTCATGCTTCTTTGGTTGCCAATAAGAAACATCATTAGAAACCACAGCCTCCTGTTGTTTTCTGCATATTTGTAATTTTGCAAACCATTCCTCCTTCCCTCACGCAGCCTGTCAGACTGTTCAGCTCTGCAATTCTTCTGAATCTATTCCTGGCGTGTTATCTTCCCTCCCCATCCAGAGTGGCTGTTTAGTTAAGAGCATGTTGAGCTGTGAAGGGCTGGGGGAGGCCGTCACGAGTGTGCTGCTTCCCCAGCCAGGGACCGCCACGAGCATTCCTTGCAAGAAGAGAGAAAACCAGCATGAAAGTCTTGTGCTTACTGTTTGGTGAGCTTGCTTTTTTCTCAGCACTCTATAAATATGTTGAGATTTGCCATCTTACCTCCTTTTTGTTTTAATTTGGATGTATGTGATGATTGGAGACGTGCAAGAAAGGAGAAAGAGCAGAGACCTGTGCACTCCCAGGGGTTCCTGATACACAAACAGATGGGAAGACATCTAGGGACCAGAACTGGGTTCTTTTAGTCTTCTGGTGTGAGAGACTAAAAGCTGATGCTGTGCCTGTCATTTTTATGCTGCAAAACACTGTCTTTGTCCTTTGTAAAAACCCAGCAAAGTTCAGTCCTGTGGGCAACATAGGTGGTACAGCAACAGGGGAAGAACAGGTGCCTTGAGTTAGTCTAGATGTCTCCAAACATTTCCTTGCTGGAAGGCTCCAGGCTAAAGAAAAGCTTATCTAAACCTCAGTCCAGGACCTAAGAGAAAATCCCAATATTCCTCTCCTAAATCAATGAACGGGATCCATTCCTGGTAAACCAGTCTTTGTTTCTGAACACGGGTGATTTAACACTGGTTTGTAAATAAACCCATCTGCCTCTTCATCCTTTGGCTCTCCCAGTCAACTCTCAAGTCTCCAGCTGTTGGTAAAGGGAAGCAATGCAGAAGAGGAAAACTTGCCCTTTGGGTGAAAAAAGGGATAGAAGGGTATAAAGGCTGGCTCATGGCTGCTGGTGCATTGAAAATGAGGGAAGTTTAGGTCTCACGTCAGTGGTTGTGAAAACCTGACTTACACAGCTTCTTCCCAGGTAGTCGTACCCACCGATCTTAACCAAGACAACACATCACTACACTGGGAAGCCCCTGGGAGAGGATTGGTTTTCTTGCTGCTACTTTCTCCTTTTAGTGTCTTGCTTAACTAAATTCCAGAACTTTGTTAAGGATTGCTGCTAAGGAGCACCACACCCCAGAGTTCACTTAGGAGACAGATTTCGGTTTCAAGTTGGATGAAATACTGACATGAGTTCAAACAGTTATAAATTGGTCACCAATGAAAGTTGACTGCAAACTGGAACATTTCTTCAGGTTTGAGGAATTAAGTCCTGGAGCATCTGTCTAAACAGTGTAACAGAGGCAAGGGTCCTAGCTGGCTTAAGATGACGTTTAACAAGATTATGGAAAGGGGTATGACAGGCTAGGTGAACATGTAGGAAGGGCAACTTATGATAGTAGCCAATATTTAAGTCTTATTAAGGGGAAGATGGGTTTGCTGCTCAAGTCAGGAGCAACTTCTTGGTCCACCCCAGCCTTGCTTTGAAGGTGTGCAGGCCATTTTCCAGGATCACAGTTCCTGCTCTTTCCCAGCACCACACAATAAGCACTGCTTCTCCTCTCTCTCTGTTAGTCCTGGTATTTGCTGCTGGAGTCTGGGCAGGGTGTTTGTTTGTTGGTTTTTTTCAGTGACTGAAGAGCTCTCCTTTGAGCTCATCTGACCCATCAGGTGCCAGGCTGAGGTGGGGGTCTCTGGCAGTTACAGGCTCACATGAAGTCAGTGGGAAGCATCACAGTTCAGGATTTCACAAAGGCCTTTTTGCTTTGCATACAACATTCTGTGAAAGGATGCACCTGATGGTTTTTTCCCTCTTTTTATCTCCCTCTTCAGTACAGAGTTTGCAATGGGAGATGAACAAATTAAGTTCAAATCTGCTTCCCACACTCCCCTCCCTTCCCAAAGGTGCAACTTGGGGCAGATTTCAGTCTCAGCTAGTGATGTTGGCACTGTTACTCCAATTGCTCAGTCTCTTGCCTCGCTCAACTACTTTTACCTTGTTTGTGTTTTTTTACACGTTTATTGTGGGGCCTGGTGCCAAAATCCTTTGCATCGTGGGAAGGTGCAATCATCTCTTAGCAAACCACTCCTCACTGCTTCCACAGAAGTCTCATGTTGCGAGTTCTGTATTTTAGGAGGCTGGAGCAATTAGCTGAAGTTGTATCATTTAGGTATGTTACAAACTATCCCAAATAAACCACAGCCAGTTAATAAGTAATTTAGGAAAATGATTGCCAAGTATTTTTCTGTATGTTTGCATGTTCTGGAGTCTTGTGTAAATGACGCTAATGTTTGTATTGTCACAAATATGATTTGAAGTTGTGAGTCTCTGGAGTGATGGGTAAAGGTAGGGACGCAAACCGTTCCCATAACTCTATTAACCTGGAACGAAAATGCAAGTAAATGGGTGTGTTTGGTGAGACCACCTAGAAAGGTATTGGATTTACGGGGTGTCATAGGTGTAAAAAGTATAACTTAAATGCAAACACATGGTGGGCGGTTGGGTGTGCAACACGTGAATGTCCAAAACACAACTTTCAACCTCCAAAGAGGAAGCAGCTGCTTGTGAACTATCACTGGCACATGGCCTGGTTTTAAGTTTTATCATCACCTGGACTAAACCAAAGCAGCGTATTCCGAATTCTCGCGTGAACAAGGGGTCATGAGATACGAACAATGCTGAAGAGCCTGCCTGTGCCTCATCCTTTGCCATATCGACAGCTGGGAGTCAGAAAACCTGCTTCCGGCAGTTCCAGGTGCTGCCAAAAAGAAGGGCTTAAAATCCCAACAAACCCAAAACAATGGTCTGTGAAGAAGGTTACAATCTTGAATGGAGGGAAGATGTTTGAAATGAGGGGTCTGCAGGTAGCTGAACACCAGGAGATGGCCAGGGTCCTTTGGCAATCCCACCACTGGCTTATTAATAAGCAGCTCTATGTCCCAGAGGGAGACAAAACCAAACCGCTTTTCACATACAGATGAGAGACAGAATAATTTCACATACTGTCACTGGTGGAAAAGAGTCTGTGTTTTTCAATTTTTTTAAAACTTTATTTTTTTTAAAAAAGGAATAAACTCTGCATGGTAGAGTGTATGGTATATAATTTCAAAACAGAACAAGTTATATGGAATGGATTATTTTCCCAAACTATTTAAAGTTGAACCTAAAATCATTTGTAAATCAACACTCATTGCCATGTAAGACAAAGGAAAACAATCAACATGTATTTTGTTTGGTACAGATATTCTCTGCCTCTTCAGCCTGAATTTTCCCAGGGTTGGGCAGAAAAGGGGGGCAAATCCTGCCCATTGTCCTAACCATAATTGTACTGACCAAGCTTTGTGCTCTGAGATCTAGCAACATATGGCTTTATAGACGTTCCTAAGTGAACAGTGCAACATCATCACCACCTTAAGTGTTTATTCCACATTCAAACTGTAACTGAATGTCACTCTGAAACCCTTTTCCGCCCCCAAAACAACAGCGGTAACAATGAAAAACAGAAAGTCTCCAGCAATCAGATTTCATCCCAGAAATCTGTGTAAACTGTAGATCAGGGTTGGGTAGCAGCACAGAAGACAAAAGATGTGACAGCATGATTCAACAGTATCTCCAAAGACTACTGTAAGACTGTCGTTCTTTAGTCTGCATCTTGCAATCATAATTTGCCTTTTCCCTGCAATGCTATAAAGCAATATAAGAAAAAAATCAGACTCAAAAGCAAAAGGTAGAAGCCTACACGGAAAGGTAAAGCTTCTGCTCAGCCTTGAGTGGTCGTTATTAGAAACAGATCTCTGCAATCAGAAACAAATCTTGAACATATATACACAATTTGGGTGGAAAGGGATATGGCCAAGGGTGGAAGCCCTCCTGGCTGACCCACAGACTGTTTTGGATTGTAGGTCCACACTACACCCACCGCCTTTTGGTCTGAATAAACCAGCAGGCTCCAGGTGTGCTCCAGGCTCTTGGCTCCACTGTTCCTTGGCTGTGTGGGGACCAGGAGAAGGAGGAGGAGGGAGTACGAGTGTTGTCAAGGGCCCCCCTCCCCTCACTTTGCAGCTGGCTGAGTGACACATGGGTTGCAGTGACATGGGACGTTACACTGGGAAGGTTTAAGTGCACACTTTTCTCTTTACCCCCTCCTCCCCAATCCTGCTGGAATGTATCTATATCAGTAATCAGGTATGTATTAATAATAACTGTAAGCTAGCATAGTCACCTTCCCCCTTAGAATGGGGGGAGAGCAATAGCATCAAACAAATTCCCATTTGTCCTGACATGTAACCTTTCCAGATCCTGTAGAGCAATCGTATGCAGGCTTTTTTCATACTAGAATTTAAAGGAGTCAAAGCTGGTAAAGAAACTGGATGTTTCCTGGCCTAACTGAAGGAAATAATAAAACTGATTAAAGTAAGAATGAAAGAAAGTAAGCATTAGTGTGTTTGCATCCTCTGATATGTCCCACTTGTCTACGTTCTGCTCACAAGCCCTTTCCATACTCTGAGCAAGCACTCTCAAACTTAGAGAGGTAAGGCTTCAGCTGAAATCTCACAGTTGAGACTATCATTTATTTAATAATTACCACAAATGTAATAACTTGACTTTAGCAGATCCATGTGGGGCATGTTGAGGGCAAGGCTTGTTATAAGTGAACCAGCACAAGAGAAGATTGGACAGGGATGGAATCCCACATGATAACAGCAATTGAACAATGTCCATCAGCATGGCATTAGCTTAGTGTGGATATAGCATCAGGAGCTTGGATAAAGCCTTTAAGCTTTCTGGGTGTCCAGTCAGAACCAGGGAAGCTGCAAGAATTTTACCGTAAAACTCCAGTACTGCAATGTCTAAAGGAACTGAATCTCAATGGGCACAGATTTTAGGTTTTGTACAGTCAATCCTAATTAAAACCCCAAAACTAGAATGGCTGATGCCCCTGCCGTTGGAGCCTTAAGACACCCGTTATACTGCTGAGCCCTACTCTTTTTTTTTTTTTTAATAAAACACTGTTTTAAGATAGAGCACAATAAATGTGCTTATTACGCACTCTAACATAGAGCACAGAAATACAACACTACAGAGTGCAAGTCTAACCATCTCCACAGTGGGAAAAGTGCGAAGGTTAAAAATATGCATGTGGCTTAACACAAGATATTTTTAAAAAACATGACATGGAAATCTTATACTAATGCTTTCATCTTTACCACAAACATGACTGAAAACTTAAGGTCAGTTCCTGATCCTTCTCTCGCAGTAGTAGTAGTGTAATCCTTTCAAAGGTACAATGTTGGAAAGATCAGAGAATAAAAAAACCCAAGTGTCCAAAAATGATCCCATTAACCACTTTTCCAGTAGTTATGTTTTTCAAGAAGTAAACGTGTAAGGTCACCTTGATCTTCACCACCAGTAACTGATACACTTGGAAACAGCTAAGCCAACCACCTGGACTGAGATCAGTTCGGTGTCGCACACGCACACACACACGGATACACACACAAATACCCCACAGGAAAAAGTGCACTTTCAATTGCTGATACAAAAATAGATTGGCACATTCTTTTTGACACAGTGAAGATATCTTCTTTAAAAGCTTTTTCACTTTAAGAAGTCCTCTTGGAATTTGCAGCAGGTCTGTAGAAAAAGCGCTACGAGAATGCACTCAGTGGGCTTCCAGGGTTTGTGTGATGGAGAGGGGGGTGGTCATGGAGGCTGCCCTTCTATTTTTTGCCTACTTCTATAGCTGTAGTCCCTACAGGTAGGGTCAGTTGCCACCCAGTTTCAGCACGTGAACTATTTACCAACAGCTCAGTCTTCACCTGCTTTGAGAAAGTAACGATACATAAATTCGTCAAAGCTGAGAGTCGATGCAGTGTTTCCTGCATGTAGCCAGAAAAACTGTTTTTGGAGGGGGAGAGAGAGAGCGAAGTGTTAGGAGTCTGATTTCGCATTTCCAGTAGTAACTGTGGCTTGGGAGAGCCAAGCGGGAACAGTCGGGAGCCCCTTCCCCGCAGGGCAGCCAGCGCTAGGAGTTCTGCACCAGGCGTCTGTAGTGCGGCATCACTTCGTGCTCGGGAAGGTGGAGAGCAAACTCCAAGGCCACCAGCACCGGGAACTCGAAGGCGATCAGCTCTCGCCTGTTCAGCCGGAACTTCTCTTCCAGTTTCTGCAACCACAGCCGAGGGGATAAAAAAATAAATTTGAAAAGATGGAATGAGGGTTTTTTCTTTCTAGTGCTTTCCCACAAATGACATTACTCAAAACACGCATGCTGGTGCCATTAAACTTCTGTCCTGATGCACTTGCATGGCTCTAGGTTTAGAAAATCAGAGCTATGTGAACTGGATGTACTGGATCCTTACTGTGAAGGTGAACTCATAAAGCTCAGCCAGCCATGCTATTTCTGACACGTTCGTCATTTCACTCATTCCACTGCCAGCAGATACATCTCCTAACGATCACAGTGATTACCACTGCAGCAACAGGAAATTCCTGGCTTCATGCAAACATCAAAATCACTTGTGTAATGGAAGACATGCATCTTGTAATTGTCCTTAAATTTCCTGCACTGCTTGAAATCACTAATTTTCCTCTCAGCATTAGACTGTGCTACAACGCCCTATTGGGGAAATTATTTTTGCCACAATTTGATCTTAATACCTCAGAAGCAGAAGGTGTCATCTGCGGTAACCACAAGCACAGTGAGTAATATGAACTGCTATCCTCACGAGGGATAAGATGGGTTTTATAGTTGGTTTTGTGCTGTAATGTACTAAACCTCCCATATGCTTTGCTGTTTTCACTGGATTTGGATGCTACAAGTAGGAGACCAGTTGCTCAGGGATATTTCCCCCCTCATCCTCTTCTTAGGATCTCCCTGGCTTGCTACTTCTCTGCTCACTGGGTCTACTACAAAGTTCAATGTGTCTTATGGATGGACCGATGTTTCAAGATAGCAAGAGAGGCCAAATATTCCAATTCCCACTTGGCTGATTTTTTTTGTGGTTATTCAGAGGGCTTTCTAACAAACTGACTGTCAACACAGCTCTGTGACTGTGGGAGGCAGGCATGAGTCCAGTCCTGCCCCCTGTCCATGATCCCATGTCTCTTCCATTGAGTGAGCTGGTTGCAGCCACATACCCAGATACAGGCCTAACTTTCTGTAGCATTAAATCAGATTGGTACCTCGGTGCTTGCAGAGGATTATGGCATAACACTCTCCCATCTTACCTCTTCCATATGGAGTGGGTGGAAGACCAAACCCCCTACTCTACAAAAAACATCTGGAGTGAGGTGTTCTAATGGGAACATCTCCTCAAGTTTTCTTGCCCAAAAGACGAACTCGATAAAAGAAATCCAAATGTCTATTGGACTCCATCTGAAATAAGTACCTGCATTTAATTCTCAAAGAAGAATCCTTACTGACTCTCTTGAAAACATGATTAAAAGCAAAATTAATTTCCTGAGGGTTCATCTTTTGCCTTGTATTGACAGAATGGTGGTCAGATACATCTCAAACCTCACTGTATCTGACACCAGGGCCTTCTATCCCCTCAAACAAGCTTCCCACGCCTCTGCAGTGACATTGATCACTACTACTTCCACAAAAATGTGTAACAAAAAAAGATATTTAGCTGGCTGTACATCTGGAAGCCTAAAGGAGAGCATGTCCACTGACAAACAGACCACATACAGGCACTTCACGTAGAGGGAACACCAGAAACCTACGGATACGTACATCTATAAGATGCTTGACTTCATGTTTTCTGAGGTCACTGCCAATTTTGGCTGCTAAAAGAACACAAGCTCCAGCACAAAGCTTTCTATTCTGCTTGTTCAGCTTCCCCTTGAGAGCGAGCTTCTCAAAGTAGACAAAGGCCATGGCCACTGTGGGCTCTTCAAAACCACATTCTTCTTGAGCAAGCTTGCGCATTTCTCTCTTCAAGCTGAGTAAAGAGACCAGACAAGTATGCTGTGAGATGAGTTTTAAAGCATTTCTCATTTCACCCCAAGAGCCACGCTTTCAGAGATTCTTGCTTACTCAAATGGAAGGGAAAATATAATTTACTGGGCAGGTATCTTTATGCTGCTTTGGGGGCACATTTCACGGCACATATTTACATCACCCTTCCTTCTCACTGCCCCCAGCAGACAGTTGTGCCAAACTATAAAAGCAACCAAAAAAGCTCTGACATTTTTAGCAACAATATGTCATCAAAGGTCCTATGCTGCATACCATTTGTTCAGTAACAACGTTTTGATTACTGGTGCTCTGTATGCAGCTTTTGCTGCTGGTTAGGGTTGGTCAAATCCAAACTGACAGTTCTGTCCATGCACTGCAGCACTCTCTGGTTACAGAGCAGTGTGGCTCAGTGTCCTCTGGCCACTAGGGTCAAATTAAATTATCACTCCTTCAGCAGAGCAAGATGTCTAGCCTGCTACACTGGAAACAGAGATGGAATATTACAACTTTGCTGTGAAGCCAACTACTCTTTTTGCTTCTGGCCAAGGCACAAAAGTCAGCACTTCTCCTTTCTCAGTCTGTTTCTAAGCTAATTGCCATGAGCTTAGAGACTCTGTTGTGCTGTTTTCCTGGGTATTTTAATATAGTGCATGTCCAGCTCTCATCCTCATCCTGTTAGATGCTGTGTTTGACACCTGACCAGTGTGTGTTTGTACATTCCTCTATCCTGTTTACTCATCCCAGTAATCAAAGCAATCACGTGACTTACTCTGCACCTCGGCTGGTCACTGCTCCTGGAAGATCAACCAGTGCTGTGCTTCCCCTCATGTACAGCAGGAATTGCACTGAAATGTGAGACAGCTGCATCACGTTGCAGCCTTATCGAGCTTTGCAACGTACCTTCTTATTTTACTGAGGGTTAGCTTGATGTGAGGAAACTTCTCCTTAAAGGTCTCATTCATGTCCTTCTTGAGATCTGATGGCTTCACGTAGTCTATGACCGTGGTCTGTAACACATGTGAGCAGAGAATTACTCTTTTAGTTTGTAACAAAGATGATCACTCCAGTCCCAGAAGAAAGGAATACCAAACAAGTGCCAGTCAGTCCCAATGCTTTCAGCAGACAGGAAAATTAAGTCTGAAATAAGGCATCTATTTGTTTGTGACTGACAAAACAAGTGACCTGTTCAGCACAAGCCTTGAACAATACATACCTCATTAGCATCCTCCAAGTATTGCTAAAAGTGATTTTAAGATAAACGTGACTGGATGAAACCTACCTGAGAAGTCTTGTAAAACAAAAAAAAATCCATCACAATAACTGATTTGATGACCAGATTTTGGTGCATTATCTCCATGTGGTTCTGAGACACATTTTGAGTTTCTCTCAAACTGATTCTTCAAAGAAACCATTGGTACAAACTCTTGACTGCTGTAGCATACACTTATGATAAAATAAGTAATTAGCTTACATGGCAGGTCACTCAGTAGAGTGGAAGGCAGTAATGCTGTCTTAAGTTAGGCAGTAAGTGGACAAGAGAGTCAGGACAACATTCAAAATATACAGTCTATTTCCTTTGAGCTTCCTGTTCCCTTTTGTTACAGCCTAAGGAATTTCACCAAATTGCAGAGGGTTCTCCTGGCCAACACAGCACTCGCATCTGTGGGTGCCCAGCACTTCTCTCATTCCCTCAGTCTTTGTTCAGGTCGCACTTTGCCCAAATCCTCTGTCACCATTCACCTGGCCAAAATCTATCAGCTCAACAACAAACCAACCTTTATTTTAGGAATGTGCCAATTCTCTTCCACGCTTTGGCAGTTCTGCCCATTGGACAGAAGTGGAGAAGAGCCGCAGCTTGGGCACCTGGGGACAGCCTGGTCCCCAGGCATCCAGCTCCCTGCCAGCTTCAAGCGTGTAAGAGAGCAGCAGTGTATAGTGCATTGCATTCTCCTGCTCATAAAATAATATTTCCCTTCTAATTTCTGGTTTTGATTAATCTGTATTATGGCAAAGGGCTGTTAACACCAAACAACAAGAGGTGGAAAGATGCATGCAAAACCCTTGCTGCATGTTATGCCTTTATAGAAGGTAAATATATCCTTATAAATATATATATATTTGCTGTAATATATCCTCATGGGAATCGAAATCAGCCAAAAAGACTGACTGCATATGCTTTCAGGCTTTTTTTCAATCATTAAAATAATTTATGGAAGGGCTCCGGGAATACAAAGTGCAATGGCTCTAGAGAGAAAGCAGAAAATTCCCTTTATCCAGTCATGTTGTTCTCTGTTTCCAAAATAAGCATGAAGGAGAGTAAAACACACCTAACTTTTCCTGCACTTTATTTAGGAGATACAGTACTGAATTATTAGGAATTATAGGCATTTAAAACAGAGCAGAGCATGTGTTTCCCCTGAATAGCACCCAGCAGTATTTGAGGCAAACATACTGTAATAGAGAGGAAAAACCAAGCTTTTGCCACGGGGTGTTGTTATGGCCACACACATGTTTTAAAACATGGGCCATTCTGTCACATCAACACTCTTCAGCCACACCTGCTGCCCTGCACGTGTATGGATGAGTCTGACTGCAGGTTCAGGCAGACAGTGCAGTGCCCCTGAGGTTAAAAATTCATAAGCTGCCTTGATGCTGAAGCAGGCAATGTGCTGCCACACCTGAAGAAAAGGAAGAGAGGAAAAGACAGGGAGGAGAAGCCTTGCCCTACCCGGGATCGGTGGGAAAGCTTTCAATGGAATGTGTGGGCCTGCCTGGTTTTAACCCTGCTGAGGTTGGAAGGATGTATGCATGCACTGTGCAGCCTTGGCTCTTCACTGCAGACAGCTTCTCACGTGCTTCGTCTCATCTGGCAGGGCTCAGCCCTCTAAAGCAGAAGAATTAAGGTCTTGACAACTACTTTCCTTTCTTTCCCTGGAATGTTGCAGCCTGCCTGCCTACTCCTTGGTATCATTGCCAAAGGATCATCAGCAAGCTGAGTGCTGCCGATGTGCAGATTTATGTGTTAAGAGGCTTCCTCTCGGTACTGCTACAGGAGGACACTAAAACAAGCCACATCTAAATTAGACCACTGCTGTCTGCTGCTCGGGGTACAGAAACATGTCCCCATGCTGCTCTTGCTTACAGAGTCAAGAGACACTAAGCACATACATCCTATTAAATGTAAAGGTGATTTGAGTTACTACCAGTATTTTTCAGTTGTCTTGGGCAATCCTAGAAACAGTGAGCGCAGTGTTACTGTGCAAAGCTACCTGACACCTTATTTCATGCTTCACTACAAACCTAAATGCTCATTGTTTGTTCTTCATTACCACAGAGCTCATAGTTTTATCTTAATTAACTTGCCTTTAGCTCTTTCTAGGTTGTCTTCTTCCCTTGCTTGTGTGCACAACAGAAACCACTTCCCAAGAGAAAGGGAACAGCAGCAGAGGGAGGGCCTGTCCATCCTCCGGGCCCAGCTGAAGGGCTGTACAGAAGTTGTGCCAGACAGCAAGTTTCAGCTGTTTTCACATCTAACAAGTGAGTATCAGGGTGACCCCAGCTCTGGGGGCCACTGTGCAGAGGGGGAGTGAGCCCTGGGCTCTGCCACACAGCAGCAGCAGCCCCCTGGGATGCACCTTTCCCCATGGCTGCTCTGCAGGCACTGACTTGTTTTACCTGGGACTCCTCCAGCCTGTGGGAAGTCTGCCAGAATTCAGCTAAATTCTCTTTGGAAGGAGAAAAGCTCTTTTTAAAAATTTCATTTAAAGCAAAGCGCTCAGAGGCTTGAGACTAAGCAGACAGCTTAAAACTGAGAACAGTAAAGAGGTATGGTTATTTTTAAAAACGGAGATTTGTCAATTTTGTCCTGTTGATAAGAATCTCCCCCTCTCCAACTCTGAATGCTGCCGCTTCCTGCGAGACAACAGTCTCTATGATATAAATCACAATAATGAAATCCAGATGAAAGCTGGTGTGTGCTGGTTTTGATTCATGTAACAGGATAACGGCAGCATGTTTGAACACACTGGCTCTAAGGCAGCTGTCTCATCTTGTCAGTGCCATGCTGGGGAGCTCAGCTAACTGCCCTTATTCTCAAGAAAAGGATTTGTGCAAGTTCTTTTTTTGTTCCTTGATTTTTTTTTTTTCCTTCGTAGCTGCTGCCAAAGCTGGACTTTGAGCAATGGGATGCTGCTTGCCCAGCTGGTGCCTACAGAAATGCATCCTGTGCATGTAGGACCCTGCCCACCAGAGAGGCAGGCAGAAAAAAAACCCTGAAGAATATCTGTTGAGAGGTAATTTAAAATCACTGCTGAATTAGCATCTGTTGAGTGATCCAATCAGTTACCCTTCCAAATGAACAGGCACCTGAGTACCCCTCCTGCTGGGGCACAGCACTCATGAGGCTACATAGAAATCTTGGTCCCCAGCCCTGCTCCTGTCCAGGGCACCTCATGCACCCTGCAAACAGCTTGGCACTGAGCAGCAACCCTCACTGCTGCCCCTGCCCACGAGTAAGGGAGTGGAGGAAAGCTCTGGGGCGGTCCAGCAACCCGTAAGAACCAGCTGGGATCTGGCAGGAGAGGGCTTGGACACAACGCCATCCTTCTCTGTCTGCTCCCTGCTCAGCGCTTACACTTCTCTTCTGTTTTAGGCCGTGTCATTGCACTTGAGTTGCCTGCATGTCCCAAATGAAGCCGCCATGTGAAGAAAAATACCTGTCTGTTTGTCCAGGTCAATTCGGGTACTGCCTGTGTCAGGGCTCTGATCAATACCGATGCTCCAAATTTTATGACGGGTTTGCAAATATTTCCCTAAAAGGAGCACAGCTTTCCTCTATCTCCAAACATGCTTCCTTATAAATAATATTACTCCCTACCAGGCAGGCACTCGGTACTCCCAGAGCTGTCAGACACATGAACAAGTCACTGGGAACTACTAAACTGTCTCTCTCACACTCTGATCTCCAATGTTTTTAACTTCTGTCATCCAGAACCGTCTGTCTTGTTTCTCACAGCTTATTTGCACGGAACACATTTCAGTTCAGCACTCAGCAATACTCCTTCATGGGCTCTGTTATGTTCTCCGTATACAAATCTGTGTATGTATGTTTTAGTTTGGTGATGGAAGGCACAAGACAAATGCAAGCCCTGATATATGGTAACTGACAGATGCCTGTGCAGCGTGATAAACGCTTCAGCCCAAGTCTCTACTCTGCACACTTTTTGCATGGCTGGCAGTTTTGAACTTGGAGCTCAGCTCGTGTGTTATTCACAAGCATTTTCAAGCAGCTGCTTTCTCATAGGAAAGCTGTATATATAGTTTCATAAATATGGGAGGAGAGAGGATGCCTGAAATGGTTGGAAAGACTGGTAGGATGAAATATTGTTGAAAATAAATCCTACTTTGGCATGCCACCAGTAAAAGATGATCCAGCCTTGGATGCCTCTGTCTCTTAGCTTAAGAAGGATAAAATCAGAATAAAATAGGTGAATAAAATGAAAAATATAGGATAGGCTCTCTTCAGCTGTTGTTACTGTGTACCCCTGATAAATCTACTTCACAGAGAGCAGACCAAAGACTGATACCTAAAACACACTTTCGGTAGGTCACTGATAAGTTCTCAGCCACACAAGAAGTGAAAAGAAGTCAGTGACTCTGCATTCTCTGACTACTTTAATGCATCCCACAGGTGATCAGGTATGTACCTATCAACTGCCAGTAACCTAATTCATATACTTATGGCTTATGATGGACATATACGGGAATTCCAGATAGAGAAGAGATTTTAAACTGTGATGGAAAATGGGAGTGATTCCAAATTATAATTAAAATTCTAAAAAAGGAAAAGATAGACTAAAATAAGATGTTTCTTTTGTTACAAAGTTATTAACATTCAAGGACCTTAAACTGAAAGATTTTGAATTTCACAAGGCAAATAGTCTCAAAACTGCCGCTTTGAAATCAAGTACACGGAAGGACACCAATTTATTTTATATTGTTAACACTCTGGAATTATTCTCAATTAATACAGTGTGTCACTGCTACAAAATAATTGTTTATTGGAGTCTCAGCCAGAGATAGCATTAAATGCATAGAGCACAGGGTTTAAATATGATTATCTACCACTGCAATCCTCTGCTCCCTGAGACTTTTGGGTACAAGGTCAGCAGCTGATAAAAAAGCAGTCTGGAGATACTTAATATACAACTACAGAAGTGGCTCGAAGAATAGGGTGACAGCACTGAAGGACACTGGCTGTAGTGGAGTTTTCCTGACCTTGCTGCTCCTCGTGAAAGACAGAACAGGGGAACGAGAGACCAAATGCATTATATCATCATGCAGGGCTTTTGTTCGACCAAAGGGCCAGGGCAGACAAGCGGTTCTAATTTTAAAATCCCACTGGAGGACTAATATGAAATAACGCAGCCCAGCTGTGCTCGCCGCAAATGCGGTACCTGGCAAGCACAGGCTGGCACACAGGCACTGTAACAGCTCTGCAGACTTTTGTGACATGCTTTTTTTTAATCGTGGTGTGGAGATGTCCATTTATTTTTATATAATAAAACCGACACAGTGACACTGTAGTTCAGTACCCAAACCTAATTCCACGTGTATCCCCTGAGCACAGATGGATGGATATTTCAGGGATGCGACTACAGAAGGGTCACTCAAAGTCAACGTGCTGCTGATCTGAGCTTTTCTTCTTTTGCTGCAAGTTTTGGCAGCACACAGCAACCAGCTAACACGGTCCTGTGTTTCTGTGTTACCAACAAAAGCAGGACTGCAGGATCAGCCTCAGGCCTGTTGTGAATGAGTTTTCTAGTTCAGCACAGAAGGAGTTCCTGCTGGAAAGAATGCAGAGACCAGGGGGGCATTGATGAGTCTGCACGTATGTTAGTCAACATGAGATTCGAGGAAAGGAAATTAATGCTCAGTCTCGTAGATAAAGTTCCTGTTCTAGAGAGATTTAAGAATCTGCACGAATTCCTGTTTTAGCAGTATCAGCCAGGAAGACATCTGTTAAACATGACATGATGTTTCCCTTCCCCCCCACCCCCCAGCATGAATTTTTTCTATCTCTTTCTGTTTATATTGCAGCAGAGATTGCAGACTCTCCTACAAAAACAACACAATATGAAATAATTTCTCCAGGGCAGACCAGAGTTTAAATACAACTAACACAATTAATAGAAGCCATAGAGTTTGTGTTGGGCAAGTATTGAAGAATACTTCCAAATTGTCCCCTGACAGGCAATTTGTGGGTATTACTTTTAGAAATGGGACGGGGAAGTGTATGCTCTTTTAAGCCTGGAACTTCACTGCAGGAAAAAAAAACAAAAAAAAAAAAGACCAAACCAAAAGCACTTCTCCTTCCCCACAGCTATCTTCAATGAGGAAGTTCAGCTCCTCCTTGAAAACAGCTGAGGACTTGTAGCTAACACTTCTCTTCAAGAGTCAGGGTTGATTCAGCTCAGTAAAATTAAAAGACTATAAAGTCAGTGACGATAAACTCGGGCTCCACAAAAATTGAGCACATAGAGTGCTAGCTGCATGTATTTCTGAATAAACTCCAAGCCGGACCACACATTTTGTCTGTCTTACGCCTCAGGATAAAGCCCGCAGTGTTTACTGATGCAGTATTCCCACAGACCTCAACAGAGCTTTCCCAGCAGAGAAATCCTGGCCTGCAAAGCACAAGCCAGGCTCATGGGAGTAATATCAGGGCATGCAGCTCTGTCCCGCAGGCAGTACCGCAGCCCAGCATCCACTCCTCTTCCACACCTTCCCCCCATTAATTGCTCTGACATCCATAAGGAGGGGTGAGGGGAATATCTACAAGCTTGCAGCTGTCGAGCATTAATGCTAAATCCTGGCCAAGTAACGAAACTTTAATTACAAGCTGCAGCTCTCCACGCACAACAAAATGCTGAGCGCTGACATCAGAGCCGCTCTCAGCTGCTCCGGCACTTGCGAGAGGCAGCAATTACAGCCACATTCCGCCCAGGACCAGCGGCTGCTCCCGGCCTCTGCGGTCATTTGGCAGAGGTCTGGCACTGCCGCAGCGGCTGTGCACGGTCAGGAAAAGACCACAGGTCTCTCGCCGGCCCCAGACTGCAATTTGCTTTAATTGCAGCGTGCGCTGATTTTTGTATTTGGGGGGGGAAGAAAATGACTTGAAATCATAAGCCTATTATGCTCCTGCTCACACTGATGTGAACTGCAGGGAGAGGGAGAGGGAATGCCAGTAGAGTCAGGAAAGTCTAAAACAGATGGGAGTAAAGTCTCCTGCATAGCCAATATGGCCTTAGATTCACCATATATAGGCACAAGCCCTTGCCCAAACAGCAAAAACCTATTTAACCCGCAAGCTCCCAGGACACACCAGCACTACCTTTTTTTCCTTCTCTCGGCTGAAGGAAGCACCAACACCTCGTGAAATCTTTCAGCTGAGCACTGAAGAACAACCACCTGCCCGTCAGTTCCTTGCAAAGCCGTGCAGCTCCTGCTTGGCATCACAGCTATGCTGCTTCGGCTGCGGGCAGGCAAAACCCCAGCTGAGAGAGCCCTTGGCACCTGCCTGTGATTCCCCTCAGCAAAAGAAACAGAGCACTTAATGTCCTCCAACCCTTTCTTAGAATAGTGCCTGCCTACAGAAAGAGAGATGGGAGTCCCACAGACCTTCAGGCAGTGCTGAAGAGGTGATGTCTGGAAGGCAAATTCAGGAAAAAACCCCCTCAACTGTGAAATAAGACATTATTCCAGACACAGCAGTAATTAACCGCTAGAGAAAATTAAAAAGCAGGGAGATCCCTGTCAATGCAAATATATTCTACATAAACAATGACATTGATTTTAACAACTGTCCTTGAAGTTCATTTTTCACCTTTAGGGCATCTAATCATACTCCTGTCAAATCCCCAGGCAGCTCCTTTTTTTTTACAACAAAAGTACAAATATAAGACTTTGAAATGCTGTGGTCAACCAGCATACGGAGAAGAACAGCACTGAACACCCACTCCTGAACGGAGAACTCCCTTGCAGGATGCCACCCCGGCTGCTCCATTTTGACTCATTTAACTATGTCCATGACAACATCAAGTTAAAAAGGGATCAAAGATCTCAGGTGATCCTAGGGGACTTGTACCGCCTGGCACACATTCACAGCCCAAGGAAGGTCAGGAACACAGCCATGACTGCTAGAACTACGTTCCCTTTGGATGTTGGGTAACAATGTCTTTCTCCTTGAGGGAAGACAGTTCCCTGTCCATGACAGTAACCATATCAAAACCTGACAAATATTTTCCCACACAGATGTAGCTGCTATAAAAGGTTGTCACTTTGTGGGTTGGCAGACAAAAAGTAACTTGCCAATTCTTAAAGGAAAACTGGCAGCAAGTAAGCAGAGGACATTCTGGACTTCCCAGTTGAAAATCTAGCATAAACACAGCCTTAGAACTCAATTAAGCCTCTGTGTGAAACAGACAGAACATTCCAGCTAGCAAGGGGATAATCTTCAATCTGCATGAAACATTTAGAGCTTATTTTGAAGAAGGAGCACCCAAGAGCCAAATTACCCCCAGGGTGGGGGGCAGATGGGAAGCTACAAAGGCTGTATCTCTACAAACACTAGCAGTTTCTTAAATAATGTCTTCTGTTCCACATTAAACAAGAACATGGACAACACTTTAGACCTCAGTGTTTCAAATCCTACCATATCTGTATATAGGTAACAGTAGTAGGTCACTACTTTGGGGAAAAAAAAGAGAAGAATCTTTTCCCTACTGCCACTATTACTCTGGATGTATAATCCAGAGAGATCCATGCTCACACGTGTATGACTGCACTGCATCTTCCAACAGTCCTGCCAAAACAGACTACAGACTTGGAGCAACCAAAAAAAAGGCTAGAAAAGTCTGTCACCACAGAAAACATTTAGTCAGAGCACAGACCATGGAACAGTTACGTGTCTGTACCATTAAGAGTTTGGATATAGTGAGAAATATACAGACTCTGTTCGCAATTGCTGCAATCAAAGGAAGGACTATCCCATGGTGAAATAAATACCTGGGAAACAAAGCTGTTCAGAGGAGTGAATGATTAGCATCAAAACACAGCGTAGCTTCATAACTTCAGAAAAACCCCAATGGGCATCCTCCTATTTTGTAATAGATGCCAATTCGAGGAAGTATAAATTTTCCTCTGAATGCCAGAGAATGAGTGCATTGTTTGAACAAGCCTTTCATCTAAAGCATTTATGAAATACAGCGGTAATAAAAGTGTTTGCTTTTGTAATACCTCCACGAGTTTGTTTTAACATGTCTTGAGAAGTAACTATCATTTAGAACAAAGCATTCCGAACAGCTCTTATTAGTAGATTAAAAATAATAACAGTCTTCTTAAAATACGGCCAAATGAAACCTCAACCTTCAGAATTCTGTTACCAGAATTTCTCTGTCCTACACAGAATCACTCACCATATATGAAGGAAATATTAAAACCCGCTTATGTTTGCCACATGGCCACTGGGGATCATCTAAAAGATTTGGGTCGTATTCAACAAAGTCTCCCAGGTCACTACCTATAAAACAACAGTTTAGATACAGAAGAAAGGAATTAATTACACCAAGAAATCTCTGGACTTAACAGAAGTGGAAAGCGAGTTCACAGACAATGCACAATATTATCTCCATTCAAGACTTTTTAAAGAGATGAAAAATTGCCCTAAGTTTTGACAACTCTAAGCAATTCTATACTAATGTGATTTGCCAAGATATAGAGGACCTACAGCTTATGAATTACCTGGTAAATGTGAATTTAGGGCTTAGAGAACTGTGGCATTATATAAAGCTCCACAATGACTTTTATTCCTGGCAACGAGTTTTCAGCTGTTCAAGCAAATGTTTTCATTTGTTTCATTTATCACGACAAAATATCTTAAGCATATAGTGCTTTGGCTTATGTTTTGTGTCCGGTTTTGTAAACACAGCCCTTTCCAGCCTAATAAAGGTCACAAGTGGAATTTACACCTTCAGCTTATGACTACTGTGTTGCCGCTGTAAATTTTCCATAGCAAAGGAAGGTAAGGATAAGCCTCATGCAGGAGGAACAAACAATGCCGATGACAGGAGGAGGCATGCCGGGTGCCATCGGGGTTGTCAATACGACCAGCGTGCTTGTTTACTTAACTTTCCATCCTCCACAAGCAAGCTTTCTAAGCAAATACGGAATGAACTGTGTTTCACCCACAACACAAGACTATATTTTACTTAATTTAAGCTAATGGGGGGACAAAAACACATAAGTCCTTTGCAATAACTGCCAACCATCGGGGTACCAAAGGACATTAAAACGAACTACTTGAGAAGTTACCTGCATCAATGCTCCCCTGGGTGCTGTTAGCTCTTCCCAAAGAAAGGCTACGATGGCTTGCATTGCGAAATTGGGAGAAAGAGGAGGTGGAATCTATCGTGTTTCTCCGAGTTCCCAGAGCATTGGTGGGAAATAGGAACTGTGTATAAGAAACCGTCTAAAAAAAAAAGTCAGAACAGACAGACAGTTACTTTCAGCCCAGCTTGGATGCAGTGGGATGCCTTTGGTGCATTCCATCTGGAAGCAAGAGAAGCCAAATTAATGGAGGACTTTCTGGATTTAGTAGTTAGGCACAGATAATAAAAACCAGTCACCTAAATTTGCTTCAGTGCAGTCAGTTTATCCATGCAAAAATGCTTTTGCAAAGGCATTAATTCTTCAGCAAAACAAACACACACACACAAGCTCTAATACACTGGATTTACCAAATCCTGCTCAAGGGTCAGATTTAAAAATATGTCAGTTTGGTCAGGTTTTTTCCAGTGGGCCTTCTCTGTAACACATTTCAGCAGCTTCTTTACTGAACTAGCATCATCTATATGGGTCCCTCAGCACACAGCTGCCAGAAGCAAATCACTTAAACATTGCTAAACTGAAGCACTTTCTCTGCTATTTTTCTTCCTTAGGACTTTGTGTGGCAGAGTCTTATTGATGCAGTAAGTGAGCTCCAGTTCACAGCAATGGTTGTGGGAGATCATTTACTACCCCTCAACATGGACTAAGTGTGAATGAGTAACTTGTGACAAAATTATTTTTAGAGCGCACTGATTCTCTGCTTCTACCCCTGGCCAAGAAAAAGCTATGCCTTGCTTCTCTTTGGCTTATTTTCCAAAAATAACATTGCATTGAAGAAAAAAAAGTGAGTTTGAGACTCTAGACTGCTTTACGAGGAGGTCAGAACAGGTATCAAATAAAACATGTGAGCTTTCATTATTTATAAGCAGACAGATTGTCCTCAGGAATTTACAGCCTGTGGTCTGGCCTGACACCTGGTTAGGTGAGCACAACATGTGTAGCAGCATTGACCCAGGGCCTTTAAATCCATATATGACAGCAGACTAAGTAAACTGAACTGCAGAAAGTAAATCAGGCTTTCAAGAAGAAATGTTTTCTTCTATGATTAAAACGGTCTCTCCTTTACATATTTCTTTAAAATTGATCATTTCCCTAAAAATTCACATTTGCTTATTCTAGTCAAGAGAATGAACTCTTGGATTTTGAAAGACTCATCAGATTTGTGCTACCGTCTTCCTGCTCTTTGGAAAAATATATTATTAAGCAAAATGTTATTAAATACAATTGAAAGCAAACAGAATTACAACTACAACTCTCACCAGAAATTATTTTCAAGCTGCTGACAATATACCCTGCAGTGATACCTCCTGCTAGAGCCAGGGGAAGGCTGTGTAATTCAGTAATGCTTTACAGACTCAGATATTGCCAGAGGCAAATTTCTTCAAGGAGACAGAGTTGTCTGCATTGACAGCTTGGGCAGTCTTCATGAATTTCTGCTAAGCTTATTTACCATTGCACATACTGCGCTTTAACTACTGGGTTACACTGCACGTTATATTTGCACCTGTTATTAGTTAAGCCATTTTTTCCCCTTATAAAACAAAACGTAAGGGAGTAGGAACTGAAGCATCCCCACCTTCCCATCTGCTCCGAGCTCCACACCTTCAAGACCAATTATGTCTTTCAGACACACTCCAGTAGAATGGCACTGGCGTCCACCATCCAGCTTCATATCCCTGGGAAGCAGAAAGAAGAGCAGAAACAGCTCTTAACACACGCGCCTTGTTCACCTTCCACCACCCAAAGCTGAAGTAAGGCGCAGCATTAATCCAGACATGCCAACGCAAAGCACAGACCAGACAGCTCTTCCTATGGGAAGCACTCGTGTTGTCTGAAACACTTTATAGAGAAAACCCCCACTTTGTTCAAGGTTGCAGCTCATACCACAGCCTACGGTGCAGAGCAAGGTTCCCCATCACTGGGTACCTCTGACAGAACCTGGCACTGGGAAGGAACTGGAAGTCATTTCAAGTGACATAAAACGATCCAGCCTGAACACTCGACTGCCATGTATCTGGCAGGCAGGTGTGCCCAGACCCAATAACCACGTTCCCCTATGTGAAACAGAGGTAATTTCCCATGGAAGATTCCAGGAAGGATTCCTGCTCCTCCGAGAACACAGGAGAGTGGCCAAAGCCCAATGACCCTTCTGCTGGAGGCTGGCAGGAGAAACCCAGTTTTCCATGACCCTGGCATGGAAACTTGGGGATCTACTTTAGAAGGACTGACCCACCCGGCATCTTCTATTGGGAGATAAATGAGATGCCTGAGACAAGCAGGCTGTATCCCGTGCTTTAGCCTCATGATCACAACGTGAGCAAAGGTAAAAAAGACTAGGAGCAAATTTGTCCTTCACAAATGACAGCTGTATACAAGTCCATCATATTTATCTTGCAGTATTCTCCTTGGCTGACTGCTGATGAGGTCCAAGTTTGTGCTCAAAACTCTGTGTGGGAGAGAAGCTGACATGGAGGCCGGGAGAAGCCCTGCAGGCTCTTCACCCAGTCGCAGGGCTGGGCTATCTCCTGCTGTGACATACAATACACCGTCTTTCCTTGTCTTTCCTCTCCAACCTATCACACATTTTATTTCTCTGAAACACTGCTATCATGAGTCCCCAGTAAGTCATGTACCTCACTGCTGGAAAAATCCAACACATCTATCTGCTGGAAAACATACTTCAGTGACAAAGGAAAAGACTGTATCAAGTTTCTAATCCCAACAAAGTCCTCTTAGTTTCTTGACTGGAGTTCACTCAGCACAGTGTCATATTATCATTCTTGTTTCCTGATATCATGTTACTGAGGGGCTGGACAAATAATTATGTAAAAATAACCCTCTGTCAGAAGCATGGTATTAGCCTCTCTGCTCCTGCGCAGCAAGTGCTTAAGGGAACTATTTCTCAAAGAGATAAATGCCAAATTTTAACTATTTCAGCAGGTCTTATCTATGAAACAAACACACAACCTGAGGAAGCCCCTGAACCCCAAAACGAAAACAAATCTCTGAACCACCTGAAACCAGAACAGCGTAGTTTCCTTCCATTCAAGACCTTACAGACACAGAGCAATAAAGAATGCTGTTACCACTCTAAAAACACGTGACGGAGAAATTTTTCCATGTAATTAACAGACATGGACAGATAACTCCGCAATTCATCAAACGGAAATCCATCGCCCTTTGAAGAGTCAGCAAAGCAGCTTTATAAAATAAAGAGCAGCTCTGGGGACTAGAAGGAAATCAGTGCTTTTGAAGCACGGAGCAGGGTCAGCTGGCAAGTGCAAGCACACAGAGGAATGATTCCTGGACATTAGCTGAACATTGATGGACATTAATGCCTCCATTTCCCCATCTTTCTGATGTTTCTAAAGAAGGTTGTCCTTTCAGGACCTTGTGAACAACACTGCAGTTACTATCCTTGTTTTGAAAAGGCTACTTGGGGTGTTCTCTACATGTGCTCTGTATTTCTAGTTAGTATATGACTGCTTGTCTTGTAAAATGGAGTAATAAAATATTACTGTTTGGAGAGAAACCTGTCCATAAAACAGAGAATTAAACTCCCTCTCTCGAGGAAAATCAGTACTAAACAACGTGCAGTTTCTTACGAGTGTATAAATGGAAAGGCTCATCCTGGCTTATACACATCCTCCTCTCTTCTCATAAAAGATCTTGGTTAACATCTCATAAGGAATTCCTAAGCAACTTCACTGTATCCTTTTTGAGTTCCCTATCAGTATGACCAACACCAAGCTAATAAAATTTTTTCACGACAAGCCTTTATTTGTTTTCTCTCACTTCTATTAAAAACAAAGAGGTCAAGAATGCCTCAGCAAAGCTCTTGCTGGGAGAGCAAGCCCAAAGGCTGCCAGCCTGCTGCTGGGGGGAGCCCCAGCATAGCTGCTTCCTCCCCACAGCCCCAACATCCCAAGAACAACTAGGAAAGATCTGGGGGATGCTTTCCCTTAGCCCACTCCAAATGGGTGAGATGTGCCTGGGGAAGGGTCAGGACAGTTGTTTGGGTACAGCCACTGCACCGGTGTGGCCATCCACTGCCACCACAGCATCACAGCCAAGGGGCCCTGAGAGGCAGGAGCATATGGAGGGTGGGCACTTCATACAAAAAACAAATCAAGCTTTCACTGTGTTTAAGTTATTTAAATTAGCAGTGGGACTGAGGAACTGCACAAACCAATATGCAGTAGTAAACGGTGCTTAGAAAATGCAGAGTAGGAAAGGCAGTCCTTGCCAAAGAAGCATTTAAGTTAAGAAAACTTCCTTCCTCCTCTTCCTCAGTTTTGATTTTCCTGCTTTATTTCCGGAAGTGCTTTTTAAGAAACTTCAAGGAATTCAAGCAGACACCCGAAACCAAAAATCAATCATGGGAACTTCATTTTACTACCTTCACCTTATTTGAGCAGGGAAAGCGTGAGCAAACGAGAACATCAGGGATAACATTTCCTTAGGAGACAAAAAAACATATCCCAGTTTCTGACAAAGTTTGGGGAGTTACCCTGGTTTACATCAATGTCAAGCTCTAGATATTCTATTCATGGGTACCATTTCTGGAAGGCTGAACAGTGTTAGAAACTACCCTCAAAACTAAACATATTGTCTTAGTTATCCATGACTGCAGAATGCTGAGGAGCACATCTGGTCCAAGTAGCTGGGCTCACACGCTGCAGACTGAGATGCAGATTGAAATGCAGAGCTCTGGGTAGCAGCCTGACAAGAGAGGCCATGACCTGCCAGCCTTTGGGATAACAGAGGGCATGACAGTGGGTGACACCAGCCAGGTGAATGGACACTGGGAAACAGTGAGAGCTGGGAATTGTGGCCTTTTGGATAACAAAGAAGATGAAAATCAGTGAGCCAGAAAGGTAGATGGACACAGAGAGGGGGGCAGGAGTTAGAGACTCAAAGGAAAAGGAGACTTCTGGGAGACTGTGAGGGTATAAAAGCCCAGGGGTTCCTTGGTTGGGGATCCTCCTCAGAGGCACCAGCTCGGGCTGCTTCTGTGTTACTGCACCGTGAGTAAATGGCTTTATGGAATGAGACAACTGAGTCTTTGCCATGGGAAACCTGGGGTTGAACCGGTGAGGAAATCTGGTCTGAACAGGGTGTATGAGGAGTCAAGTGGGGACCCACTGGGTCACTGGAGCCACCCACTGGGAAGGGGCTTCAGCCCCAGCAGTGAAAGTCTCTGGCCTTGGGAGTGAGACCAGCAGTCTCTTGAGTAGTCAGACTGGGTAGTTTCCTCAGCAGGAAAAAAATGAAAGTTTCTCCGTCTAACAGAGTTCACAGATTTTCTTGGAACCATACCAGGTGACATGGGATCCCAGATTTGTTGTCAGATGGTGAAAAGTTTTACTAAGCAGATAGATAAGGATCAAAACAAGCAATCTCATCGTGTTTTTTATTAGCCAGGCCAGGATTAACAGAGGATAAATTGGATGCTGTTACCTTCGGAAGTATAACACTTCTTTAATGAACCAAATGTTATGCTTTGACGTGATCTACAAAGTTCCATGCAATACTCCTGCTGGGCACTTGCTCTTTAAATGACAGTAACAGTTGAGAACTCTAACCTGTGAATAATTTAGGAGTCTATGAAATATTAAACAGACTTCTAGATACATGAAAAAGTCTTCCGCTTATTGCAAAAAGGAATCGGATAATTGTTGTTTAGAGATGTCAGCCTTGTGTGCCTATATTTTATGCTTAGCTATTCCCGACTGTTAAGATTTATTCTAAAAGCAAAAGAAGTTTATGAGACATCAAGAAAAGGTGCCGTTCTCACTCGTCAGTGTAAATAATTTCTACTTATCATCTATGTTTATAGAGACAAGGACAATGACAGCTCTGGAAAAGATGCACTGTCAATCAACCCAGCAGCAGATCTCCCGCTGCCTGAGACTGCCTGCAATAATTGATCAAGAGCTTTCAGATCCTAATGCCATCAGTGTTGCCAGAACAACTCCAGCTGCAATTTACAGGGAGAAGGAGCAAATAAACTCCTGGAAAGATGGCTCTAATGGGCCAGCCTCATTTTTCTCTCTCCAAAGATATTTAGCTGCCAGCATGCCAGCTCTTTTCCTGATGTTTTGCCCAACACAGAGTAAAAGTTCAAAATTTAAACTTACTAGCTTTTGGAGATTTATTGGTTAATTTCAATCTAAGGGAACAGGGCAACTCACAAGAATGAGCAATGGTGGCTCTATAAAATTCATACATGAGATGTTTAGTTCTGCAATGTCCTGTTGTGAGAAAAAAAGCCTCAGATTTATGTGTCTTTCTGTAAAGCTAATATGCGCTTGGTTTCATTTTTTGTTGAGTTTGTGAGAAGCAGAGGAAATGGGCGATGGTAAAGAAAAGCAGGGATATTTCAGTTTCCCTGTCACAGGCTAAAAACAGATAGTTGTCTTTCCCCAGGCCTACAAAATGATAAACGCTCGGGAAAAGCACTCAAGATTGATGACTTAATCAAAACTGCCTCGCATACAAAATCTGTTGGGGAAGAACAGCAAGGAACTTGGTAACAAATCTGAAGGATGTAACAGAGTATCCTGCTTTGCTGTCTGCTTATTGCTACTATCCATATGGCAATTTAGATGCTCTCATTTCTCCTGTAAATATTGCCCTGTTTTCCACATTCACTAACCTGCCAAATAACTGATGGCAGCAAGACAACCTCACATGAGTCCTTCTTCTCGCCTCATTTTGCATATGACTTTCTTATCTAGTTTAAATATGAACAAAGATTGCAGAGTTTAGGAAAAGAAGGCTGTTGGGAATGCCAGGTCTATGGACTAATTGATCGTTTTGGTTAGATATTATCTGGAGTGATGGTATTGAAAACCTCTTGCTCCTGGCATCATTGAACACATTACTGTACTGGTCAGCATTTAGTTAAATTCCAAGTTAAATTCAGCAGTGATTTATCTTTAGAAACTGGATGAAGCTGGTTAGCAGCATTTCTGAGAAGGACACAAATTCTTTTTATCTAATGACTTGCTGCTTTACTTCAGAAAAATGGTCTGTTTCCTGGGCTTCAATCCATTTGATTACTCATACTGCATTATTTCCTCTAGCTGGAGGCAAGTTTCATCAGATGAATACCTGTATTTTTGTCAAGACAGCAATATTCAGCAGCTATGCCTGCTGCAGGTAACTTTCTAACCACTTAATGAATTCAATGCCACGAAGAGTAAAAGATGAGGTGAACTGGCTGTTTTTATAAGGACGTGCACTATCTGATGCTCTGAGTTTTCTGTCCTGTAGCTCATCACCTCCAGCCGTGCTGTCAGTCAGTCACTTGCGAGCCCAGCTCTGCGTGTTCCATGTAAGACTAACCAGGCTGCAGTGCTGCATTTGTGTCACACCGCCAGCTCTCCTCCTCCCCCAGGTCCTCCAGATTCATCTTCTGGACAGGACTTCACAGGAACTTGGAAGCTCTTAAAAGAGTTCTTACGACATTACAAAAAATATCATCAGAACAGGTACGATTTCAATCTGTGAATGCTTTTGCCATTGATAAAAACAAGCCTAAAAAGTCCCTTTCCCAAAACACTGTTTTAAATCACGAAGCATAATAGTGCGTGCCAAAGATGAAAAACAAAGCACACAACAGAACTATAAACCCAACTAACTGCAGTACCTTTTATACTTGGGAAAAACAACACGGTACCTTCTTCCTCCTTTCTTACACCTCTAATAGTGACAGACATACATTGCCATTGTCCTTTTTTGAACTTGCTTAGACTATACTAATGAGGACTGGATTGTTCTCACTTGGCTGCAAGCATATGCAGAGAATTTTTGCAGGCCAACATGTCCTGCTGGCCACAGGGAGCAACTTCAGCATCTGTGGGCACTGCCAGAGTTGTACCATCTCCTTGGAAGCTGACGGAGAAGTGGTGCCCAGAGAAACTTCAAGAGCAGGCAAGCAATGGAGAATAGATTCCCTCCTCCCCTGCCCAGGATATATGCTTTTTCCAGGGTAGGCAGAGTTGAACCTGGTTCTTCTCCATCCTGGCTGGGGCCACATGGTGGGTCCACAGAGTGCCCTTGCACACACCATGCTGGGGAGTGGGGTGGGCAGAAACCTGCAGGAATGTTCCCGAAGAGTCTGGCTGTAACAGTTCCTCTTTGGGAACTCGAGTGTCCGGAGCATGACCTGCCTAATGGCTAAAAGGATAATATCTGCTGTGTCTGATCCCCGTCTCCTGTCTCAAAGGGCTGAAATCCAATTCACCTCAAACCATCTGGAGCCCATCTCCAAATGAGTAATTCCTTCAAGTCTTCTTTAATCCATCTGCAAATGGCTTCACTCTCTGGTTTGCCATGACACAAATCCCTCTGAGGGCCCGGAGCAGGTCAGCATGTGGGTGTACATACCTGTGCTGAGGGTGTGTGTGGTAGGACAGCTACCTGCTGTAGACCTGAGGCGTCTTCCCCTGTCCTGGAAGTGGAACAGTATCAAGGCTCCACTCCGTTTGCTGTGAGTTTCCACAGCGACAACCAACCTCTAATAGAGGAGGCGTGTGCCACAGCAGCTCAGGCGATGCACAAGGTGCACCTCTGATAAAAACGGGAGGTCAACACCTCCAATTTTCTGCCCATCTACAGAACTAGATGGGGATTAATGCTTATCTGTGGCAAGGAAGATACGAAGTGGATACTGAGGCCGTTTCAACACCGTTCACAAAGTAAATCTTACATCTTTTGGAATATTATATTTAGAGAAGAAAGAGGAACCCTTTATTCATTAAGGTTTCCAATACATTGAAAAAAGAGAGACAACTGCACAAACCAAACCTGCAGTACTAGCACTTGCCTCTAACGTGTGCATCACACAATGACTTTGTATGTCATAAAGTGTTGTGGTTTGACCAATACACAAAGACATCATCAAAGCCAAACATTCAGACAATCTTTCTCTGTGTCTGTTAAATTAAGAACAGAGGCAATAACACTGTTACAAGTCTTTTCACAGGTGCAAGACAACCTGCATCACTTCCCTTAGCTACCACTAAACCCTGCCTAGCGTCTGATGACTTTGGGCTGTAACATCAAGAGAAACTGTGGGCCAAGGAATGCCAGCAGGCAAGATGCTCAGCACCTCGTTCAGCTCCTCACTTGCAATGTAGCTTTCCTTACACTGTTTTCACCTGGCTATGTCTGCTCTCACACTTGCTCTGCTGGCCTAGATAGAGGAAGAAAAGCAAGCATTTAGGAAACTTATTCCAGGGGCACCTCAAACTTCATCCCTTCATGTACTTCTACGACTCTCCTCCCTGCAACCCCCAGACCTCCATTTGTATTGGTACACCCACTTAAAAACTTTTTGGGGAAGATTCTTGCTGTTGTAGTTTGACCTCTGCATGGAGGGCAGGCAAGCAAGTGCCACAGTCTAGAGTACACTGCTTGCACCTCATTGGTGAGGGGTGTGCTGCCCCATCCACACAGGACAGGTACACAGAGTTGAGACTTCAGAAAGTGCCTTTTACCATGTTTTCATAATGGATCTGCTCCTGCAGACTGTATCTACGAGCACTGATAGAGTACAGCTCTTCTGCACTGCCTACAGTACAACATGGGCTGGCAGCCTCCACAAAACAGCTGTGCCTGGAGATCTCCTCACTGGCCGCAGTGCCTGTGAGCTGCAGCAGAGGTGGAGAAGCAGCAGCAGCTCCACTATGTGCTCCTCTGACACGGAACAGTTCCTCCTGCCTGCGCATCCATCCTACTCTCCCACTCCTGCCGGGGCTTCCTCCAGTCAAATTTCAGATGTGCCCATGGTTCCCTGCACAGACCTCTTTCTTTCCATTAACTATTCAGTGATGTTTGCAGAACACAAACCAGTTGGGACATCTTGCCTGGGGACAGACATCAGCAATCCAGGGATTCAGAGAAGGCAAAGCTAAAGGATGCTGTCACTACAGTACTTCCTAAGAGTATCCAGTGTCTCTCTCCGCTACTCCTTCACATCCAAAATGTGCAAGTAAGCAAGCATTGTGCAGCCTGAACAGAGTGGCTACAGTTTATGCTATACTGTCTCATCTGTTCTTTGCACCAGCTGTTCCTGGAAGGAGGTGCCACTGAATTGTTTCTCTCTTCCTCTGATGCTCTGGAAGAAAGACAGACGGCATTTTTTTAAATCTTGGCATTTTAGCGGAAGGAACAGGGCTGGCTTGTTGTGTATTGGCACTTGCTACGTTCTCATGCCATGCCCTTCTTGCTGTGCAAGCACAGTACAAGACATGACATGCTGAAATAATATTTAGTTTTGCAGCTGGGCTCATTACTGGTATAATTTAGAAGGTATAACCAGTCATCAGAATTTCAAAATATATTCAATTTCCAATAAAGAGGCAATTTCCACAGGATGATGGCCATAAAAGAATGACAGTATACTCAAGAACAAAGAACAAATCTGCCAGTCTGTCAAGAATTTGCCTGATGTGTCATCACAGTTTAATTAAAATTTACAGTAAGAGAGCAGACCAAGTCAACGCTCCGACAAAGGTGCTTCCTTTCCTTTGTGCATTAAAAATAATCTCCCTTTGTTTTGAATTACTGGTGCACAAGGAGATTGTGACAAATCATCCTCCAGAACTAAATAGATGGCTGCAAAGTATGAGCCAAATTTGTCTTTTATACAGTGGATAGATTTGACTCTAGATGATTTGTGGATCCTTCAAACCCACCTCAGTGTATCAGCTGACTATTTCCCATGAATTCTGTGCTCTGCAGTCACTAAGTCAACCACAAGGACTTCTCAGGTCTCTGGCAAGTGGCTGTGGTGGCCACGCTTTTCCCCCCTGTCCCAGGGTCACAGAGCTGCTGCCACCAGCACTGCCCGTCCAGCCTTGCTCTGCACCTCTGAAGGCACCCAGCTGGCTGTCAGAGCCTGCCAGGCCATGTCTCCCAGCCAAATCCAGTTTCTTCCACTTCTGTGGTTTCAGTGGAAGAGCTAAAAGCTCTCGCAGTCTTTGGAGAACTACTCCATTCCAAAGGAACTTTTCTCAGAGTTACAGTGTCTCAGCACATCAGGGGACGCCAAGGCAGCTACAGGGACAGCTATGAGCCTGTATAATATTATGGCTAAAATAACCTGTTTTCACTGACTGAATGATCTGACCAGTGACTAAAAGTATTACATAAAAAAGTATTCTGTTTAAATCCAAATATTTCTTTACAGTTCTAGAAATCTATATACAGTAGCACCATGCTTGCATGGGAGAATGAGAAAGCTAAGATGGCTTATACAACGAAGTTGTGCTGTCTAGAGTATTTGTTTTGTCAAAGATGAGTGAAGTCAGAAGAAACAATAAAAACACTGCATTTTTCAAGAACACTGATTTCATGGGGGTAGTTTTCTCCAGCTTAATAATCAAAGATACCACAACACACATAAATAAAGCGGAGACTGAGAGCTGTACTTTTAACCTGGTAATGGTCCACAAGGCAAATACACCTAAGAGCATTTATCTCTTCTCAGAGCAGACATGTAAAAGCATTAGCCTCCATCATGCTGTTGTCTGTTATCAGGTCTACATGCAGGCCCAGAAAGACTATGCAGTACACGTATAAATATACATACCCGACTTGGGTACAGTCTCGATATGGCAGCACTGAAAATATGCTACAGAAGGATCTTCTGCTGCTGATAAGGACTATTCTAAAATATAAAAGAAAATAAAAGAAATCAAAGACTAAAATTTAAAAATCCCACCACAATAAGCAAAGCAACAGATGTTACCATTGAGGAATTTGCAATCATAAAACTTCCATAATGGACGATTTCTCCATCCTCTTTTACATCTCACAGATATTGCGCTATGGAGTTTTTACAGAAGTGCTGAAGCCTGTGCTGCAGCAAGTGAGCAGTGAACAAGTAGTGGAGTCCCATTCCCTCTACAGGCTTTCTATGAAGACTATCTTGAATATGTGACTTGGAATCCAGGATAGATGCTTTCTTAGGGAAAGGAGTCCCCCCAGAGAGGCACAGGACCATTCTGTCAACTCACTATAATGGCTGAAATTCAACAGACAAATCCAGCAGCAACCCAGGTGATACACACTCTGTCTGCTGGTTGTGACCTTTCTCTGCTAAACCAAAAGACTTCCTTGATTGTCAGCTTCTTGTTCCTGAAATAGACTTCATCCATCAGTCAGGCTAGGTTTGCTATTATCCTAAGTTTTCAGATCCTTTCACTGTTTTCAAGCTTCCTCCTTGAGTCTTCTCCAGTTTTTCCCTATCATGTTTCTTGGTCTCCGAGTATTATCCCTGACCTCAGCAGCTGCACATCTTCCAGTCTTACCTTTAAGATCAGTGTCTAGCCGTGACACCCTGCCAGCCTCTGTGCTTAATAACCACATTAGACCTTTTGGTTATGATGCTGCATTGACACCCAGGCATAACTGATCCCACAGTTCCCCGTCATTTCTCCTCCAGCACCACATCTGTCTCGGTCACTGTCAGGCCTGAATCCTTCCTCCTCTAGGCATGGCTTGCCTTTATTCCTCATAGGCAGTTAGCTCAAGATTTGGCAACATGAAAGCATACATTATCTGCCTGCAGAGAGCTTATCTCAGAATCCAGGGCACTCTTAGAGCAAATGCATTGTATTTCTAACCAGTCTCCAAATCTCTACAACATCTGCAAAGTCACTGTGTGATACTGTCCTGGTTTCGGCTCAGATAGAGTTCATTTTCTTTAAATAAAATAGCTTGGAGCAGCCTATCTGTTACACAGCCACACTGTTGCCTTCAGCCATTGAGCTCTGACAGTTCATTAAGGAACATCAAAACCACCTTGAGGTCAAGACTCACATTACATAAAACAGAGTGGAATGCCAGTAGCTACATTATTAAAGTTTTGGGAGATGCAGACTTGCAAGAAGCCAAGAGAAGTTTCATCAAGAAGTAAGATATAAAATGCCAGTAAGTAACTGCTTACAAATATACCCTTCATCCTTATTACCTTCAGGACACCAAGAATTGTACAGTTGTCCAACTGACCCTTCTTCCCTCTAAAGGCCAACAGGCTGCACCATGTCAAATTTCTCTAAGACATAGCAACAGCAATTTGTGCTGTTTTCTGATCTGATTAGCGTTAGAATTTACTGATATTTTACCTTTCTAAAAACCTCCACTTGTAGTGAAAATGCTAGGACCTACTACTGCGTCGTTTGTCAGGGCTATTGCACCTCCTTGCTCCGCTCTCCAATGTTGATTTTTCTGACAATGTGTCCCACAGATCTATTTGTGAGGATTTAATCCAAATTTTTCATCCATTGTCCTACACTGGTCAAAGCTGGACAACAAACCCTAACAAGCTTTCGCTCTTTGCTGTCCAAAAATCAGCACACACACCTATGAAACTCCTACCAGTTACGCTGTTACTAGAACACTGTTTCCTTAAGAGACCAGCTTAGTCATCCTTCTTGGAAAAGGTTTAGCTCCCCAAGAGGGCTGCTGCACATAATCCTTGGAAAAATGTAGAATGATCGATTTTCCTTCTCCTGAATTACTCCTTCATAGCAACCCTATTTTCTTCCTTAAATGCCCGTTTAAAGGCAAAGACGGGTTTAACCCTTTAATGAAGAAGGGTTTCTAATAATAAACATGCATACAGCTTGAGAAAGTTCTCCTGCAGCAGACGAAGTAAAATTTCATTGTTGTCTGACTGCTGTAATACTCCTGACCTAAGAGAAACGTCTCAGATCCTATAAGATGGTCTCATGGTGCGGCACTAAGATACAGAGCAGGGAGGAATAATTTTTCCCATTTGAGAACAGCAATCCGCAAGCAAAAAAACCCTGGCATATGATTAATTTTGTGCTTGCCACTGCTTACTGCTGAATGGTTGCTACTCACAACAGCTTGCTTGTTCACTGGAAGCCTTGTTTGCTGATGTATGAAACTTGGCACAGGTCTCAAGGATGACATCAGAAAGCATCTTTGAATTCGGAAAACCACAGTACCCACTAAGCATATTATCCCCCTCCCTCTGGTTGCTTCTGGAAATACAGCTCTTCCACCAACGCCCTACACCTCCCTAAAAATACCACTCAACTCTTAATACTTAAAAGAAAAACAAACTGGTGCTTCCATGTCCACAAATAAAGACAACAGTAGGAAGTTACCACAGAACTCTGTGTATCAGAAGGAATCAGACAAGAAAGGAAATAAAAAGCACCAGCCCAGCCTCTATTTTTTTCAGATTTCTCTCCCTTGGGACCCAAGTATTGCCTCTCTTCCCATAAACCAGCAGACCCTCTTTAAACAAAGATCTGCCAGGCAGAGCATGAGAGGAGCCCATGGCCTCCACTGCCAGGATGCCACAAAAACCTCATCTGCAAAGCTGCTGAGGGAGGGTGATGCAAAACAGCTTTAGGAGCTGGACTGGAAAGGAAGCAGAGAAAGCAGTGGTCAGATCCTCACAGTGGAGGGATAAAACGGCATTTCATGTATAGGCCTGATGACATGCATGGAAGCAAAAAAATTTCTGAAGGCCTGCAATGGTTTGCTGGGGCAGAAAATCCAGAAACTTGCAACAAAGTATGCTTTGGAGAAGAAGTTGTGGTGGAAGTCCATTGCTGTTCAAAAAAAATCAAATTATTGCTTACAGGAGAAAAGTATTTTCCTGGATTTCAACTCTTCAACAAAGGGCACCTACAATCCTGCACACTTCTGAAGGAGCTATCTCAGAAGGTGTGCGTGTTTACATGCCCTGATTCCAACTGTGCCACATAGACATGTTTAAAACCACTTCACAAAAAGGTTTTCACTCTTTAATTCTCACATTTCACTGAAAAGTTGTACTAATTACTATGGTTCAGAGCAACCATTATCTTGCAAGAGAGTTTTGACAATGTGCAAAGACCATAAAAGCTAATCTTCCAATTTCTTCATGAAGTGTATACTACAAAAAAACTTACTGAGCACAAAGTTCTCAACAGAATCAGTAATTTGTTAGACTTGAAGAATAATGTCTGCTTTCCTCAGCATCTGTCTAGGTTTGATTGTGTTGCACCAAAAGGCTGCCATCAGGCAGTGTGACACACGTCATATACACCATCCACACGTGGAATACTGTAGCCTCTTTTCTCACTCCTCATTGATGATGTTTGACTGCCAGGGCTCTACTGCCCTGCACACAAAGGTGAGCACACAAACCATCGATGCTGTGCGGGTAGCAGCCCTCACTTTGGAGTCTCACAAGTTCAAGGGCTGTTAGAAGGTGGCTGAGAGTAATTATGAACTGTGAGGGTGCTGCCAACCATCAACCTCTTAGTCTGCATGTGTGTGCAATTAAGAGAGCAGCAAAAGAGACCTTTCATGATGGTGTCTGGCGTTCCCTTAGATGTGTTTGCTAACAAAAAAACTGAGAAAGCAATGCCATAGGGGTGGGAGAGGAAAGTTGTTTTACTGCTTTTTATACCTGCTCTATACGATAACTCTAGAGTTGTTCTTGTCCCATTCTCACCAGGAACTGTTTGTTCAGGTGGCTCAGGCTGCCGTTTCGGTGGCTTGTTTTTGCTAATCTTCTGCTTCAGTGTTTATGGAGGCTATCATCAATAAATCTGCTGAGTAAAGTGGGTAAAACCACATGCTAGTGGCTATCTGTGCTAATTTGTATGTCTGGGTTGACTTGTCTTTGTCTTTAAATGGGAAAATTTATTTTGTGCTGTTTTACAAGACTCCTTTGCTAACACAGTCTAGGAACCCTAATTTTCTAACTCCTTTAATAAGCCACGACCTACAAATCCAAAGAAACCGGTTTAACCAGCGAACAGAACTATCAACAGCAAGCTTTACAAGGACTCGCTGATAAGCTCCAGTCTGTGTATTTTTCTGTATGAGGTTTTCTCAGTGCTAAATAGCTGAACTCTTATTTTAACCACAGCGGGTCCTGCCTTGCCACAGGACTGCCAAAGGCTGGACCCAGAGCATCATTGCTCAACACATGTCATCCCTGGGGCTGAGAGGGAAGAGCTCTCAGTGCCACAGGACAAGGACACATCCCTTTACAGGTTGAGAGATGCAAACAAGGGCAGTTACCTGAGAGAGGAGCCCTGAGCTATCGCTCACACTGCAGTTTTCTTTGCTGTGACACAGTCACAAGCCGGTGAAACGATTTCTGAAAGTGCTGGCTGTTTTAAAGCCCAGTCATCAAATTCACCACCCAACAATATATTCAGTGTAGATGTTTTCAAGGCTGGGTTCCCCACCTTAAGTGAAAGACTGACATGTTGTGACAGAAGGGTCAGGGTTTTGGAGGGGGCTCAGAGAGCCTGACTCCAGCCCAGCTCAGCGCCTGCATCCTGCACAGCCATGCATGAGCCACCTGGAACAAGGTCTCCGGCATGGAAAGGAGCCCCAGGGGGGTTTTCTATCCATTACAACACCTGTGCTCCTCTGTGTCACAGGGAACTGGGGAGGACACCAGCTTCAAAGGTCTTAAGGTACTCAGAAACACTGTTGATTCCAGGGTGAATACATAAAGCAGATCCATCTGTATTTCTAGAGGTCCTTTTCATCCAGAATGCCTATTAACTTCAGTGACTGCATCCAGAACCCTGGGAAAAACAGCATCTGCACTCAGATTACTTACTGCTAGACCCAGAGGTGATACAAAGTGTTAACTCCGCATTTTATTTTTAGCTAGCATCATTGTGGCTCTATGACCATAGGATGAAAACTATTTCCAAAACTGTGTCTCTTATTAGTACTGTATTTGTATTCTAGATAAAGAGATCTTTATTATGATTGTGGAAATATTCTGGAAAACCGTGTCTGCTGATAAAGATAAGAAGCCAGTTGAATAACAGAAGCTTTCTCACTGCTTTCTTACCAAGAAAAATGTTCAGTTATATTGTCAGGCATAATGACTGATCTATTAATTAAGATAAAATGTTGCACATATGCCACAAATTCTTTTTTGCAAAACATGGAGAAAAGAGTTTACAAAACAAATATTTATTCATCCTTTTGCAGATAATATTTCTATCAAGTTTATGCCTAGATTTTATTTACACGTCTCCAAAATTACTTGTTCTCTGTGGAATTTGCATAATACCTTTTAAGTATATTTTGCTGTAAGAAATTCCCAGAGCATATATCTACTTATGCACAAAATGGACTAAAATTAAAGGGCTGCTTTTCAGTGTTTCATTCCACATGTATTTGTTATAAAGACAATAATCAGTGGCTAGTCAGACAATAGTTAAGTCAATAGTTCTGCATGCGTCTGTTTGATACAAAAGCTGGGTCTAAAGCTATTTCTAAAATCTCTCAGGGACACTTTCTGCAACATTTATGTTGATTACGACCTTTCACTCCATTTAATTGTATGTGTGAGAATAACAGTGAAGAAAAATTTTCTTGAGCCAAGTAACATCTACCAGAATTCAATTCATAAACCTGTGGTTCAATGCAGTGTTAGAATTTCCACTGATGTGGTTCCATGTTTGATGGAAATCAAAGGCTACGGGCACAAATTGGTCCATCAGAGCATACGTGGCTCTCAGCCATGGCAGTTTCATGAGAACAGCCACATGCAAGGGTCAGCTCTCACTGGGATAGTTTAGTCTACATGCAACCTATTCAGGTGGCCTAGTTCAAACCTATTCAGGTTTGGAAGAACAAGAATAAAAAAAAATCATGAGGCACATGGAGAAATTGTCTTTGGAAAAATCAGAGACGACAGGTATCTTCTTCATAAGCAGGGAAGAGCTAGTTTAACTTCTGAGCTGGATGATACCGCAATAGAGAACCCATTTTGCTGACGGGAACACCACGCCTTTGCAGTAAGCCAAGTCCCAGCCAATGGCTGCTGTACATGTCCCACCAGCGCCTATGGCTGCAACCTGGGCAGTCCACATCCCAGTTCAGGGTGTGCTGCAGCCACAGGTGCACCCCTCACACACCCCCTGGAAGCCTCTCTGCCTACATCTGCCATGGAAACTAGGATCCCATGCCTCATCTTGCCACGACCATCCTTGGCTGTATATTTACCAGCACGCTGTATCCACTAAAAGATGTTGGAAGTATCCTCAAACCGTTGCTAAACTTGGTCCAGGCAGGTTCAGCTATGTGCCCCTCTCATACTTAGAACCTGGCAACACCCTTGAAGAAATGCAACCAGATCATGCCTAGTTTACTCCAACAGCATCACAGATTTTCCTTTTATGCAGGTTATTTGTATTAAGGAGACACAGGTCTTAAAATCTGGGGGCTAGCACTTTCATAGACACGTACTTCCCTGGGGGATGGAGCATGCACTGCAGCCCGCACCCTCACAGATTATTTGAAAGGCCATTAGGAGATATGTGGTGAGTGGCAACGGCTGTGCTCTTGCAGGGGGATGCTGATCCTGCCCCTTCCCTCACATCCCACGGGCTGCCTCTGCAGAAGCAGCCTTCGCGTGCACAGTACCTGCCGTTCCTGGTATCATGTTGCCGCATGTTCTTGATAAAATGAACCTTCTTAAAGTTCTTTGGTCTGGGTGATCCTGAGAGTGTTCGACATCTGAAAAATAAATCAGTTGCAAGGGAGGGGAGGGAGAAGAAAAAAATAAAAAGTTCTCAGTTCCCTGCTGTACCGCCACGAAGTCTACACAAAAGCAGGAAGGAAAGACGAGACAAATGATTCAAGTCACCCTGTGTTAGGAATCAGCAAGAACAATAAAGACAATAAGTCTGGAAACAGGACAGCTCAAACAAAAAAAAAATATTTAAAATAATAATAAGAAAAGGCACCATCCCCCTCCCTTCATGCAAAAAGAAAAAAAATCATTAAAAAATCCCAGCAAAGTAAAACTTCCTGTAATCTGCCATGACAGCTTAGCAAAAGCTTTCAGAAGAAAAAAAATTAAACCAAAACCATGTAAGCATGCAATTTTCCCCACTCGCACCAACACCCACGCTTTTGTATGCTCCTCAGCTATTGATAAAGAAGCCATTGAGGGAAGTTCTTTCTTGTTTTAATTTTAGAAAGATCTAAAATCTCCTATTTGCAAGGATAATTCCTATTTGATTTTAACTCTAAAGATTACTTTTCACATTCCTGACAGTATACAAACCAACTGAAAATAAAATAAACTACCTCAGGAAAAAAATAATCATTCTTCAAAACATTAAGCCTTAAATCTATTTTACATCTGAATGCGCTTTATAAATTGCAGTTACAGAAAGAAATTGCCAGAGGGAGGAGAGATGAGACAAACAGCAATATCCTCCCCCCCTCTTTCCACCCTTGCTCTTTCTAATCAGCTGAAACCACAGCGCATGCATGTGAAAGCATTCTCTGTCTCATCCCAGTGCTGTTTTGTTGTGAGGCAAGGCAGAGCTTGCAGGCACTGGAGATGAGTCCTGTGCTTGCGGCCCAGCCAGCGCTGCTGGACCACGGCTCCTGCATCCCCCGTGGCACCTCTGAGACCAGCGTCCTCTGCTGGTGCATGGGACCAGCACAGTCCCTCTGTGTTAAGCTTCCCTAACCTATTTTTCCATCCTCTCCCCTGCACAGACAGAATACAGCAGCTTCTCAAGCCCAAGAGGTGGTTATGTTGGACTGAAACCACAGACCACTGTGCCAGTCCCCACCGCTGTACCCAAACACCACCGTGCTGCACAGGCACACACCGAGAGGGGCACCACATCACTTTGCCATTTCTGCCTTCCTCCTGCTAGTAAAGGCCTTGAGATTCCCTCACCCTCTGATTGCAATTAGCCTCGTTAGCTTCTTCACATGAAAATACCACCAAGAGACACATTCTACCACCAACTCTGCAAATTAGCAAGTAAAAATACTGCCTGGCAAACCACACTTTGTTTATATCTTTTACCAATTATACATGTTTGAATCACTTATGGGAACACTTCATAACATGCTGGTAAGCAAAGCATGGTAAGCTTTGTAAAAATAATCAAGCCTTGGTAATAAGCCAACTGCTACAGCCTCTGCTATTCTTTGCTTCGAGGTAGGGAGAGACAGCCAATCTGCATGTGGATAAACAAGGCTATAGGCTAAACACCAGCATAAACCAGCTGAATTACACGACCTAAGATAAAGAGACAGTCAAACTTAGGCTGCTGTCTTGCCAAACAGCTGACCTGGAAGTATTCCACTCACTGGTCAGATTACTGACCAGCCAGTTTCTGAACTGTTAAGCAGTTGCTCCATTTTCCATCACCCCAGAGGATTGCCTAATGACTAATTACTGTGGTCCCCAGAGAAGGAAGCTGAGGTCTCCCAGATGCAGAAATCAAACCACACTGAAGCTGCCAATACAACAAGGATGGGGGCAGATTTATTAGTGGGGTAGCGATCAACACACAGACAGTAATGCTGGTAACCAAAACAAGCTTGCATGTGCTGAGAGAACAAACAGTAAAAATTTATTAAAAATACTAGCCTTCAAACACTTACTGTATTAAACCATCTGTACACACTTTTTAAATGTACCACAGACGTTAGGGTACTACTGACTAGGGGCTAGTCATTCATATCGGTGACAACTACACTTTTCTATTAATCAAATTTGACATTTTAATTCCTGACATTTCATTTAAATACTGCCTTTTTGTTTAATGACCTAAAGCCAGGGAATGTGCAATTCACATCAGCCACCACCTCGCAGGGTGTGTGAAGTTTCAACACTTTCACTCACTAAGCAGAATATCTTAATGTGAAGACCCAGCTACTTTTCACCGTGAGGAGGGACACAGCAAGCCTGCCCGTGCATGTGCATTACAGACAAGAAGCCAGAGAGATAGTAAATAAAATGACCTCCGCAGTGGGGCATTTTCCTCGATGTCCTCCAGAGTCTCCAGAGAAGATCGCTGGGAGATCAGCCGACGTCTGCAGAGAAAACAGAACACAATCACTGCTGATTGGAGGGCACGAGAAAGTCCTCAGAGCTGTTATTCAGTAAAGATCACATACCGTCCTTTGCTAGCCAAGCCATACCTTTGGATATTAATAAATTTTGTTCCATTCTGCTTATCTTAACATATTTGATTCCACCCAGAAGCGAACTTACTCCACACAAGCTGCTAAAGCAGAAGCTGCAGCTTCGCAGCAGCTACCCCTCAGTTCATGTTTCCCTTCCTTCAAGGATTTAACACCCATCTAACACAGTCCCACATGTGCTGCAGTACAGCTGGCAATGCTACAAGTATGGGGCTTTGACAAAATAATGCAGACACAGATCCACAGAGACTGCCTGTCCTTCACACTGCCACAGGCGACACTCCTCTTTGCCCCTTGCACTTTCTGCCAAGTAAGTGCCACTTGTTTCTCCATGATGTCCATCTCATCGCTCCTGTGAGGAGTGTCTGAAGTGAGACTGAAGATGACAGTGCCAGGAACGCTGGCCATAAAAGAGCAGTTTAAACAGAAGCTCTGACCATCCCTGTGAACAGCACAGGTGAGCTAATCTCTTTTAAACCATTTTTCTACGTCTGAGTCACATCCTTCCTCCACCTTCAGAGAAATAATTATGGAAATCTTAGCATTACAGGTTTTCTGGCTTTTCTAGCAGGCAGGCAAGAAGCCCCAGTACAGGCTTTGTTTTAGCAGCCATTGCTGCTGCACAACCTCCAAACACCCTGACAGCAGCACAAAACAAGGACTGCACCCAGCCCTTCAAAAAACACCGTAAATACCATAAATGAATGTGTAAGATACAGCCCACCCACAGGCACACAAAGAAAAATTAGGCTGGCAATCATTGAAACTACTCCGTCGTTGAAGGGCGTCAAAACAGCTGCAAGAGCCAGCAGAGCTGTGGCACTGTGCCCCAGCACCCGGCTGGCAGGAGCAATGCCAGCACCCGCTGATCCCAGGGGCCACGGCTGAGGCACGGAGCACCTCGCCAGTGACTTCGTGAGTATGAACTTAAGTGATAAAAGTCTTCAAAGACTATCACAATTTCTTGCGGAATTCCCACTGAGCTGCCTTACTCCCTCGATCTGCAAGCAAAGAGTTTCCAGAATGTTATGAGCACTTCTATACGTTTGGAAAGGTGCTCATTAATTTATTCCTGGGCTGTATTTTCGCAATAAACTGTTTTCTCTGATGGCAGTGTAAGCAACTTCTAATCCTTTCTGCAGTTCCCTTGCTCCTCCAGTTGTGCTGCTACAGCTCCTGCAGCTGTGCTGTAAAATCTGATTACTGAAATGTTTTTCAGTTCAAAATCACCCTGAGGTTCAGTGATTCCATTTGCTATTAATTCAAACACCAAATTTCTATCACTAACCCGCAGACAACGCATTTCAGGACAATCTGAATGTGCATGCAGCTTTTTCTCTACTTAGAAAATCACAGAAAACCCCTCAAACAATTCATAGATCAACTAAGTGTGAAGCATAATCCTCTTAGGAAAAATATGCAAACCTAAACCCCCTCAGGCTTTGTCTAAACTAGGATTTTAGAAGATCTGGTGCAAGATACGATACACCTTCAAAATGCTAAGAAAAAAAGTCTGCATTTCAGGATGTGCTGGCATAGACAAGGAAGAAGAGACCAAACATCTGTCTCCTGCACCCATGGGTGCTCCCTCGGCTCCATCCACAGTCAGAGAGGACACAGGAATGCTCTTACTGGGAGAAGTTCAGATCAGGAGGAGCTCCTCCTCCATTTTCAGTTTCACTGATCCATAAGCAAAAGCTGGAAGTTTCAACTACCAGCACCACTGGCAGATGACGTGGCAGATGATAGCTGCTGGCTTTTTAATACCTCTTTATACATCAGGAGCTTAGTAACACAAATAATGGCACGCTCCCATCTTGTGGTGTTACAACACCAAAAGCATACTTGGCATGTTGTTAGTCAAAGAGATAAACAACGGTGCAACCTTGCCACCTTCTTCATACTAGATTTATCAAATTAGTTACACTGTATTTCCTCTAGATGCCAGGTGCTCGTACAGCACCAGGTGCAAATTCCAGCTGCCACTGAAGCCTTTTTCCAAGAGTCTCCTTGCCCAAAGTTATGCACCGTCCTCAACTTCATTGCTGATAGTTTGTCAGACACGGGTTTGAAGATCCTACATCTGCATCTGTCATCAAGGCAGATGCGCTGGGTGGCAGGAACACACAGAGCTGTATTTCACCAGCTCGTCATCCAGTTGGCCTGCTGGAGTCCTCTGGCTTCCCTCGCTGGTCTCAACTTCTTAAACCTAGCACCAGGGATGCTTCCTCCTAATTTTTGCTTGCTAACCTCAAATGCAATGTAGGCTGGATGGGAATCACTGCCACCCCTCTTGGCATGAAAAACCTCACACTGATTTTCACCGGTACTGATTTTGGAGCATTTTGGGTACCTTACATGGCAAGTGAGTCGGCACAAAGGATTGGGGGAAGCTCTTTGTTCACCCAAACTTGGGAGAGCAGCACTGATACCTGAGCTCCCTCTCAACTAGGGCATAATACAAGCATGACTCTGGATAAACCCATCCATCCAGGAAGGAAGAAAGGACACATAAAAGGTTCTGGCACAGGTAGCAATGAGAGCAAGGATAACCCTTGCCCAGCACCCAACCCAGCTGAAAATTGCCACATCTTCCACCTCTTCCCAGAATTATTAGTTTTAATCACTTCAACTCCCAGCACTGTCAAAGGAGCACCCGGGGAGGCAGATTTGGAGCAACTCTGTTGAAATCAGTTCATACTGTCCGGGAATCACATGCTCTTCTCACTGAAGAAGCTCAGCCACAATGAAGGACGTGCAATTATTCCACTTTATCTTAAATCTGTATTTCAAGGCCTAATTAAGATGACCTAAATACCAGTATTTTATAAGCTTTCCACAGCTGGATATTATACTAGAAATGCCAACTAATGAACCTACCTGCTGTGAACAAAGTCACATCCTGTGCCACACACATGGGACAAAAAACAATTTTGGAAAAGCAAAGCTTTTGAAAGGATCTTTCGGGGAATACAAGCAAAATCAGTTTTTCATTGACTTAATTAAGAATTAATCACCTCAACTGATGTTTAGTATTTAAATTAATCATCTTTCTCTCTTCAGGCAAGCAGACAGGGTTTGTCTATACAACTCCTAAAAGGGTTATTTTTTCAAAAATTGATTAGCATGCTATAGCAGCTGGTATATGTAGACACTCGCACTGAAATAACCCAAACTGTTTTATATCACACATCACCTTCATTCTGATGTAAAGCTATGTTGATACCTATTTTGTATTTAAAAGCGTCCTATTTCAATAATAATTATGGGAAAATCCTTCTATTATGGAGGAAGAATATATGCAGAACAAAACAAAATAGCACTATGTGACTCACACAGGATTCAGGCTTTGCGATAAGTCTTTAAGCAGATGCAATTTCAATATAAAATGCTTTAAAACTTTTGTAGAGTAAATGTCAGTCAGCTAACACACAAAAATACAATTGCCCTTAATAACCAAATTAAAGATGTTTCAATAAAAATGTTAATTTCTGCTAGTCCACGGAAAGCCTTAAAAAATTCCTCCTCGTTTAATCACCACATTCTAGGTATACCAAACTCATCCTCACTGCCCACAGCCAACGCACACAGAAAAAGGCAGTTCAGCACTGGAAAGATGATGACCTCCTCATTCTAATGATCAGCCCCTGCAGGACAATGGTCACAGTCTCATGCAACTTACAGATTTGTTCTGTTTAAAATCCATGTAATATGACTTTCTCTTAAACACCTACCTAAAATATTTTTTGTCCATTTCCTTGCTGTTGGTTTCCTGTGCATGCACCCAGAAATAACCAATACCCTGCAATCAAATTCCAAGTGCAGACCAAAGAAAGAAACTGATGAGATATCTGACACCATGGTATTTTAAATGGCTGTTTTCTAAGACACTCATGACCCTGTCTGCATACTGGATTTGTCTCTGACCAGCTGCCTGAATCTCTGTGGAAGTTTCTTAAAAGCTAAAACGTCGTCTTCATTTCCCCTCTCCAAAGTCAGATTACTACATGGCTCAATTGCAAAAATGAAATAAAATACAAGGGCACAAAAAAAAAACCAAATACAAGGAAAAATAAAATAAGGCAGGTCTGTAACCAAAACAGCAAATAGCCAAAGCAAGTAGACTGCAAATATATTCACCGTAACCACCCCATCAATCAGTTGAAAATTATCTTTGCTCGCAGTTGCTGTAAAATACTCAGCTCAGTTATGTTAAACATACAAAATCTTAAGCCACATAGACAGGAGGTGATAAAAAAAAAAAGGAGCTGCAATCAGAACACTGGATAAATTCCTCCAAGAAGGAAGGAAGGAAGCCAATGATAATCCAAGAGATAAGGAAAAATAAATCCATGTGTAATGACTTTCTAGCACAGCTACAAAATCAGGAAGAAAAAGCTGCATTTAAATACAACTAATTTCTGTGAAAGTTGAGTTGTAATTTTCCCCCTGCTTCTGTTAAGACCACAAACCTGTAACAGCTGAAGCCAGCAGCTAGGGTGCTGCTGGCTCCCAGAACACAAAATACCCCTTCAGGACAAGCTTCTTCACTTTGTCTGGAACAACTGCATCCCTTCAGAGATGCAGTGACATGGGACACACAAGTGCCAGTCATCTGAACACCTGCTGGCTGCGTCAGCACTGATGGGAGAACTCGGGAGGACAAAGTTCAAGAGTTGAAGACTGCTGGCAGCTTCCATGTCCACTGGGCCATCTCCTCCCTTAAGGTGGCCAGGCGAAATGGGCAAGAACCACGGGGCAGAAATGTCTGGGCTATTACATCCTGATCACAGCGATGTTTATACTAATGTGGGTTGGAAGCATCAGAAAAGCACAAGACTGCTTGACACTTTGAAAATGTTGGATTCTTTCTTTCCACTGTGCCTTCATCACAAAAGATGTATCCTACGCACAGGAACACTACCTTAGATAGGTGCAGAAGGAGAGTGGAAAGAAAGTAATCATGAAACCTACAGTGACTGGGAATGAGATCAGGAGACCTGTAAGGATACCTCAGGGCCTGCCTAGAGGTGTAAGTGAAGGGCTTCCCTCTGCCCTCCCATCCACCCTCTGAAAGGTGCCAGCTCCAGACTCAAAGAGGAGGTCTTGCTCAAAAGCCAACCTGTCCTTTGCAAGCGCTCCCTGAGGAGCTACCAAAACATGCTCTGGACTTGCAGCTCCCATAGGTCAAACCAGGCAGAGCATCACATTGATCCTCTATGGGAACAGCAACACTAGTGCTGGTTTTTTTCATTTGGGCTTCATATTGTTCTTTCCAGCATCAAAATGTCTTGAGTAAAAGGAAAACAAGGAGAATACTCAATGAGATCTAAGATTAGGCTTCTATGTAGTACAATGAAAAACAAATACTAAAAGTAAATAAATATATACATATATATGTATATTATATATTACAGTATTATGGCTACAAACATATCTTGCAGGCTACTCTGTGTTTTGAGTAAGTTATCATTTGCCATTCTTTTCCCTAACTCCTTTGGAGTTGGATTTGGGTATGAACGGAAGTGCAGCTGCTGGCTCTCTCCCCCACCAGGGCCAGGGGAGTAGGTGTGAGCAGAGCTGCCAGACGCAGGCCATGCCGTGTCCCCAGCAGCTCCAGCCCCTTTGTCACTCCAGGGAAACTTAAATACCACTTCTCTCCAACCCCTCCTCAGCCTGCCGGCTGAACGCCTCTGCCCAAACTCCCAGGCTAAGCTGCGACAATTAATACAGTCTTCTGAAATATTATACAAGACATCAGCTGTGAACGGATCCCCATTCACTTCCTGACCCCTGACTTCATGCCCCAGCATGAACCCAGATGAAAGACCTGCTAATGAGTCACCTCTCACCCTCCCTCTGAAGTTTTTACTGGGATTCTTATGTCCCAGCTCATTTTCTTCCTATCTTTTGCCAATATTACAGGAAGACAAACACAGGAAAAACAAACCCTGAGACTACTGAAAATTATTAAGGGAAATAGAATTTCCAGGAGCTACCCAAAGTGATATAAAGCCGTTTTTAATTGTGTGCTATCATAATTACACAGCAGAGCCATTATCTGCAAAGAACATCAAACTCCATTTAGGACTTCCACGTTGCACAGCATATTGTCAAGGCTGCCCACAATGGGAGTTAAAAGCATCTGGCACATGCTGAAAATGGGTTATTTTGTTAATTCAGCAGCCCAACCCAAACACACAGAGAACATACCAAGAGCTCTCCATTTAGCTGTCACCTCTTTGCAGGCAGGATGCCAATACAGTCTAAGACCGCAGCCTGCTGTAGTGGGCTGTGAAGGAAAGCCTTTGAAGCAGAGATCCTTAGCTAGCAGGACCCTCAACAACCTGCTTTCTTGGGATATGCACTGCAAGGAGCCAGACCTTCAAATCTAGTGGTAACTAGGACAATAATGCCATGCCAAATGTCTCCTCAGTCTCCATCAACCTTTTGGGCATAAGCAGGAAGACGGACAGAAACAAATAGATGACAGGAGAGCTATGGCATGAGCACGGTTCCATGTTACACACTCTTCCTAAACCAGGGGTACCGTCTGCACTCAGTATTCCACCTATATTGTCATCCAACTCTTTCTCCAAGCCTCATCCTCCCACAATATCCAAGGCAGAAGCTTTGAAATACACAGTACTTGAACTGCTGCCTCCTGACCTGCCTGCACGTCAACATGAAAAACACCTACACTGCCATCCCGAAGGTAGGATGTAAGTAAGAATTAAGTAAGAATGAGGAAAGAAGAAACACTGAAGAAAATAAACGTGACAATACTGAAGTATCCCACTGACCTTTCACAACACAACACAACGCTCTGTTCACAAATTATTATGTAGCTTTACACACGTGATCCTTCAAATAGCACACAAAATTCTAGCACAGCCCTGTCCCAATGGCCCAGAGGGATCATCTGGTTAAATCAAATATAAAATCAAGAGCACCAGCACTGCAAACAGACAGGGAACTTTCACTAGAAGCGCTGTGTAGCGAGCTGTTCACTGACAAAGCATTTGTATAGTGTGAATGTGTATATGCAATTGTGCATAAAAACAGAAGGTATTGTAGAACAGGATTTTTGGACTTTCGGCCTTTTTTAGCCTCTTGCACAATTCAACTTGACACACTATCAGTCTTTCCAGAAGACATGATTTCTAGAAAGCTCTAGTGAAGGAAAAAACTCCCGAGGTTTACTCTAGGGAGAACAGAAGAGCAATCACCACGTGTTGTTGACTCTGGGGGACATTTAATTTTCACCTTCCCCAGCAGGATTCCCAATTCTTCAAAGATGTATCTTGCTGGAAACCTACCATATGGTTTAGTGGTGGATTTGGCACTGCTTGTTAATGGCTGGACACAATGAACTTAAGGGTCAATCTAAATGATTCTGTGATTCAATGATGCTATCTTCCCTCTGCAGGCAGCTGCCTCTGCACCCAGTCCTCATACTGCTGGCTCTGCCCAAGCCGTAACGAGGAGCTACAGCCACAATTCAGTAAGATTAATTTAAACACAGCAGACCTCTCACAGATGCCTAAGCGCCAAAAATCTACATCCTCTATTATCTTTAACCAGTGATTTACAGATTTACTGTCTTCACTTTATTGACTCTGCAGAAGTGTGATAGCTTTCTGAAGGCTTCTGTGCAGTGATTTATTCTGAGTATGCCCAAACACCGCCATAGCTGTATTTTTCAGAACAACCATTACCTCATAACCTAACACATATTATCATGGTAAGACATCAGTGGGCATCAGCTTAATTAGAGACACTCAAAACTAGGAAAAAAGCAAACAACAAGATTAATCATCTGACCTTATGAAAACAAGGATGCTTGCCAAAGCAGATACAACAACACTGTAAAGAACATACAAACTGTCTATCTTTATGTCCTTTTTTTGCAGTAAAACCCACACCCTAATAGCCTTCGTTGGATTAACATGAATCTAACAGATTCTTCATGTATCATTTATGCCTACCATAACTCTGTGCATTGTGAAACAATGAATAGTTCTGTTCAAAAGCAATCCCTTAAACATCACATCCCAGGGAAATGAAGAGTCAACATTTAAATCAAGTATTTGAGGAAACCACACACCGCCAGACTGCAAGTCTTTAAAGCATCAAATCACAAAATGTTGTATTCCACAACACCCAAAGCCCTGTAATTAACTAAGAAACTCGCTCGCACGTCAAGGCTTTATGCAGCAGATACCATAACACATGGAAACACAGACACGCGCTACTAAGTCACCTGAAAAAAAGACTCTAATTCTAGCCTGCATACATAACCATGCAATTAAAACTCCAGCCTTTTCCTCTTTCATTTGAGATATTTTTTAGGTTACCTACAGCCCAGCCTCATATCCCTGTCTCGCTTCCGGATGCACATGTGCTCTCTGGGAGAACATTATTCCGCAATTCCACATCTTAACGTTCTTAGACTTAAAAGAGACCCGAACATACAATTAATTGCACTGCTAAAAAAACATATCCTAGACACTGTGAATGGTCTGGATAGAGTTCTTGACGGAGAAAGAAAAGCCCCGTGTGAGCAGGGCACAAAGAACAAACGAATAGGAGAAAGCCTAGGATGAGGCATTTCGGGCATGAGATACGAATGCTGGCACAAGTGGTGGCAATCTGAGTGTTTACTGGTGTGTACTGAGCATTTAGTTCTGGCTACACTTGCTACACATACCCTTGGGATCAGGCACTTTTCCCAGCAACTCATTACATACCCAAGAGTCAATGCCCTGCTTTCCCTGGCCATTCATTGCTGAAGACCAAGCCTATGCATATCGTCCAGAGATCAGCTATCATATTGGACAGCTTAGACATCTTAACTTTTTGATATCTGTGATAAGGTGAGACAGTCCAGTGCCATAATTTTAAATACTATTGCATCCACAGGAATGCATGCCTTGTTGCTTGTTAGTTCGTGCACGGTCAGTTTCAATGCCAAAGGCCTTTGAGTACCAAAACATGTATTTACTTAAAATATTGTATTTGCTTCTGCTTTACTAAGAAACATACTTGCAATACAGGAGACACATTCCAAAAACAGTACCACAAGATCCATTATTAGGGTAAAGGCAGATCCTTACTGTCCAGCAGAACTGCTTCAATGTACCAGTGAGTTTGTGGACCTGAGTCTTGCAGGGGGAGAGCTTGGTTCTTCCCTGCTCATCTCACTAGGGATAGATCCTGGAGCCACTCAGCATAGTGCCACTGGAGCCACTCAGCACTTTTCAACTCCGGGAAAAGCAAACATCCTCCTCTTTCCCCCATCCCTGCCACCATGACCGGGCATGGCATCTCTCTGTTACTGGGCACTGGGTTTCTGCTGGTAGCAGAGGGTTAGATCATTTTCTTCTCTCTCTGTTGAGGTCCCTTGATCAGCATAGCTTACAGCAATTGGCTCATTCCCAGTCTGAAGTTACTCTCTCCTGGTACAGACCTCTATTAAAAATTTAAATGTTTTCAAAAACCAATTTACTCCACTGTGAACATTTACTTCTACATGGTGGAAGACCAGCTACAGACTGAACACCATAGTTCAGCCTATCACAGGTGCACAAACAAAGTCTAATCATGGTTTAAAAGGTGACATTTAAGAGATTGGATCTCCATGAGGAACCCTTGCTTCCCCCTACTTCCAGTAAGGAAGTATTGTGGGAATTCTCATAACACTGCTAACATGTGGTTGTGTAGGTGTATCACTGCTCTGTTTTAAGGTATGGTGGGTACAGTAGTGTGCAATATTTAGAGAAGCTGGCCAAGAAGCCTGCCCACCTGTTTTCACAACAGAGAGCACCCAGCAGTCACGCTAATGATCATTTCACTGACTTGGCAAATGCAGCCTACGTCTGCAGGCTGGAGAACTGCCTTTCCCGGGATCAGTATGCCCCCAAGAACATACACGGCAACTGGCAGAGGCCAGAGGCTCAGAAAGCATCTCCCTAACTCTCCGCTGAAAACAGCCACTTCCCAGGGCACCATCCCCACACACTCCGGGAACACGTGCTGCTCTGCCACCCCACAAACAGCTGGATATGCAGACTTGAAAGATTCCCAAATTTATGGCCTTTTATTTTCTTATATTCCCAACATACTGTCACAGTGCTGGGTTATAAAATGTAATCTGAGCAATCTCCTGCTTAGTTAATTATGTAATTATTGGAGAACTGAATTTTTCTGGGTGCCAACAAGTTGGCTGGCTAGCAAATACTCAGCAATGAGATACCAGTTTTCAATCAGTTTTTGGGGGGAGAAAACACACCAAAAAACTTCAAGAAATTTGGACAACTCTCTTAACAACATGCTGTAACTTTCGGTCAGCTCTGAAGTGGTCAGGTGGTTGGACTAAATGATCCTTGCAGGTCCCTTCCAGCTGCAATATTTTATTCTATTTTATTCTAAAAGCAGATTCATCAGTACACCAAAAGTGAGGAAAATTGCCAGAGCACTCTGTTAGAGTGAGTCTAGTGATACTTTACATTATCAGAGAGATAAAATAGCATCTCATAGTGACCAATTTGGCCAACAAAGAATGCCATTAGAGTGCAGCACAAGACCCAAATTTCTCATTTTCCGTACTCCCGTCTTGGTTCCCTCATGCCGTGCCAGAAGGATCAGAGGCAGCAGCTCTGGCAGATGCAAGAGCAGGCAGCCTCCTTAAAGCACCACTGATTGCTCAGTGATGATTCCTGACTTTTTCAGTCTCTCCCCAGCACACTCAAAAGACATGTTGGATTCACATGATGCAATAAGGAAGGGTAGAGGTTGGCTGATCAACCCCAACATTTGCAGTGACCCACTTCAAAAGTGTATTGAGCACTCAACTTGACCTAGTCTACAGTGTACGTAAGCAAACAAATAGATAAAACAACCATTAAAGCAAAATAATCAACAATTAACTGTACTTGCAAACCTATCTCCTGGTAAAGATAATTAATTGACAATGGGGTCACACCCTGACCTTACAGGAAGTCTGGAGGATCTGAGTTACCCAGCTCTCCCCATCACAAACAACACAACATTAAGCTATGGTGAGTTTATATAACCTGTACATTACTTCAGACATCGATACACACAGGGGGTGGGGGCAAAAAGTCTAAAAATGACAGTAAAGTCCCAGGACAGGCAGCTCGATAGCACATCTCCCTCCTCCTCTTCCAAGGCTCAGGAGACATAGGGATGGCTTCCATAATCCCACATTTGATGAAGGATCTCTCCTTGTCAATAGCTTTACTAAAAAAGCATTTAGAAGGGCATAAAGCACCACTCAACATTACCAAATCTTCCCAGCAGCCAAAGCTGGCTGCCTAAGGTCTCTGCCTCCAAATGCCTGGGAAGCACAGGAGCAAATCACAGCACCAGACCTGAAAAGCACCTGGCATGGGAATCTGAGCTGATGTGGTGATTGGTTCTTTCAAAGCTGAGGTGTGGTAAGCTGACTTAGTCTGAAATGACTTAGTTAGAATGATTTCCAGGGTCCGGAAGGAGCAGCGTTGTGGCTATAACTGTAGCCAAGTACAACCTTAGGCAGACCTTTGGATGGCAAATGCCATGACTGTAGACGCAAAAACATATTTAATTCTTCTTTAGCAGAGACCCTTCTTTTGTGTGTGTTTTTTCTTGTTGGTGTTTAATTTCTTTATATATATACACTTTTTAAATGGCTTTAGGAAAAAAAAACACTAACCCAAGGCAGAAATGGATATATTTGATATTAAAGGCTCTGCCTATCTGCGTGGAACAAATCAATCACATTACCACTTCCCTAGGGTGAGCAGGCATGCGGATAGAACCTATGCGGATGTAAGACTTTTAGTTTCTCTGATCTCCCCCTTCCTTTCTCTTCTCAAAATCGCTGCACTTCCACCAGCAGCCTTTAGAGACAAAGGGTCTGTGACTTTTTTTCAGAGTTGCGTTACTGCCTAGTCCTCCCTCAGTCGGAGGACTTTCCTCGATAACATAAAACAAGGCACTCTGTCATCTGACTCAATGGCAATTTTAAAGCTCTGCAATGAATTTGCAGCTCATTAGCAATGAATTAAGTTGATGAAAGGTCACAAGGAACCAAGGACAATTTTTACAAAGCATCTCCAGGCAGTTTTTCCAGACCATCAGCTCTCTTTTGCTAACCCAGGAACACATCTTGCACTCTTTAGAGAGTCAACCGTCTGTTTCCCCATAAAAAAATCCCAAAGTATTGCCTAATGAAACACACAAAGAGTACTTATGCTATGGGAACACATTTCAGGATTCTGCTCACATGTTTTTTACTCGGGCATGCTTTGATGTAATAGCAGGGGAGAGAAATTTTGAAGGATTTACAGATTAATCAGCCAGAGCATGGATGTAGGTTAGGACTATGAGAACTGTGCTCCTCTGGGATATTATCTGCAGCTCAACTTACCGCAGATGAAATGAAACGTGCTTTGGGAATGCAAATGAATTAGGATGTCACAAAAAGTAATTCAATTTGCAGCAGCGGGTTTTGAATTTGGTTAGTTACCTACAAGATCTTTATTTAACTGTAAACCTGGTACAATACTTACTATGATTTCCCATTTGAAATTCATTTTACTGCTATTTTAAAAATCAGGTCTGGTACCTTCTAACAGATTTTCAGGTCACGTTTCTGTTATATGTATGTTTATCTCTATGCAACTGCACACTTATGGATGCTCTGTAACAGATCTGCACAACAGTGGGATCTCTCACACACATAAAAACAAGGGTTAAGACTTTCATTCATTTCACCACTGTGGAAGAGGTAAGTGGAACAAGACAGCTAATTAGTCACTCTCCATTTCAATCCTCGATAACCACAAAGAGAGCTTGTTTTTTTACTGCAGGCATTGTCTTATATCAAACAATTTGTAGATAAGAAAAACCAGATCTCTTCCTGAAGGCACATAAGCAAGTATTTTGATAGAAAAGATGAAACAGCATTAGAAATTAACTGTAACACTTCTTCCCTTCCCTAGCCACTAGAGTATGTCCATTAGGAATCGTTGCTAATATACAACTGTATTATCCAGGCTGACAAATTTTGCGCAGTCTGCTGTTTTGGTACTACAGAGCACAAGCCATTAATAGCTGACTGCCTCATTCAAATGAAACAAGACAATTATCAGCTGTAACTTACACAATTAATAATACTGCTGCCAGCATTTTCAGCAGAGATGTGATTCTTTTATAGATCATTTGAAGTCTTTAGGGAACGTCTTATTAGTACATCTGTCCTGCTGTAAACATAATTATCATGCAAAATTCCATTTATCATGCTGGTCAGGAAACACTTTCTATCGGCCTTTCAGCCTGGGAACACTGATAAACAGGCAAGGGAATTTGACTGCCCCAGCTAACCGGGACCGTGGTCACTGCCAGGACCCTTGCCCTTTCCAGCTGAGCCTGTGGCAATCTTCTGAATAAGCACGAGACTCGTGCTGACCTCTGACTTTGGGGTACATCGTGTTTAAACTTGGGGTACATCCTACTGGACACTGCTTGTTTGTATCATCAGTTGTAATGCTCTATTCCATGCTCCTTGCTCCTCTCCAAAACCACACTCGTAGGTGGTTCAGGCTTAGGGAGCTGCTGCAGAGGGAGCAGGCAGCAACTGGATTCACCGTGATCATGAGCCTTAACCAGTAGCGTAAACCAAGTCCATGTCACGGACAACAGGCAACATCTACTTCAACAGAGCATCACTTTTTATAGAAAACTGGGCTTAGGCCAGGTGTAAACAGACATCAGTCAAACAGATGTCAACAAACACTGTGCTCAATTTTGTCTAAAACGGGTATGAGTTTTAAAAAGCAAGTATCATCAAGATTTATCAAACTCTGACACCTTACATGCAGAACAGCCCAAAACTGGCAGGCTTGATGTGCAGAGAAACTGTCTTCATGGACAACTTAACCCTTGGAGGCCTACTGACATCAAAGTAAGATTAAACGAAGTAAAGGTCAGCCCCTGCATAGACCTCCTGTGAACTACAGCCTCAAATTGGTTTAGAACAGCCTCATTTATACCAGCAAGCTGATGCGGTGACCAAAAGGCACCATGCTGCTTCAGCCATCTACCACCCCCTGCATCACACCAGCAGAAGGTCTCCTGCAGTCGGTCAGGTAAGGAAAGCACACAAATGATTAGTGATCAGCTTCTACTGGGTTTTGTGAGGGAGGAAAAGATCTGCTGTCCTCAGTGGGATCGTCCCAAAACAATCCTCAAATCACAAGAGCTGATAAACTGTTCCTGCATACCGGCAAGCTGTTCCCATAGCTGGTGGCTGTCCCCAAGCCTTCCTCCACTGCAGCTACGGGTACCTCCTTCAACTCAGCCAGTGAGCAGCATTTAAAACAGTCACAGGGAATAGGAATCCTTCAAGCTCAACAGACAGAGATGCCAAACAGGCCTGTGACTAATGTGGATCACACCCAGTCTTCGGAAAGTAACAGTTTTTCTCTATTGGTAGGAACATTCTTTTTTTTCCCCGTTGTTTAAAAATTGCCTGACAGGACATAAGGGACCTGCGGATGCCCTGAGGTTGATGGAATCATGCTGCTGCAGCAAAGTGCAAAGGAGGAGGAGACCAACTCCTGATGATATCAGAAAGCAAATGCTGTTTCAAAGAGAAAATATTTGACTGCTGATAAATACATGATAAAGTTACGGGGTTTTTTTTAAACATGGGAAAAATTCATAAATCTAACTCAAGAAAACTGCTATTGCAGGCTGACATTGGTACATGCAGAACAGCTGCATGACCACAGAAATTCCTAAGTTCACTATGTTAATACACTGAGCCATTATGGACTGTATTTTAGGCAACTTATTCCCAGATCATTCTGATGTTTCATTTAATTGTATTAAGACAGGGTGACTGTGAGAAATGAGTAGCACAGTGGTTACATCAATTACTCTCTTTAAATTCAAGAATCGTGCATATTCAGATTGCTTAATTTCTCCCATACATCTGCATTTGCATATCTTTCTTCTCTGAAGAGCTTTCAAAAGCTCAAGTTTTAATCAGAGGGCTATTTTTGATCCTAATTTTCCAAGCTGCAGTAAAGCTGCTTCATGACCTAATCTGATGGCAAATGTACCATTATTATACAGTGGTTTCTAGCAAGTTGTACAATAACTAGCCATAATGTTTCTTATTTTTAATCACTGATACACCAGGTGCCTTGTGTCTAATTAGAGCTATCAATCTGCAGACATCGCTTTAACTCAGACCAGCAGATGACTCGTTGGGAGCAAGTGCTGCTTGGTGTGAATAAAATACACTGCAGGACAGCATCTGCACATCAGCCCACCCCAGCACACCAAAGCCGTGAGCCAAGGCAGCCCTGCCTCCCTGTACACCCAGCTCAGACTTCATGCTTTTATTTTTGACACTTTCCTCAGCAAAATCAAAAAATCTTCTATTTCATGGGGAACGGAGCATTTTGATTTGCCTGAAGCCAATGTTTCACTTTGAATTTTCTTTTTCTTACATACACACAAGCATACATATTCATCTGCATACATGATATAAAAGACACATAATCAGAAAAACAAAAGAATGTTTCCCACTGTTTGAACATGCCCCCTTTCTGAAGAATTTTGCTTCCTGAAAAAAAGTTCACAGAGTTTCCTCTGGTTTGGCTTAACAGCTTTAAATGTTGTGCTTGCAGACAGACAGAAAATCTGGCTTACCCACAGCTTCCCCCCCCGTTCCACATTTAACAGGTCGCTGTTGTGACCACAACAAAGACGGCAACTGCTGCTAAAACTTTAATCTCTCCCAAAAGTCGTAATCTTTATATAGCAAATATAATGAGCTTTCTCTGTGACATACTTCAACAATGTTTAACAGGATTGCATAAGCAAAGTTATATTTAAATCCACTGAAAATGCAACCCAATTCCCCACAGTCTGCTCTGATGATAATTAATGACAGATTTCATTAATATTCACTTATCCAATTTTTTTTTCTTGTCGGATTGTGCCCTGCTCACACAAGGACAGCGGAGAAGAATTGTCTTCTATTAAGGAAGCTCTGTTAGGCATCACAGATAACATACGAAGTGTGGCCATGCTGTTCTCTATCCTCTACTACCCCTCAATTTTATTCTCTAGAAATTGTTTCAGCAGCTAATTCCAGGCTGTAACCAGAGGAGGAGCAGGAGGTATTCTGTCACTGCTGTCTGGCAAGCCAGTGGAGGACAGAAAAGGAAAAAAAAATAATTTCAAGCATTTTGCAAGGTAGTCCAAACACGTGGAGGTGGCAAGGTTTCTCTCCTTTTGCCCATCTGGTCACAGTGTGATGCTGTAAAAAAGCATCACTAAACCAACACATTTATCCTGAAAGACAAACAAAATGATATCTAAACTGAAAGACAGCAGGTTTAGGTTAGATATTAGGAAGACATTCTTCCCTCTGAGGGTGGTGAGGCACTGGAACAAGTTGACCAGAGAAGTTGTGGATGCCCCATATCTGGGAGTGCTCAAGGCCAGGCTGAATGGGACTTTGAGCAGCCTGGGCTAGTGGAAGGTGTCCCTGACCATGGCAGGGGAGTCGAAACTGGATAATCTTGAGGGTCCCTTCTAACCCAAGCCATTCTATGATTCTAGGAGCCTGTATAACTGTCTATTTCCTGAGCTGTCCTACCTCTCCACAAGGAGCCACTTTGAATTTAGTTCTCCCAGTTATTTGCCACAAGCATTTGGAAAAAAAGAGTGATGAAACCAACCTGATGGTCATTTGAACAATCTGCCTAATTTCATATGCATCCAAACAAGTGTGCACACCCTAAAACCACAGATCTGCATGTCAAAGGATGGACACAGTCTCTGAAACAAGGAACACCAAATCATCTATCCCATTCTTAAACAGGAACAGCCAAGAGACACTTTTTTATGTCAGTGAAATTGCAGTTTCCCAGGGCAACACAAGGATGACACCACGACAGCCTGCTTCTCTAGGGCAGGCTTCAGGAATGTTGCCCCCAGCTCTGCACTTAAAGCAAATGTAGGAAAAAAATCACATGAAGCCATATCCCCCAACCACTCTCACAATCCACATCTCACCACAAAACAAGTCTTGAGCCCAAATCTCTGCAGGATTTTGAGATCCTCCCAGCAATGGGGGAGGACAGGGAAGTGAAGAGGAAAGCAGGAGGAAGAAGGAAACAGCTGCTTCCCCTTCCCAATCTGGTATTTCTTCTGAAAGCTTTGATCTCCCCTTTACACACAGAGTGTAACAGGAGCTACTTTCTTTTCCTCTGTCCTGGAAAAAGGTTGACAAAAAAGCCTTACCCTCCTTTGCTCTTGCAAATCTTCTACCGTGTCCCTGCCAGTTTTGCTGGGGAACTGAAGCAGCATCTTTTGCTGGGCTGCAGAATCCTGTGCAAAGACAACTGTCACTCCCAGCATTCATTTTTAATTCCCTTTTGAAGCCCAGTGAACTACTCCAGGGCATAACGAAACGCCCATTAAGCTTTTCACAGAACCAAGTCTTAAAATTTCAGAAATATTTATCTTGATCTCAAAGATGCTCACTCTAACTTCTGACTCCATGGGCAAATGATTTGACAGACCATACACACATAAAAAATCAGAAACTGAAAGGAAATTCAGTAATACCAACCTCCCAAGCTATGGACTGGGAAGCTGGCCATGGAACTGCCCAGTTTCATGAATATTCGGGAGGAGGTATGACTTTTATCTCAATTCACAGACTACAGCAACAACTGGAGAGAAATCCTTAAAAAAAAGGCTCACAAGTACAAGGGACAGCTCTTTGTCCCATCCCAACATTACAAGCTGGCACAATTCTGCAGTGCCACTGCTCAGTTTTCAAGGTACTTTTACCACTGTCAGTAAACGTGCTATTGCCAAAGACTGTTAGGTAACCACACCCAGGCATTTTAATCAGACATCGCACAGCTGGATTCATCCCCCAAAGCCAGGACTGTGGGCAGCTGTCAGCCCCACAGCCACCGCAACCCAAGCGAGCAGCTGCAGCTGGGACAAGTTTCAGCAAGAGCAGGCCGTGAGCTACTCGCAGGCACCGCCGTCAGTGTGACCACAGAACAGGTAATTCTGAAAAAGCTCCAAACTGTATTTGAGCATCTCAATCCAGAAGGAGATGAGACCCCATCTCCTGACAGGTTAACAACCTGTTGGGGATTTAGCATGCCCCAGAGCAGCTGGCTGGTTTCACTGAGACAGGCAACGGTGCCCCCAGGTCACATCCACAGAATAAAGCATTATTGAAACAGGAGGCAACTGCATTGCTGAAAAGGAAAAGTAATAACAAAAAGAAATAAAATCCGAAGTCCCTCCTGACTGATTTCAGCATCACAAGTTTCTGGGAGAAGAGAACAAAAGGTGTCCACACACCCAGACCCTAACCTCAAGTACCACTGGATGGGTGGAGGATGCGAGAACAAAGTCAAGCAGACAGAGAGATGCACCGTTCCCCTTGCATTTCTCTACACTTCCTCCTATAAACTCAGGAACTACACTGCTGATCATCAGGGTGTGTTGGCTTGTTTTCCAGTTTCACATCTACCTTACCCTGGCTCCTGCTATGGGAGATGCCGGCGCAGAGGCAACTCCCCAGACAGTTCTCCCTACTTCTGGGGCACGCTTTGGTACCTGAGCTGCCCCAGCAGCTGCATCTTCCCGTGACAGCAGAACCAAGGCAGACACTAAAAGCAACACCTTGATGGCCACAGTTGTTACCGCTTCCATGGTGATATCCAGCATTTTCCAGAGAGCCTGATCTCCATGAAAAGGTATACAGAAGGACTCTGCATGTGTGTATGCTTCATTCAGTATTCATCACTGATTCTCTGAAAGCGGAAGGCATGAGAGACCTGTGACTCTGTTTAAACAACAAAAACAAAGCTAAAACATATTAAACATTCATGAGTTTCTGTGAAACCTTAATGAATCTTATTTTCTGCCTTCTGTTATGTAGCTCTTTAGGGCTGTATCTTTTTAAATCTTTTTTCTGATCTTGAAAGCTAGAAACTTTGTCAAAAAGGCAGAATGCAAGGGGATTAGACTGAGCATCTCCACCTCTTCTCAACAGCCCATGAACTTTGAAAAAGCCTCTACTATAGACTGCAAGACTTTGGAGCTGGAAATACTGGAATAACTTCCTCTGCCACAAAGATGGGAGAGGAGACATGGGACCCTTTATCAGGTCATATGACTCAGAAATGTTGCTAATGCTTCCAACTGTCATGAAAAAACATATTAAAATTTAAAAACAGCTACTAAAAACCTTAAAAACTGCTAAGCCACGGCTCACAGTATTTGTTGTTTGCTCCTCCATTTCCCCAAGCCAGGAGTGTGATATGCTTGCATATGCTACCTTCCAAACATGATTGCTGATTTCTGTTGTAGTCACGTGCATATGCAGAAAGAAAAGAAAGTTTGAGTCCCTGAAAACACATAAAATCGATCTGGCTCTCCTACTCCATTCAATCAATAAAGCTGTGTACTTCTGAAAGCTGAAAAATCTAAATGTGGGATAATACAAGAGCAGAGGCAGACCCCTGTCCTGGCTGAAACCAGCAGCTGTTCGAGTTTAAGGTGATACTTTGGGTTATGAAATAAAATCTTGGAATTGTGAACATACTTGCTTCAGTGAGCCTCTGCTTTGGGGCCAGTAATCCCTTTAATTGCCCCAAATCACCTAGAGGCACCTCCAGGCAGAAAAATCTTTGTTCTATAAGCAGCATTATGCAAACAACAAAACTCTTAAACATAAAACCAGCTAGGGAAAAGTATGACAGCAGTTCATCATGTCTTCTTAGAAGATTAAGTATATTAAAAAAGAACATAAAGCATGAAGTGCCTTGGAAAAAATCTTACTTTGACCCCACTTTGGATAAAAATGATTTTTTGTCACAGACGTCACTGATTTGGTGTCCAGTATTCTCGCAGGCTACATTCAGCTCCCAGTATTACAAGAACTAATTGCACACATTCATTTACAAGAACATCTCAAACTTTCCCTCTAAGATTTTAAAATACACCAGCCTAGTAGTGAAGAGAAGTCACTTACACCAATAAATGGATCAAAATGTAAAAACTCACGCACTCCAGTACTCTTAACAAAGGTGCTAACTGCATGACTCATGATGCATTTCTGCAGAAACCTCAGCTGATGGGGCTCACGCTCAAATGAAACAACAAAACTACTCATTTTGACTATTTTAGGCAATGTCTTTATGAGCCAAAGGCAACAAGTTACCTGGAAAAGTAAGACTAAACATATCTGCAAGTGTCTGCAGGATCAGGCTCTATTTTCATACAGCCTTTTATCAATGACAGAAGCTAATTTAAAAAATACTTCTTTCCAACTAATCACCTCTTTTAGGAGATGGCACTAAATATAATGCAAGGAAGATTTAGTTTATAGCAGCCTTGAGGGTGCATTAAAACACACGGAAATCTATATTTTAAGAAGGATTAAGACATATTAAGATGGCACAGACATGAAATGCAGACCAAACAACTCCAGTACAGATACTAATCATGTGAAATGGATAACCTCATAATATCACACATCTTAGATCATCTGACTTGTGTGTCTGTCTACATATTCAGCATCACAGCCCCAAGCTGAAAAAACAGAGACAGAGAAGAAAGAGATTCTTGTTTCCCGGTAAAGCTTCTTGCATTAAAGAACTGAGAGCAGGGCAAAAGGCCCATTGAAAAATGTGTGACAAAACACTTCACCGCAGACCTAGGAGCTTTGTTGTGAAAGGAAAAAGGCAAAAAAAAGGATTTTGAACAACAATATTGACTAATGGGATTAGGTATATACAACAGTTTCCCATTCACAACACCCTCCCGGGGAGCTGAACACAAGCTCAATTTTACCTGCGCCAGTAACGGTTACATCATTTTATGACAGATATTAAGCCAACAGGGTGCAGACCACAAAGCTGCTACCAAAAATACTTAATCTTCCAAGGAGGATATCAGACAGGCAATTAAAGAAACAATAATCCTCCCCCCAACAATAAGTTTTATCATCTCAAAATGTACATCAGAAAATCTCTCTCTCTTTGCTTTAAGTAGGAGCTCATGAAACACACACTTTTGTAGCGTATTTTTGGTAACTTAAAGCTTTCAGATTATACATCATGTAATATCTGGCTAAGGAATACACAGAAAATAGTATCCTGATGCCAATATATCAACACATGAAGGCAAACTGTTTAACATCCTTTTGAACTTGTTTGCATACAAAATCTTTTCTGTATTCATATTAGACAGAAGGGGTATAGAGAAAGAGGCCCTAGGACTGAGTATTCCTTCCCTTCTTTTCAATATATGAACTAATTTTTTACCTAACCACAACAAGCATACATGCTTTGACGGTTTTTAAGAAAAAGAAAGCAAAAAAAACAGAAAACAAATTTGGGAGCAGAACTGCTCCAGTTCTGGACAGGAAAAGCCATGTTTTAGCAACCGGAAAAACTTATTCCTTATTAAAACCTCATAAAGAATAAATACAGCTATGAATACAGAATAAACACCCTTGATTGTACTAATAAGAACAAATATAATGTAGACACACAGCTACTGTTTGAACTAAAGCACATCCAAAGCCTTCACGGTGACAGCTCCAGCCCCCTGCCATGCTCCAACAGGCGCTGCGCAGCCCTGCAGACTGCCAGGACAACATCAGCAAGGAAAGGGATGGTCAAGTAATGTGATGGTCACCACCATGTGCCTGTGGTGAAGATCCCCAGGGCAAGAAGGTGTCAGGAGGCTGCAGCAGTGCGGAGGGGAGCAGACATGGGGTTTGCAACCAATGCTGAGGTCCCCTCACAGGCGTTGTTGTGGGGCAGTGAGTAGCTGGGTACTCAATCCTGACACCAGGAAACCATTTCCACAAATTCAGCTAGTAAAATGAGGGAGCCAAGTGCTAAGAGACCGGCTATCTGTGACAGAGCAACAATGAGAACTGTGAAAATTTCCTCTCCTGGCAGGATCTGCTAACTGCTGTTCAGAAAACAGGAGATTCATATGCCTTTATTCTTCATTTTGAAGCAGGAGGACCTTAAGAATCTGTCCAGATATGGAACCGAAACCACACTTCTGTTCTGTCTCTTCGACTGCCCAAGAACCCGCAGCATTTTCCCTCCCCCCGACAAGTCTCTGCAAAGGAAGAAGGTTGAACAAAGTGCCACTATACGAGGGCCATGGCCCCCACAGCAGCAGGAAAAAAAACAAATTATGCAACACTTGTACTGTTTTCTTCTGTCACCCTTTGCCTCCCCAGACCCGAACAATAATGAGCTTGTCTAACATGGAGGAAAGAGTGGAATGGCTTCGTGCTTGGATGGGTCAGGACAGATAAACGCAGAGATGTGCTTGCCAAACACCACCTGCATCTTGCTGGGATAAGGAGGAAACACAAAGGTGCTTCTCACAAGGGTGAGAAGCTGCAGACAGCAGCACAAAAGGAAGACCACAACCCTCCCGCTCTGTGCAAAACCTTGGTGTGGCTCCCCCTGCCAAATCTCTGGAGGGATCCAACATGAAGGCTCATTTGGTAGCTACTTACATAGAAGTCACAGGCAAAATTTTGCCTTATTGCTTCCACTGAAAATGAAATCAGCTATACTTCGTATAAAAGCGGGGCTTTTTACTTTCTTTTTATTAAACAAATGAACCCTCCTCACCAGACCACACAAACAGAAACCACTACTTCCTCAGTCACTGCATGTTCGCGTCTAAGAACAGCCCAGGACAAGGGTAAAACCATGCTGGGTATGACATCAGAGCTCTACACTGATCAAGCTCACAAACTGCCATCAACATGTGACACACAATTTTGAAACTTTGGTTTTCCTGTTTCATCTTTTCCACTAAACAGACAGGAAAGATGTCTGTTAATGTGAACAACTGAATAAAAAAAGTAATATCCATTTTTGCAGAATCTACCACATTACAAAATGAAAATCCAGAAAGCCGACAACTGACCACTAAAAAGTAAACAGATCCCTCCCCAGTTCACCGGGGACGTGAAGTCAAGTCTTCACTACCATAACCCCTCATCTTGGCAAAGTGGATGTGAGGGTCAAGAGCCTCTGAAAAGATAATTTCTTCTAACATATGAAAATGACACCAAAAAAACCCAAAACGAACAAACAAAAAACCAGACAAGACCATGTTGAAATATTCCTGGGTCATACAAAACAAAGAACTGCAACAACTGCAAGATAAGTGCCAGTTACACGAAAGACTGTGCCACCCTTGACTGTTGCTATCACATTCATTTATCCAGTAAGATATTCAAGATACGCAATCGCTCGACAGGTTGGAAATATTACCTCTGCACTTAAAATAGAAAAGACAGGCCTAATCCTGTTCTCATTTGTACCTGAGCAACCCTGCAATTAATTCAAAGGTTGTTAGTTTTCAGATGCCTTGATCTTCGCAAACATGCAGTGGCTTACAAGAGCTTTTTCACGCCAGCCTCTTTGCTCTCAGCCCATCCTCCCCAAGGGAGTGAATTCCAATTACAACCCACACTCTTCTGCAGTGCCCTATTGCACTAAACAGGTCATGGGCTTGGGGCTTAGTTCCTAAGGAATATAGAGGAGTAATGCCATTTTGTACAGCACTGAGCACAGCATTGGCACCGCACTGTAAAAAAAATCCTCGCTCCTGCTGCAACGCTACATCTTCCAGGAGAAGGAAGCCTGAGAACTCACAAACACACTGCAAGAAAATACACATTTCCATTCACATCATCCATTCAACCTTCCCACACAGCGTGAGGACAGCAACAGAAAATACTGCCTTCAAAGTGCCTATTTAAGGGTGCTGGCAAATTCATACAATTTGCGTTTTTTATTTTCAAATGTGTCTGCTCAAAGTTGCTCCCTGTTACACCCCAGCGCTTTCTTTGACTTGAATAGCCTTACATCAATAAGGAAACTAATCAACAAACAAGAAACGAATATTTATAATAATCTCTTTAAAACAAACAGAAGGAAAAAGCCTTGGATAATGAAGTCCGTTCCTTAAAACAAATGTGCGCAGACACTTGCTGCTTGTGAGGCTGCTCTCAAGTTCTGCAGTACCTGGAGTGCCTTTTAAATTAGAAGAATATTTTATCTTGAGGCAAGTCATGCACGTGGAAAAATACAGATCTTCCAAATAAATCGCAAAGGTCACAGTGGAGGTACTTGACAGTGGCACTTTGTGTTCTGCTGTAAATAATTCTGCCTTTTTAAGCAGCCATCTCTGAGCTGCCACTTCTTCTGGATTATCTTATGCTAAAAGATGGGATTCTACAAAGCAGTGAACACCATAAATTAAAAATCAAACCCAGTGTTGCTTTATGAAAACAGCCTCATAAAATTAAGAAGGTTCCTAAGATACACAATGGGCTAAAGACAAAGGGTTACGTGAACTACATTTTTAAAAATACAAACGCAATCCTTTGTGCTTTAAAAGCCACACTTGCAAGGCTATTAATAGCAGAGAGAGAGCTTTCCACACCTTTTTACATAACCTGATGCAGCACCTGCACGACTCACCTACCTAAGCAATTAAACTGTACTTTGCACTGTAGCATCTGAAAGCTATTTTGCCTCTCCTCCTATTACCCAAAAAACATCTCCATGTTTTGCAGTCAGAAACAATATCACTCACTTAACTAAATTCAGGGAAGCTATGGGGTGTGCTTGTAACTGCCAAACCTCCTCAACTGTGCCCATATCCCAGGTATCAAGACGGGTGTCTTCATTTTCATGTAGCTGTCACCTAAGGAGGACTTCACTCCCTGTTGTGCACATCCACCACACCCCACGGACACGTGGGCAATACTTCTGTCACCCTGCATTTGGCTGGGTGTAGCTGATTGCAGCCTTGACTGAAAAAGGAGGAAATTCATCTCCTTTTCTGTTGGATCTGTAGGTACTAACGCAGGTGCAGAAAGCAACAGGAAAATAAAAGTTTGTGACCGACAAAACATAAGGAATAAAGTTGGCGAGTTAAAAAACCAGAAAGATATTTTCAAGACACATTTCAGACCACAGCTGACATCTAGCTTCTGCTTTACGCTACACCCTTCACACAGGCTGAGTACAGTGGGGTGGGAAGTGCAGGTTCCTAGCACATGTCATTGTGAACAGGGAGCAATGAGAGCTCTGTGAACTGCAGGTATGGGCTGCATTTGTGCATACACAAATGCATGTATGTGATCGAAGCAGACCTGAAGGCAAAGGGCCTTACGTGACATTCACCTCCTGGCTTCCCCTTTCTCCATCCCTACGTGTGCCGGGGGTACTGGATGAAACCAGACAACCCTCCAGCTGACACAGCGGTCCTCCCTGAGTGCCGAAGGCATCCTGTCTCCTTGGGGCAGTGAGGCTCTGCTCTCCCCTCCTCCAGCACCATGCACCCAGGAAACTAATACTCAGCAGACCTCTTTCTGAAGCCGGCTGGCGAAGCTGTGCTGCTCGCAGCCTTCAAAGGGCACACCACCAGGCCAGGGACGGAATCCACTTCTCTGCTAGCAGCTGCAGTGGGCAACAGACTGCTCCAGTACTGTGACTTATCTCTGTAAAAAGCAATGGTAATAATATCTGATCTTTCAATCGCGATGAAACTAAATCCATGCCACTGTGCCAGCACGTACCCCTCCTGTCAAAAAGGGAGAGAGCTCAGCTCAGTGTCTCTCCTCTCCCCTTTCTGGTATGTGAACCTCTGTATCATCCAACCTTGCTGGAGGGCTGGGATGTCTCCCTGCACTTCCACCCATGGCAGACCCACCTGAAACAATGATGCTGGAAATGCTGGAGCGGCCCACGTTTGTCCATTCACTTTCCTTACTGGGAGCTACTAACCCTGTTAGCCACCTGCACTGGCTCTTTCTTCATCCTGAAATGGGAAAGGAAACGATGCCCCACAGAGGGGAGAGCATTGAGAGAAACCTGTCACCAGCCTTCCCACACTGTAGAAGACACAAGCAACCAGGACAGCAACAGTGCTTGTGGTTGGTACCTACTGAAGCTGCACTGGCACCACCAACCACATCCCAGTATCACTTCTTTGTCCCTCGTGCACATGAAAAAATCTGCAGGTATGACCTGCACAGTCATGGGTGAAGCCACACACAGCAGACAGCACACCAGCAGCTGAAAAAAACAGCTTAGTGCAAGCAGGCTGCAAACTCAGTGGCACTGATGCATTCTTGGTGCTTGGCATCCTACCCAAAGACCAGAGAAAGGAAAAAGCAAGTTCAAGATCTTCATCCCTGTTTGTTTCATACAGCTCAGTTCCAGCTACGTGGTGCAGAAAGAAGTCATCATAATGTCACCTTACAGATTTTTCCTGTTACACAATAAACAGATTTTTTTCTTTGCAGGGAAATTTATGCTTCTTTTGAATACCTTTACCTATAAACTGATGTGTCTATGTCTGATTTGCCTTGACAGCATGTAGATTTGAAAACCTAATCATATTTACCTTGGTAATATGATTATCTCCAGGAGCACCAAAACGCAATCCATTGCTGACTGAAAAATTATGATAAATTTCTCTAGCTTTCTATTTTTTAATCCCACCAATACTATAGAGTCAAAGCCCTCGTATTACAGAGATTTACTTACTAGGAAAACATCATACACTGGTGCTTGATTTAACTGAGCAATTTTATATATAGGTAAACATACAGCCCAGGGTTTTCAGGATCCCTGGTCAGAGAGGACACACCTTCCTCTGTCATCCAAGACAATGACCGGAAAACACATTTCAGTTGTGGTGAGTGAATCTTTCCCCAAACCTCAGTTTCACAAAATTGCTAGCCTGATCTATAACAACACAGGGGGAAACACAATGGCTCGCTAAGAACATGCAACTGTGCTTTATATTCATACATGAGCTGAAAGGTTATTTAAAAAAAAAATACTTCTTCTAGAAAAGAAGGCAGCCTTTGCTTCACTTCTCATTCATTTCTCGATTTTCCACAAGAGAAAACCTTCCTTAGGCAAACACCCTGAAACATTGCTTCTAAAAGCAGTGCTGGCTTTGAAACACATCATGAGAACAGAAAATACATTTAGCATTGATGACAGGAAAGCAGTTGTTACAAACATAACACAGTAGCCCTTGTAAAGGAACCTCACGGTTCCTTAAATATGTATCCCCCTAAATCTGCATATTGCAAACTGCAAAGCAAATCCTGAGAGTCCTAGAAAGTCTCCCACTGGCACACCATGTTTCTCCAACCACCATTAAATTTTCTTCTCCTAAATGCTCTACCGGGCTCTCTACCCTACCCCTGCAGCAGAAAAAAAAAAAAAAAAACAAACCAAATAAACTTCTGAAAGCCCTTCTTATGAAAACAAATACCATTCCTTAAATTTCTCAGCATGTTATTTGCAAACGACAGGCCAGCAAGCAGATACTCTCCATATGCCAAATTATGTCATTTCCATTTTCTAGAAAGAATACTTCTCACAGCAAACTGGCAAGGGTTTTTTCAGTCGGGCTGTGAAAAAGAGCCAGCTCTGTGTCTTGCTGCACCTGCTGCGTTGCTAAGCCTGGTATCTGGTGGCAGCCCCACAGCCATCCATAGCAATTCTGGGTCCAGAAAATAGTTTGTCATAAAGGCTGAGTACACCCTCAGAGGTACTGGCAAACGTTCAGGGGTGAATTCTGTGGATATTTGCATATAGATTTCTGTAGACACCAGCTTGTCCCATTTGCAAATAGAATCTGCTTTCCCACGCTTCTCAAGGGACAAGCTGGTGCCTACAGAAGTTTCAGTGTGCCCAAGTCCCAACATATAAAATCAAACTGTTGTATTTTTAAGTTATATTATAAAGAGCAGCTTTTTCACTGGTGTAGCGGAGAACTTGCACTACAAGAGTAGTGCAGCTGAAATCAGAGGGAGAAAAAAAATTAAAGAAAATAAGTAAATCAAGATTTGGTTCTGCTTCTTATCTTTACCTTCCATCATACTCCCTGCACTACTGAGTCTCCAGACAGCCCTGATATTTATTTTTTGAAACAAGGAAATCACAGAATTACTAGAGGATTGGGTTTCTTTCCTTTCAGAGAGCACACTTGGCAATCTCATATTTGTGTTTTAGGTGTTTTGAACTGTTCCAAGCTAAGCGATATCTTCCGCCAGAAGAGTTCTCAAAGTCATAATAATTGCAGAGTAAAGCATACTTCATATCCAAAAGCTATCATCAAACTATGATCTGTCATTATCCTATTTATCTACCAGGGAACTATGGTTTTGTGATGGTCTGGAGGGCTGGTGACTCACACGGTTGCTACCAATCTTCATCATTTCAAGGTGCTTTCAACAGTATTATGGCGCAGAAGAAAACTGTGCAGCAGGCTTCTAAGGGAAAGATCCAGTCTGGCTGTCTGCAAAGGAGCTTTGCTGGTAAAGGAAAGGGTGAAAAGAAAGATCAAGTAGTGGAAATGCACCCATCACACAAGCAAACCTGCTGAAATTTGCTCCTTCTGCTCTCCTGACAGCTAATGAGGGGTCACCGCACACCAGCCACGCACCTGTGTGGTATAACCACAGCATATCCCATGGCAGGGCTGGACCTAGAAAGCTTTGAAGTGGCAGCCAGTGAAGGCAGCCAACACAAACACGACTTTTCATGTGTTACCAGCTCAGCTTTCCTCACAGGGGTTAGGTGCGCCTACCCAGGTAGACTCCTCTCACCTGTCCAGCTCTAAGGCTGCCTCACTCTGAAACCTGCAGAGTCCTAAGGCTCTGGCAGACACAGCTGCCACTCAGCATCTGTCCCTCTGTGAAGTTCTCTAATTAATTCCCTAGTACTCATGAACACTATGTTCTGTCCCACTGTTCTACTCTTCAGAGCTGACAGCAAAGGATTTTTTCCTTGTCTGATGAATATTAACCTTTTTTTATCTGACAGAGGTGCTTGCTAAATAGTGTAAGAGCCGAAAATATGCCAGAGCAAATTTCTGTGGGATTCATTTTTAAAAGCTTGTATAGTAAGGGAACAAGGCTGCTGCATCTGTGGTGTCCATCCATCTGTATATCATCATACCCCAACGACTTCTCAACCACAGGTCAACTTCAACTATCACCTGGAAGATGACCACATTTCCACCAGTTTGAAAGGAAGCAGCAGAGGTAGGCACAAACCTCTGCGCCCTGAACAAGGGAGAAGGCTGGCAGAGACCAGTGGTAGTGAAAGCCAGTCCATGCGATGTGGGGCTGGCCGTGCTCAGCACGTGCACAGCTCAGAAAACCCAGCAGCTTGACTGTCCCTGCCCAGCTCTTGGTGAGCATGAGGACGCAGCCTCTCAGTGTGCTCGTGCTGAAGGACATGGGTGCGCCCAGTGTTCCTTACAGGACTCATGGAGGAGCTTGTACACTGTGTGCTACTACTGAAACAGCTCTTACTACCTGAGTCTTAACCCTGTTGTTGAACATCCCCCCTTCAGGGTGGCACAGGATGGCTATTTAGCCTCCTGAAGTGACAGCTGAGGTCAATAAGCATCCCCTTCTTTAGAGGCAGCAGCTACCAGTGGTATACAAGGTCACACACCTCAGAAAAGACTCAGTTTAGCATGTGCACTTCCCATTGACTTCTCAGACCATTAAATCGCTGTTTTCATGCTATGCTTGTATACATCATTCTGAAATTCAGGATGCCTGAAGGGCTTTAGGTTCAGTGAATAGCAGAGTGTCCATCACACACAAAGGGCTGATGTGCTTCCAGCAGCTCACAGCCCAACTCCTGATGCTGGGATGACCCCACAGCATAGAGGGTGCCCCCAGCTCTTTGTTCTGCTCCCCTTTCAGGACTCTGCCTGTAAGACACTTGTTTCTGAGAGACTCTTCTTTTGTCTCTCGCGTGTTCAGTTTGGAGGCATCTTCTGCTGTGGGCTGAAACTGCACTGCCTGCCTTCCCAAGGCCATGGAGAACTGGATTCTGACCTCTCAGTCCTCCAATGCAAATACTAAAGAGCGGGATTCAGCCCCTCAACAACATCCTGGAGGCTTCCTCCAGCACTAACAGCCCATGGAACTTTGCAAGCCCTACAAAAGTCAGGCAAGTCAACCATTCCAGCATCTCCCTTCATTGCATTTCTCCAGAAGATAAGTACTAAGGCCAAATGCAGCTCTTTCCTTTCTAATAGGTAGAAATAAATTTAATTTTCACAAGCTTTACTAACTGTAAATTAATTTTAGAATTACTCAGGAAATTAGATTTATTGTAGGTCAGCAAATTCTGAAGAAAAATCTATTTGGACCATGATAACCTCAGTGTCCTTCTGACTGGACCTCTCGCCAGTGATTACTCAGCAGATATTCTCTCCTTGCTTCCCAGCACCTGCTGCTCCTGCCCATCTGCCTTCAAACCTGACACGGTGATGCAAATAAATGCAACTGTAAGCAATGTTTAAACTCCAAACCCAATCACCAATTTGCTACCTTAGCAAAACAAGAAAAAAACCCAAAACCAAACCAAGCAACACGAAAAAAAAGCATGTGCTTGTTTCTAACCACCTGGCCCGCTGGAAAAGGAAACTTCACATATGGAAATAGCAACACTTTTCCCAAAGAAAACTACGACAACAAGAATTCCAGGCATACACAAAAACAGGTACCTGGACCATCACCTAATCTGCAGGATGTGAAATTATTTTAAACCAGTGTTGCCGAAACCTTGTTTCTCCTCGCTAATTTAAGATTATGCTATTCAAATGAATTATAATTTGACATGAAAGAAACCCTGGCCCTAGTTTCTAGTAAACTCATGTCCTCATCCACCTATTCACCACAAATTGAAACAAACTCCTTCTGCACTAGACTGGAGCCTTTGGCACTACCCAGCCAACTTCTGAACAATCCTAATTTCTGCCATTTACATATAATTACATACTAGCCTCCAAGCAGCTAGAAGCTCCATGTTCCTTTTTTGTATCGTTTGTTTCTTGTGAATACACACAGAGCACAAACCCAAACCACATTAATGATAACCTTGTTAAATATAAACTAGTATGCAATTATACAAACTGCTAACACACACAAAAAAGCCAGGGAACTCTGATTATATGTTCACAATCGTTTCTGAAAACTAAACAAAAATAACAACATAAGGCAACCTGTTTTGCCTGATACTGTAACAGAAGAAGGTTTCACCGTATAACTTACGTGTCTGTGCACAAAGGACTAGTCTGTCAAACAACTCCTCAAACTCAATTTCAAGCTCACTCACTGCAAGGAGAGCAAAAGGGTGGGAGGAAAGGCAGTCGGTGCACACGTGAACTACCAAAAAAATCTGATTTTCCACTCTGCATCATCCTTCAGGTGAGCTAATGCCTGTCCCTGGGCAGGTGCTGTGACTTTCACCCTGTCACCCTGAGAAGGGCTGGCTGTGTGCTGGGGATTTGGCTCCTTCCTGTCCATTAAGAGAGCAGCAGAAGGGCTGCTCGAACCCTCTGTTCTTGGGCTTGTGCCAGTCCGGTGCATGCCTGTGATTTATCTTCTGTGTAGCCAAGAGTGAACCCAGCAATCAGAGCTTCTACCACACCTTTTCATTAAGAAGATGAGGCGCTAACGTTCTGTGCAACCTCCGTGGTCCGCGGCTGCCCGTTCCTGATGTTTAAAAATATATCCCTTTTCCAGAACAGGAACAGATCTATTGACGGCAGGCCAAAGTCTGCCCTGGACTGCACACGTGCAGCATCACGACAACCAGCAAAGGCAGGGACATTACCCAGAGCTCTCCCGCACCCGTGCCAGCCTTAAGCAAGTGCTACAATGGAGAGCCTCATACTTGTCAGTGGAATAATGCAAGGTCTTCACCTCAGCTGAATCTAGCTCTCAAGAAACAAAACAGCACGAGAAAATCAGCACTCTCCTTGCAGCCCACACCACAAGAAAATATACAGCACAAATGACGGCCACTATGGGACTGGAGGAGCATCCTGGCAAGGTTTCCTTAGGTGACTAACCTTGCCATGGACTTGGGCTATCCATTCAGTTTGTTTGCATGATAGCAGCACATCTGAACTTGCAAGACTCTGGGTTTCTAGGTTGTAAACAAGAACAGCAATTACCTTTCCCTCTTAAACTCCACTCTGTTCTCATGTAATAAAAGAAAAAAAAAAGCATGAGTTGTGGAAGGAAACGTTCAGAAAGCGGAAAACAGGAGCAAAGGAAAAAAATGACTGGAAGAGGAAGGGCTAAGTGAAGTGACACTAGTGAGATCTAAGCATCCTTCCCAGAATCGAGCACAGGATCAAAGCATGCAAGAAAGGAAAACCAAGGATGATCTCTGGGAATCCAAATAAGTAAAACTGGAATCTTGCATCAATAATAAACTCACTAAGCAGAAGGTCAAGGAGAATCCAGTCTCTTAAATGTTAAGTTCAAGAGTAAAAAACCAATTCCCAAATCATGGTCTGTGGGTCACTTCTCCCCCACAAGGCTGTGGGCAGAATCACATCACAGACTAAAATGCATGGGAGTGTGTGTGTGACATAGCTGTGCAGTTGATCCACAAAGCAATTAGAGAGTTGTCACTGCAGAAAATGTTTTGAGAGACACATGACCGGGAGAAGAAGGGTGGAAACCCACCAGCAGGCATTTTACTTGGGAAGGTGGGGCTCCCTAGCACAGCACCTGAAAAGGGGCTCAAAAAAGCCACCAGTACAACCCAGATGGAAGGGAAAAGAAAACAACCAACGGTGGGGCATGCAGCTAAGATAACTTTCTCCTGGAAGACCTCCAATTCCTCCAAGCTGGTTGGTTTTGAAAGGGACTTTTCTACAGCGATCTATGCTCAATTACCCTTATAAACCCTTGCAATAACATGTGACTCAAAGTCTACCTATTTGTCCAAGGGAGAAACAAGGAGGGAGTGTGGCAAATGGGGAATGTGGGAGTGGCTGCCGATGTGGGCTTGGGGAGCACAGTCATTTCCTCCAGCTTCTTCCCTGCTTCTTCCCCCCCCTCCGTCTTTGATATCTGAGTATGTTGTTGAGGAAGTGAAGGAAGGTGATTTTGTATCCACAGGCATTCACACGTTTTTACATGATTGCACCTTCTTAGCCAGAAGTCTCAGTTGGAGAGCTGAAGCAGGTGAGGTTGTTCCTTTGGGAATTAAAAGGCAAAAGAGTACCCAGCGGCAAGAAACGACCCAGAGGAACACAAAGTGCTTGTAGATAAAGAGCTTATTTAGGGTGGTAGCGAGACGCTGCTTAAACCATGCGCTCGCACCGTAATCCGTGGATTTCGATGCAAAGATTTCCTTCCCCCTTGTGGGCTACAGACCTGGCTACAGCGCACTTGACTCAGGGCTGGATCCCAGCCTGCTGTCTCGAGGACAGGCAGCACGGCGGGATGAACCCACCACCAGTCGGGAGAGCAGGGTGACAACCTCTCCGCAGCTGGGCTGGGCTGCGGCGGGGCACGGCGGCTGTGCAGCCGCACGCCCGCAGTGCTGAGCAGGAGAGAAACTTTCAGCCACTAGCGCCTAGGCGGGAACGACCGACCGACCGACCGGCTGCTGCCGCCCGGGAGGCTCGGGCACCTCCGCTGACCCGCCC
>VZTD01000294.1:79664-211368 GCA_013397725.1 Rhagologus leucostigma | reverse complement strand
GTGCATGGGGGTGTCGGGGGGTGCGCTCCGCCCGGCCGCGCCGCGCTGCCCCGGGCCCCCGCTGCCCGCCCGCTCCGTATTTATAGGTGCAGCAGCCGCGCCGCCGAGCGCCCTGTGCAATAACACGGCAATCACGTGTGGGAAACGGGGCGCTGGAGAAAAACAAAAGCCCGGCCAGCAGCCCGGAGGAGGAGGAGGGAGAAGGGTGGGTCTCGGCGAGCTCCCTCCTTTCAACCTCTCTCTTTTTTTTTTTTTCTTCCCTTTCACCCCCTTCCCTCCTCCTCCTCCTCCTCCTCTTTTTCCCTTCCTGGATGCGTGGGGGCGGGCAGGAGCCGGGGAAGGTGGAGTCTGTGCCCGTAGTACACGGCACATGGCCCTACGAGCCCGGCGGTGACCGTAGCGGACCCGGGGCTGCGGCTCGGCCCGGCCCGTCTGCGGCACCGGGAGCAGCACTGGGAGCGGCACCGAGATGCAGCCGTGCTGTGCCAAGCGGCCCTAGCGCTGCCCGCTGGTTTTCCCGAGTGGGGGCTGGTGCCCGGGGCAGGCGCTGGCGGTGCCCGATGGGCAGGGAGGAGAGTCGGGGACGGGGGCAGCCCCCGGGGATGCGCTTGGATGCCGACGGTGCGTTCTGCGGTGCGGCAAGCCTGGGCTGTCCCGGCTCCTGCTGCCCCTTCTGCAGTCTGAGGCGTGCGAGTGCCTCTGTGTGTGCAAGTAACATTTCACGGGTTCCCTAAACCATTAAAGCAACCTCCTCCGCAGCCTTTCCCTCGACTCCCTCCCCAACCCTTCCCTCTCCCCTGCACCAGAGAAAGCACTTTTGCCCTTTCCCATATAGCCCAAGCCGCAAGTGTCTGTATTCGCGCAGTCCCCAAAGTGATGGCTGTTGAGCAGCTGACTGCAGGTCTGCACGCTGCCTCCTCCTGCAGCTGTGGCTTGGGAAGGCGGGCGGCCAGTCACACCTCAGCGTGAAGTTCCTTCATTTCTTCATTACTTTATTGTGATCAGCTCAACCGTGCTATAAGCGTGCTTGTCCTGTGATGATAATTCCATCAAGGGCTTATGTAAGGGTTGGATAACAGATACATACAAACAGCGGAACATATGGTTGTCGCAAGATAGCAACACGCGCTTTCTTCGTAAAGCACTACAATAGCTTGTATTACATTCCAGTTATAGCTGGCAGATGATTCACAAGCCATCCCAAACTGTCACAAAATATTACAATGTCCCCTACAATTTTATCAAAACCTTGCTAATTTGATGATTAAAAAAAAAAGATTGATCAGAAAGAAGAACCTAATTCCATTGTTGGGGGAAGCTGTGGACCCAGGTATGTGTTCCTCTCAAAAATGATATTTTGAACATTCAAAGATTTTAGAACTGAGCTCTGTGACTTGGATTTACTTGGCCTCTACTCACACTGAGTACCACAACCCCCAAATTTAGGCACCAAGTCTCTGGGGTGTGCTGCTTGTCTATAAGGACACTGCATGGGCAGCATCCTGAGCAGGAAGCAGTGAAGAAGGGAAGAGGAAATGATGGAGGAAAGAAATATTTTCCAGATCACACCTTCTTAGAGAGTTAGGTGAGTGCTATTTTGAGATGGACATTCTCAGTTCCGTCTGCTCTCAAACACTGATTTTGTGTTTCTTATCAGAGAGTAGTTCTGTGCTTATCTCTGTGGAATGTCAAGGATGGATCATTTGGATGGAAAGTGGGTAGTCCAGAGTGCTAAATTCTCCTCCCCAGAGAAAAGCCGAACTGACATGTGCCATCTGTTGGAAGGATGCTCTGTACCCCTGTGGTTGCAAAGTGGTTCCTTCAAACTTCTATTTTGGAGAGGAAGGCTGAGAGATTTCAGGCCTGCCACCTTCCTTTGATGGCAATGCCTGTTTCTGACTGAAGACATTGTCCCTGGAAGACCAGTGAGATGTTGGGGTACTGATGCACTTGGCTCCCGTGGAGGAGTTCCAGGCTTCTTTTGAGACTACCGCTTTTAAAAGAATTCAGGACTTTTTGGAGTAGGACTCCCAGGTCGCCGAAAAATGTCACAGCTCTGTAGCCTGGTAGTTGGTACGTTACTGAATGCTGACCCTTGGTCCAAGGACTACCATCAAGTGGTAAATAGCTCATGAAACTCAGGCCTCCCACATTAGAACCGAGTAAGATATACACTGGGATATTTTTTTCCTCTTGCATTTCTGAGGGGCAGCAGCAACAGTGTGTATTTTCCTTTGGAGCTCAAAAACTCTATGGCAATTGGGTGCTGCTGTGCATTTCCCAAATTCAGCTTCTCATAATGCACAGGTCAGGAAAAGAGAACCACCACCAAAATGCCAGATGGGGTTCCAGAGGTTGGTTTAACTTGGGACATTTTTTATGAGTGCAGAAGCATGCACTCCTTTCACAAAATTGCTCTTGTGATGGGATAAATTGCTGTCCGTTGGAACCCTTTTTTTAAATGGAGCCACAGCCTCTGTTCTAGAGCTCCTCTACAGCTGAGCCAGAGGGAAATGTTACCCCTTCCCTTGTCCACATGTGCATCCCGATAATTTTGGCACCTGAATTCCACAAAACAATTTTTTACAGTCTCTGCGCTCAGGAACACTTATGTGAATGGTTGAGCCTATCAACCTCCTTGCACCACAATCAGAGTGGTCAGGATAAATTGTAGGTCTTTCGTGGCCTGGCTCATCCAGCTGAGCTCACTTTGTCACTTTGCAAAGTGCTTGTCTGTGCTCACCAGCCTAAATACTCCCATGGACCCAAACAGATGCTCGTGGTCTAATATGCACAAACCACCTCTGGGGGTACCACATGTGTACAGACTGCCTTTTCCAAAAATCACACTGAAGGCTGGTTAAAACGTCCCTTCTACTGCAAGTGAAAATAAACTCATATGAGAAAGCCACATACAAGAAGAAAATTACTTTTTCAGTCTGAAGTGAAGCTATTTTTGATAACGAGTGGGGTGCCATAGTACAAAGATAATTGGCACTTTAGAAATACCAGGATCTCTAGACCTATTTATACATTTAGTAGCAAATTTAAATTAATGTACACAACATAATGTGGATTTTTTTTCTAGTTATTTATGTCCTCTTGATCTGTGCTTAGCAAAACTTTAGGTGATTGCACGTGCTATAGAAGTCCTGTGTGCTGGAGGATATGTGAAAATGTTAAACAAATTGATTTTGCTGGTTGAAACTTTTTTGTTTGATGGGGAAGCAGTGGTTGACTAGAGGAAATAGCAAAGTTGAAAGGAAAACCGAAAAGGCACATTCTGGAAGCTTGGTTCTGTGACTGTTTTTTCAATCATTTCCTGCTCCAAGTTCTCTTCCAACCAACCAGCTCTATCCAAGTGCTAGGAAATGTTTTTATTTCAGAGGTCACAGGCTTATGTAAGTGGTTGGATGACAAGTGGTAATGGGAGTCATGGAGCATGATGGCTTTTTCACCCAGTGCACCAAGACCTGCAAGAGAAACTCATCAGTTGTGGGTGTTCAGAGGCAGCATGGAATTTGGGGGGCCTGTTAACACAGGTGACGGAGAGGCTTTCTTTATAGAGACTGAAGAGGGTGGAGGGATTTTGGACAAAAACAAAAGCTCAGCAGTTTACCAGTCTGAGGAATGGGATTGGAGAAACAGTGCCCCTACATACCTGCCCTCAGAGGAAAGTTAACACGTCTGTAGAATCCTTATGCTGTTTTTAGTTTAGTTTAACTGGTGTGAATGCAGTCCTGCTGAAAGGCAAGTGTGTGGCCAGCAGGATGTGAAAAGCCAGCCGGAAAGGCTGCAGACCCTGAGCTAAAGCTGGGGTCCTGAGTAGTTTGTCAAGCCAAGCTTAAAAATATCTTTGCAGGTGAGTTGAAGACTTCACCCAGAGTTTGAGTTAGAGGCGAGATTTGTGTTATACTGAGAGTTAACTCCGCGGGAATAACTGGTCCTGAGTCACCAGTGTGAGTCACCAGGCTCGTTCTTGACTGGCCTCTGCACAGTGCTTGCCTGCTTTGGTGACAAAAACAAGTTTCTTATTGTCACTGGTACTTGTTAGAGCTGCTAGGGGAAGCTAGGGGAAGAAAGAGTAAATGCAATTGTTTCTTGTAATTTTGAAGGTCTCATTTTCTGACTGTCGGGTTCGGTCAGGTAATGCCGTTATGCAAAGCTCAGCAAAGATGTCTGGTGATAATGCTCCTGTAGGTGAGAACAAAGATCATTATTACCAGTGGTCTTGGATATCACTATCAGATCCCCAAAGCCTGGCAGAGTTCCCATAGCCTGTGAGTACTCTAATCTTGCCGTGCAAGACTTTGGAGAAATAATCAAAATCCAATCTTTATAAACACTTTTTTTTTTCTTTATTTGTAGAAGAGAATTGTACTTCAAAAGGGGAAAGCAGTTGTAACATTGGAATAAGATTTGGAATGTGAATTTAATAATGCTTCTGTTTAGAAGGAGTGTCTGGCAGAAAAAAGTTGGGGGAGTTTGAACAAATTTCACTGAGAGCCATAGTTTAGAATGGAAATTGGATAAAGACAGTGCAAATTCTTTACAAAAGACTAATACTGCATCTGGATAGCAAGACCTGTTTTAGTGCCAGGCCCAAACCTTCAGTCTGTTGTAAATTTAGCCTGATTCTCGGAAATGCTAAGTGCTTGTGCTTCTCACTGGTGATTTTTCAGGAGTCGGAGTGCTTTGCTTGTTAAGGGTCACCTTTGCTAATTGAAATGTGGAAGTGTGACACTAAGAAGAGTGTCACCTTCTTGGAAAAGCAGCATTCCTTGGATAGGGTTGGTCCACATTTGCCTCTCTGTGAAGAACCTAATTTTGTTTGCATCATTCCTGGGTAGGTGCCAACATTGCCGAGTTAACATGAAACCAAATTCAAATGCAGTAGTGGGAAAGTGAGGGAAATCTGTGAGCACCGAACATCGTGGTTGGAGTGGTGTGTGTGGCTGTGGGGCAGGTCACACGGAGGCAGGTGCCCTCAGCAAAGATGAAACAGTGTGTCCTCAGATCAGCTGAGGTGTGGATGGTCAGAGCACCCAACCTGCCAATTATTTTGGATGTCAGAGGTGCGGCATGCGTGGTGTTTGTGTTTGTGTTGAAGAGTTCCTGAGATCATCAGTGAGCTGGTAGTGCACACACAGGTGGTAGAGCCAATTTGAGAGTTGTTTGTCTCTTAAAGAATTTAGGGCAGTCTAGTTAAGTCAGAACTGGCCCCTGTATCATTACTCCAACTTCTTGCACCTTAATTAAGAATACTTAATATTTTCCATTGCTAGATCCACGCTAGGTCCAATTCAGGCCAAGCATTTCTTGGAAAACTGGTCAAAATGGTTATGCGAGCTCCAAGGCCAAGACCAAGAAAAACACATCTCCTCGCCCACATTAGAAATTCTCCTTTGAAATACCCGAGCATCCCCACAGCGAGATAAGAATTCAGGAGATGGGCTTCTGCCACGGAGGTGGGGCTGGGGAAGGAGGAGGGGGTGCCCTTCCTGTCGAAATCCACCCACCTTTGTCCAATTTTAAGCCTTTTGAAACACAGCTCACATATGCTAGCTAGGGACTTACTGCTGCCTGGCAGCTAAAACTGCCAGTGCCTGTGAGGATATATCTTCATGGAGCAAACTTCAGGCTTCCGCCTTTGCTGAAGGGGCTGAGCACATGCAGTCCCCAGAACTACAGGATCACTGGGAGGGATGTTCCCAGCTGCTCTGGGGCACGCTGGAGGTGGCTGCTGCGCCATGGCTGCAGAGTGGACAGAGTGGAGGAAGGGTTAGCCTGTTCATATGTGGAGAGGGAAGAAGCTGCAAGAGCAAAAAATACCATCCTCGGGTGGGATGCATGCACACGGCAGGGGGGCTGAGGGCTTGCACATCCAACATGAATTCCTCCTCACTTTTTTCTTGCATCCTTGAATTTTTAAAGTTCCTCATTCAACTTAAGCCGCAGTTGTTTTTTCACTGTATATGCTATTGGATCCCTTAAAGACCCACACTACACCAGGAGCTCCATTTTACTGGGTGCTGTTAAAACGCTCTCCCATGCCTCAGTGAGCTTGCAGGATAACTAGACAAAACAAGGAAGGTGGCCATGTTGGAACTGCAACTGGAATGTGGCTGTTGCTGGCTCCTACTGGAGTGATTAAATGGGAACAGGGCCACATAGCTCCTCCCTCCCTTGGAAAACAAAAACTGTGGGCATTTGTACAGAAAACAACCCCTGTTTCTGTTTGTCCTTGTCTTCCTGCAGTTTTCTTCTTTGAAATAAGAGTTTGGGTTTTGGGGTTTTTTTCAGTGTCGTAGTAAGTTAACATAGGCGTGAGGTTCAAAATGGAGTCATCTTTATTGAAACGAGGAAGGGGCAAATGTCCTGCCTGCTTGGGAATCACATTAGGCAGTGGTGTAAATAAAAATCAGCTTGTAACTGCAGTAGAAAAGAATGACTGGTTGCTAAGAAGAGCTGTTTTAAGGTTTTCATTAAGTGACAGCAATGATTTATCCTGTTCTTTACCATTCTGAGGCAATTTGGAATCAAGTACAGAATCACTGGACATTAAGATTTCAGAGGGAAGCCTGGAAGAACATCCGTCTTTGTCACAGTGTCTGTTAATTTTTAATCGCCTCGGGATAATTTTAAAACGGGCTGCAGGTTTCTGAAACATTCATGTCGGCAAGTCCTTCAGTTTGCTGGCTGCTGAGGGTAAGAAAACCCTCCAGTTCACAGGACAGTCAGACCAAGGAGCTGGACAAGAAGGAAAATGCTGTTGACACCTTCTCAGACATGGTCTTCAGCGAGTAAAAACACTAAATAAATAGAACATAAAGTTCCCAGAGGGACATGCTGGTGGAGTGTTTCAGAGACTCTCCTATGAGTTCAGCTTGACTGGAAATGTTTAATATCCAAGAAAAAGAAAGAAAAATGTTCAAAGGATTTTTTTTTCTCCTCCTGAAAATATTCAAGGAGTGTGACTCCGAGGGGAATGAAGGAAGCAAATGGAAAACTTCTGGTGGCAGAAGCTGGCTTTTTGCATTCAGCTTCATGGCGTTTTCCAGTCTGCAGGCAACATGATATCCCATGAGCACCACACTTGGTTCATTCCAAAATTTCAGGGAAGGTTCAGAGCCATTTTAACTTTGGAAGATTCTCAGTGGGTAGTGCTCATTGCAGGCTGGTGTGGAAAGCTTGCAACCAGAAGGGAGAAATAAAACCTGCACCTGCATCCTTGTGGTCTGTCACCTTGGGCCACCTGCATGGAAGTCCCAAGGGTCTGCAGGCACTTTACCTTGCCACCAGGACAGGGCACAGATCCTGCCTGGATCCCCTGAGCAATATTCCCAGCTAAATATTTGCCATTGGCAAACTTCCAACACGATAAAACCTAGCCAGGCCAGCTCTGCCTCTGTTCCATGGTAGTCAGAAAAGCTGGCACGAGTGACTGGGCTCCTGAGAGGGAAGGTGAAATGGCAGTGGCTTTGGTGGCAGGGGAATATGGATGAGCCTGAGCTGCAGGCTGTGTGGGAGGAGGATGATGGGCTGCTTCTCTCTCCCCAGACCTCTGAGCTGCCAAAGGCTGTGCACCTCTGATTTGGCATGTGCCCAGCTGCCGTTCTCATCACAGCCAGGTGAAGTCACAGGCTTCCCATCACAGCTCTCCAGAGGTCTTCCACTGCTCCCTGCAGCCTTGGGCCACGGCTGTGGTACTCATGTGGGGCTGCTGCCTCCACTTCCCAAATCCTCCTGCTTGCCTTTGTGGTGCAAGGGAGGGAGTCCAGCCACCCGCCGGAGGAACAGCAAATTTACCTCCAGAGGAATGGCCATGGGCGCCCCAGCTGCACCGTGAGGTCTGCCAGGACAGGGGGGCTGCCTGTGGGGTGGGGATGTCTTGCTGCCATTGCAGGGGAAAACAGCAGCTCAGTCCTACTCCCAGTAACCACAACTTGCCACATACATGTTTTACATAGTCTGATAGCAATTAAAGCTGCTAAAAATTGGTCTAAACAGGATACATTTGTGCTCTGAATGTTTTGGCAGGGAAGTTTTGTAAGCAACAAAGGGAAATTACATAAATGGAAAGGCAATCACCTGGCAAGACAGATCCAAAGTCTTCTGCTTTCTCCGCTCAAATTGAATAGCACTTCGGTGTAATAATTTTCATGTTGAGATCAATGAGGCTGTTAAATAAATGAACCATTCAAGTGTAGAAGAAAGTAAGGGAAGAGAGAGAATGCATTCAACTTGAAAGACAATTCAAGCTTCTTTGAGCCCCAAGGAAAGGATAAATCCATTAAGTTGTGAAGAAATAAGAGCTGGAAAGAGTCTGTCAGATCCATCCTAAATCTTACAACAAAATAAAGCTTACTTAGGGGCCAGAAAGGAAACAGAAAGAAATGGCAATGTAGCAGGAGGGTACGGCTCTCCTGGCATGGCATTTGGTGCATCTTCAGGTGTCTCTGTTGGGATGTTTGACACACTGGTAATTCCTTCTTCCAAAGTTAAAATGAGTAATTTAGTTCTAATTTACTGCAATGTCTTTGGAGATGGCTGTTTTTTGGGCCAGTCCCTTAGGAAAAAGAAAATAAAAATGAAATAGTTCAGATACACACCAAAAAGAATTAAAGATTTTGGTTCTCTGTGTGTGTGTTTGTGCATATGTATATATACATATTTCACTTTGCCTTGCGGGCATGTAATTCCAACTAGATGTAATAGGACATAATATATACACTCGAACTAGAGCAGTAGAAGGAATACATAGCAGAATTATTCTGCTGGCTGATTTTGGAAATGTTTTAGCTGTCTCCATGTGGCCGGTGTGACTGTGTTCCTATGGGAACAAGCTCCCTCAAAGCAAGAGGGTTCTATAGCAAGAGTACATAAAGCCTGGCTAAAAACTTGGTGTTTAGCACAAAATTAAATATTCTGTAAATATCAAGTATTCTGCAATATTCCGATTAAATTCACTTATTTTCAAAACTAATTGAAATAGTTCTTTTCTACTCTGCCAAGGAGGCAAGATGCAATCAGTCACATTCAAACCATCATTAGGACTAATTAGGAGATCCTAGGTAGCTAAAGCTTGTTCGCACCCTCCGTGCAACCACAGTGTTACTTATCAGAGCTGCAGCCTAATGATGCTATCCCTTTTGAAAAGCACCATACTGCAGGAGTAATCCCATAGGCTGTAATGGGACTACTGCTTGATTTAAGTACTGTTCTGTGGGAGGGAGCACATTGGGGTCTGGCTTTATGTTAATGTTTGCCTTAAATGCAGATCTCCTCTGAAAAACAAGGTCTTGTGTTGTATATTGTAAGTGTTTTATGTGGTCCTAATGTTGACTTGCAGCAGGAACAATGCTTATAGAAGAAAACCCTGGAACTTCAAAGGTCTCTTGAATATGATAAACACGTCATGCGATGGGTGAGCAATGGCTCATGGGCCAGGTGCAAAGGGTTGCGGTGAGTGGGGTGACATCAGACTGGGCAATCACCAACTCTGTGGAGTTTAACAAGGGCAAGTGCTCGATTTTGCGCCTCGGACAGGGCAACCCTGGATGTGTTTACAGACGGGAATGAAACACTGCAGAGTGGCACTGCAGAAAGGGACATGAAGGTCCTGGTTGATGGCAAAGTTGAATATGAGGCAGCCAAGAGGGCCGACTGTGTCCTGGGGGGCATCAGGCACAGCATTGCCAGCTGGGCAAGGATTGCTCTGCTCTGCACTGCAGTGGGGCTCACCTCGAGTCCTCTGCGGGCACCACAACATATGAAAGATACAAAGCTATTAGAGAGCATCCAAAGGAGGCTCCAAGGGGAAGGACCTAGAGGGGAAGCTGTACGAGAAGTGGCTGAGGTCACTTGGTTTGTTCAGCCTGGAGAAGAGAAGACTGAGGGGAGACCTCGTAGCAGTCTATAGCTTCCTCACAAGGGAAAATGGAGGCGCAGGTGCTAATCTTCTCTCTGGTGACCAGGACCCAAGGGAATGGCATGAAGCTGTGTCAGGGGCGGTTTAGGTTAGATGTTAGAGAAAGGGTCTTCACCCAGAGGTTGGAACAGGCTCCCCAGGGAAGTGGTCACAGCACCCAACCTGAAAGAGCTGAGGAAGCGTTTGGACAATGCTTTCAGGCACATGGTGTGATTCTTGGTGTGTCCTGTGCAGGGCCGGGAGTTGTACTTCCATGATCCTTGTGAGTCCCTTCCAACTTGGGATATTATACAATTCTATAATTCTATGATATGCCTTGAAAGGAAGGGATTCTGGGGAAGAAAAGCATTCCTCTGACCAGTTGTTCAGAGACCAGAGTGATTGCTGCAGCTAGCTGAATACTTATTTGAATCTATACTCTGAGTGTTCATTCCCTGATCTGAAGCTCATCAAATGTATCTGTGCTTTACTTTTAACTCCAAGCTGCTAGAATTGCCAGCAAAGTAGTTTTTATGTCTCTAACTGATACGAAGGAAACAGAACTTCACCTGCAGTTCTCTGCCAGCAGGTAATGAATGAACGGACTGGAAGTTAGAGGGAGGCAGAAACCCAGATTTCAAGGCAAGATTATAAGTTGGGGGAAATACAGTTAAATGGAGTCAGAAGTCCTGTACATCAAGAGTAGATCTGTAAATGAAACCCCAAGTGTGGTCTCGTTATGTTCCATCTGGTACTAGGAGTGCAGAAATACCAGTCTTCTAACGGAAAGAAATAAAGCAAGGGTGTCAGAGTTGTGTCTTCCAGTCAGGGTCTTATCCCTCCTGTAACCACTGCTCAGATATCTTCTCTAGCTCTGTTCTTAGTCCTGGTTCATCTATATCTTGTCTCTGCTGACACAGTCCTGGTTTCCCTTGCTGTTGCTCTTACATCAGTACAACTTCTCTTGCACCTCACTTGAGGTTCTGAGGGGCCAGGGTGAGACATCAACATGGTACAGGCGTGGGGACCATTTGTGAGTGCCATTTCCCCTGTCACGCTTAGGGAAGATGGTGGTGAGGAGGCCCTAAGAAGAAAATCCTAAAGGTGCCTAAGAAACCTTTATGTTTAAGGCACCAGTAAAAACCTCCAAGGAACGTTTTTGGTCATGATGTGGTAGGATTGACACTTGGTGCTGAGAAACTTGAAGCACATTTCAGGAGCTGTCTTCACTGATTTATGTGGTACTGGTGTTTTGGGCCACCTCAGCAGCTCATGAGGGGCCATGAGGTGCCACCTCCCTGTCCAGTTTTATCTGAGTGATTGTTTATTTTGGGAGGTATAAACATGTTTGTGAGAAAAAAGCAAAGAGGAACAGGCTATAGGGAAATGTTTAAAAATGGCAGAACTTCAATTAGTGTTGAAATTCCTCTTTCTAATATCAAGAAATTTCCTGATTTAAATTTCATGCTGCTCTAAACAGTAATGGCATGTTGTCACCCCTTCCTGTTTTTGTTCTTAAGAATGTATAGGAATTTTAAACTGTCTAACACCTAATCAGCATTTCAGTGGACCAAATGCAATATTTGATACTGTATCATGAAGCATACTCTGCCATTGGAAAAACATTTTGCAGTTTCTGTCATCAGAACAATCCTTACAGCTCAGAGGAGAGCCACACAGTGAAAACATGGGTGTGTCGATCCTTTCTAGGCTCGATAAGACCTGAGTTTGTTTGAACAGCCATCTGCTGGTCTTGAGCCTTTAATATTTGCTTGCCAACCAGAACAAGACAGGTAAGGGATATGTTGTTTTTATTGCTCTGTACAAAGCATACCTGGACTGCAGAGAGAAGCAGGAGGATGATGGCCCATAAAGGTAAGAAGAAGACAAATGTGTGTAGGATAACGGGTCCCAGAACTCCAAATGCTCAGTCTCAGCTTGCAATTGTTTCTGAAGTGGACATTTCTAAAGGGCGTCAAGCCAAGTAATTTTAGGCCAAATCTGTGGCTATTTAAGGAAATACATTACAGAGCACTGAGTGACTCCCATGAAACATCATTTTTATTGTGCCTGAATCTGTGCAGTTTTGCCCCAGTACAGAGCCAGAAAACCAGTGAGACAGGAGACTGTAGTGCTTGGTGCCAAACAGAGTGAGAGCCAAAGCTCTGAGAGTAACAAATCACGTTCACGGACCATCTTTCTTTTCCCTCTCTGCTTCGAATATTCCCTTACAAATGTTACAAAATATAAATTCAATAGCCTCGTGTGGGTGAAACCTAGAAAGAACAAATTCCATGTGTGAAACCTGCCAGCCCATTTGCAGGATAAACCCTGTTTTGTGCCAGGGTGCCCCGCTTTGAATAGAGAGTTTCCTCTCCGCAGACAGCACCAGCGTGGGTCATCAACACTGCCCTGAGGGTGTTTGTAGAGGGGAGGAGGTGCGCAGGTCCTGCATATAAAAATGGTTTTCAAGAGAAACAGGACGTGGTCCATGACCTGGGCATTGCTCCCCGCTCAGGCCCTGCCCCCCTGCAGCATCTCCTCTGGCAGCAGAGTGGCACTGCGTGCCCAGGAGATGATTTTAGCAGGCTGTCTGAAGTCCATCAAAGCGATCCTTAACACAGTGTGACCAATTTGCGGCTTTTTCTCTTCTGCATTAGCTGCATGAGGAAGAAAGCACAGCCATCGGATGCAGGACGTGGCATTGTCCTGTGCTGGAGCATGGGAGCTTCATCAGGACAGACTGCTAGAGGAATATAATCTCTGCCCTCTCACTCTTCCTGACCAGGGCCGATGGAGCTGTTTTTCCAGTGAATTTCCAGCTAGGATATTAAAATAAACTTCTCCTTGAAAGCTTCTGCCTTGAAGCAGCCACGCTGTATTTGCTCCTTTGTTCTGTAACTCTCCGTGTTGTTCACTGGGGCTCTCCTCTCCTAGGCTATCCTCCGTGCAGCTGAAATTAACTCCCACGCAATCTTAGAGAGCACAAATATCTCACTTCAGTCGCACGAAGACACTGTTTGAAGGACTTAGAGGCATCCTGCCTCTGTGATTGTCATCTGAATGCCACCCATCAGGTATATCACAACCTGAACTGGATGTTGCGCTGTGCCTCACAAATATTTTGTCATTAAGTCACTAGGCAAGAGGGTTGGGTTTTGTCTGGTTTTGTTTTGTTTGTGTTTTAATCATCATTATTTGCACCCAAATTCTAAAGTCCGTGGTTAGGGCACATACGGTCAAATTTCCTTTAACTCTTGCTGAGGGGAAAAAATTGAGTCATGGCCTTATGATCTGAATATAAGCAAACAACCTGTTGTGACAAACTCGCAGGAGGATAAAAAAATATGATGGTTCAAGGCAACAATATCCTCAACCTGAGATCATAATTTTCACAAAGGCAGGGGGTAACAGCTGCCTGTTCATCAGAGGATTATATCTTCCCGCTGTTACTGCTGTGACCCTAAATAAAACCTCTAATGCCAGCGCAGCAGCATGGCCGGAGAACACAGTGATGGCAGGAATAAGTCCCTCTCTTCTGCTTTGGGGAGGTTTCTGTGGACAGTGTTGTCTTTCTGGAGCCTCAACTGAATTATTTTTCCTGTTAGTTCCAGAACTTGGAGATTCAAATAATCTCCCTCCTATCACAGATCCCTTCCTAAAATTGTAAGTGAGGGGTTCCTGTCCTGCTGAAAATGTAATTGAAAGTCATATACAAATGTAGTGTTTAATTCCAAGATTTTCCTGTATTTTGATTAAAAACCTCCTGGATTCTAAAGCTGAGGTTGTGCTCGGTATGAAAACACATGTTCGTCCAAGAGCACAACATGAATGAATGCGAGCATTAAATTCTGCTGACCATTCACTTGAAATTTTTTCCGCTGCATGTGATTCCAGGACAAATATTGATTGAATAACCTCTGTGTGTGTGTGAAGTGTGGTCTAACACCCAGAGCGACCTTTCTCTTCTGTGTCTAATCGCCAGCGATAGCTGTAAGCTTCCTTTTGTATCAAAAATCTTGTTTCATAACCCAGCTCTCCTGCTCTTTGGAACCTGAGTTTCTCCGTTTGTTTGTTCAGCCAGTTGAGGTCTGCTGGGATATTTCTCTGTTTGATTTGCTTGTTAGCTTTGTTGCTGGCTGAAATGGCTCGAGGATGGTTTGTTCAAGGCTTTTGTTTTCTTTTCTGCAAGAGTAGGTGGAGGGTTTTGTTCTCCACAAGTCAGGCAGCATCGCTGCACGTGAGGTTTGCCTCGCTGCGCGCTGCACACCCACCCGGGCGGGTGGCACCGTGTCCGTGCACACGCGTGGGCTCCGCGCATCAGCCTGGCCTCTGGGGGGGTTATCCAATGGCTCTTCCTTTTTATTTATAGAAGCACCGGCTGATGTTTTGACGTGCTGATTTTTTTGGCCACGGCGTCTTTCCTCACAGAGGGGCTGAGCCCCTGGGACAGATGGAGAGAGAAGCGAGGTCAGGGCTGGTGTTTGTTGGGACCGGCTCAACCAAAGCTGGGGAAATATGGGTGCAGCAGAACAAAGGAATTTGAATGAGATACCTGCTTGCTCTCTCTCTCTCTCTCTCTTAGAGATGCTCCTTATTACAGGGAAAGGAGACAAATATGGTAATTGTCCTTATAATCACTTTTCACATACACAGACTGCAGTGTATAAGGTCTTTACAGAACACATAGCTCCCCTGAAGGCTTCTCATGGGAAACTTGGGGAAGCACTGCGGCCCCCACTCATGCTTCTCCATACCCAACCACCCTCCTTGTCTTCAGGACATGAGCTATGGTGGCAACTGGAGCCTGGATTTAGTTGTCTTTCATTTGTGCCGTCATCAAAACTACAATAGTTCAGGCCTCCAGTTCCCACCAGGGATGCGTGCATTTGTGTGCACACGTTGCTCCCTTCCAGCCTAAGGAACAGTATTATTTATTCTCATGTTAACTAAAAATACTCATATCAGTTTTTCCTGAGATTGTGATTCTTACTTCTGTACATAAATATACATAAATAAACATGCACTAAATATATATCAATAAATATATACATCTATACACACACACATACGCATATATTCCTTCCCTCCCCTTTCCTTTTCTTCTCACAGTCTGAGCAGTCCCAGTGAGAGGATGGTAACTTTCCATCACAAATGCTTTTCCTGTGACTGTTTTTGTTTTCTAAAACAAAATGCCACATGAAAATAGACATAATATTCTCATTTTGGTTTTCTGTAAATAAATAGAAATTTGACTTCCAGAATGTGTTCCTAGAGCAAATCAAATTGTTCTAGGATTACTCCCTTTCTAAATAATACTTACAATTTATGTGCAGATAACCCCCTGATTTAAAAGTACCGTGATGATGAACCAGAATCTCTGTTACACAGTGGTTAATTACAACAGTTTCAGTTTTGGTTGGTATTTGCTCCATTAGTTATTCATACTGCAAACAAATATGCTAACAGCTTTTTGTTATACTCTCTTAGAGATGTGATTAAAACTAAATCTTAGCCTTCACAGATCCAAGCCTGTGTCTGGAGCCATGCACGTGCCAAAACGAGGAGACGAAGGGCTGTAGGAAACCCTCTTCCTCCCCTGCCTGTCCTAATCCAGCTGGTAAAATCTGGTGGATAGATTCCAGCTGCCAGCAGGGCTTCTCTGGGGACTGCATCCTCCTCCTCCTCAGCATAATGGCAGGAGATTGCTTTCCCTGAGGATTTCTCAAGGAAACAGTCTATACTTTTAACAGTAGCTCAGCTGGTGGAAAGCAGCAGTGCCCCAAGCTGGTGCTGTGGTTGGCAGGGAGAAAAGTACCTCTCTGTGACTGAACATTGTGCCTCCTGAGATCCTCCTGGGACCTCCAGGTGGGTCACAAGTCATTGTGGCACTGTCAGCTTCTGCTGGCTGGCCTGCTCTCTCTCCTTGGCTTCAAGCTGCTGCTGGGCTACAGCTCATCCCCTCTGCTTGAGGGACCTAAAGCAGGACCTAGGAGGGACTTGAAATCACCTGAGAATTGGATTTTTTCTGCTATGAGCAGGCATTACCAAGTCAGACCCACAGCAGAGGCAATCTCAACACAATCTGAAAGGAAAATACGGAAATATTTCCTTTAATGCACAGCACAGTGATCCCACTCTTGACTCACAGCTTTAGCTGGCTCCAAGCTGGACAATCATTTGTCAGGATGGCAGGACGCTCCCGAACCTTGGTGTTGGGGCATATGAGATGGCGCAGTCCCATGGAGATGTTTTGTTCTCTTCCACTGGGATATCTGCTTATTTCACGTGGGAACAAGCCTCCATCCTCCATGGAGGGTGGGAGCAAGCTGTATATTCAGATGATGGGGCAGTGAATAACCTCTGGTGCAGGAAATCCCTGAACTTCAGGAAGCTGGGATGCTGTGCTGCAGGAAGAACAGCTTGCTATACTTTACCTGTGTTCTTTTTCTAGACTCTTTCTTTAAGACACAGCAGTGGTTTAGTGGAGCTGCGCTTCCTACTGCTACCTTTAAACATATGGACCAAACTTTGAAGCTGCCTTCCATCCTTAAAATTTCAACCCAGGTGAAAGGGGAGGTTTGTCAGGGTCTGTCTCTGGGTGAGGAGGGCTGTCCCTGCAGCATGCATGAATGGTCAGTGCACTGACATGGAACAGATCGTCCCAGACCATTTTGCATTTGGGTCACCATATCGACCGCTTACTTTGACCTGTGTGATTCACTGTCCGTCTCCCTGGCACAAGTTTTAGAAATTCCTGCTCCAGAAATATTTACCTGCTGAGGGAGCAGACTGAATATTAGATGGAGGCTAGAGAGATCCTTGTTCCTTTCCTTACGGCATGCACGGTCAGAGGCTGTGGTGTGTTGACCCTAGCTGGATGCCAGGTGCTCATCAAAGACGCTCTATCACACCCCTCCTCAGCTGGACAGGATGGTAAAATGTAACAAAATATATAGACAAGGTCACAGATCAAAACAAGCACGGGGAGAGATCATGCACCAACTACTATCACAGACAAAATAGACTTGACTTCAGGAAATTAATTTATTACCAATCAAATCAGAGTAGGGTAATGAGAAATAAAATCCAAGTCTTAGAACACCTTCCTCCCATCCTTCCCTTCTTCCTGGGCTTAACTTCACTCCCAGTTTATCTCCCTCTTTCCCCAAGTGGCACAGGAGGACAGAGAAGGGGATCTGTAGTTGGTTCATCACATGTTGTCTGTGCTCCTTCCTCCTATGTTGGTCTCCTTGGAAGCTACAAGTGCCCATCTGCTGCTGTGCAGCACCTTCCTCCCCTCCCTCTCCCGTCTCTTGTGACTCGCTGACCCCATGTTCATGGCTGCTCTGCTGTCTGAAGGAACTAAACTAAGAAGAGGGAACTGCTTATCTAAGCGTGGGGAGAGATGAGGGACCATAGGCCTTTCTCCTTCCCCAAGTGTCTTGGTTTGAAAGACAGGTGTTTGCCAAGGAAGGCAGGAGCCTCCCTTGGAATGGAAAATGTAAGCCCCTTCCCTCCGAGTTATTATAATTTTGAAATTAAGGGGCTTTCAGGCAATTATATGGGAAATAGGAATAACAGTTCTTTACTAGTATATATATATATATAACAAAGCAATAATACAGAAACACTAGCTTAACCTGACAGAGTCAGGATACGGCCTGACACCCTGCTGGGCAGGGTGGTGGTAGCAGTCTGATTAGGTGGTGGCTGCAGTCCTCTTTGAAGTGGTTCTGTTGAAGCAGTGATCCTGTAGAAGGGTCTGGTCCTCCTTGGAAAGTCCAGTGGTGGTTGTGTAGCCCTTGTCCTCCAGGAACCCAGTGGAAAAGGCTGCTTGTGCTATTCCAAACCCCAGATTATATCCAGGTGGGAATGCTTGGCTCCTCCCCCTGGGTGGAGCATCTCACAATGGGCTGATGTAATTCTATGAGTCATGTGGTGGGTCCTTGATGGCTCATTAAACAGAGATAGCTCCCTCCCTCTCGGAGGGAGTTATCAAGGATGAGTCATGGTAGGAGATAAGGAACACTGCCCCACCTGCTTTAACAGCTTGTGAAGATGATAATAGAATACATACTATTGGTTACATCTTACACTGTAACCTAGGACACCCAGTCTCAGGGAAGAGAGTCCAGCAAGGTAGAAATGCTCTGGCTTTAGAGAGAAGATTGGGGATACAGGCACAAGCCAGGGAGATAGGGGTCTTGTAAAAAAGGGGAACCAGTCTGAAGTGTGCAAAGTGCTGCAGAATGGGACAGAAGACCTGCAAGGAAAATCACATGGTGGTATTGGGCCCTGGCAGTGTTGTTGTGGGCTCCATGTTACTCCATGCAGCTGGTGCATTATCCACAGTGTCTGTGTTATGACTTTTAAATTACTATGCTCCTCCAAGTTTTAATCTTTTTCTTGTCATGAGGCTGTTGGAAGGAATTAAATCCTAACTCACACCCATCTGGGAGCTGAAAATGTCAGTGGGGGCTGAAAACTGGTATTTGCTGAGGGACCATCACGTTGAAATGTACTCCACAGTCCTGCTGGTACAGGTGTTGGAGGCAGAGGATGTTCCTGCTTTGTTGTAGCGTGGTCATAACTGCATGTGGGAGGTGGATGTCAGTACAGTGCGATGCAGATGGGGACAGATGCCTGTCCCCATCCTGCGGGCAGGACTCTGAGTGAGCTTTCTGCCTATCAAAGCACCTCCCGAAGCACAGCTCCAGCAGAAGCAAACAAGAGATGACAATATAGAGAAGAAGAAGAGGCCAAATGATGTGGTATGCCAAACTTGCAAACATCATCAGGTAAACCCAAGCTTGCCCCCTGGACACCTCCAAAACAGCCCTATGGAATTGACATGTTTATTGCCTCTTTTTTTGTTGTTGTTACTGTTGTGGCTTTTTTTTTGGGGGGGGGGAGGGGGAGGTTGTGTGTTTTTTGTTTATGTGTGTGTTTTTTGGTTGGTTGGTTGGGTTGGGTTTTTTTGTTTGCTATTGACTCTTCCATGGAAAGCATTAGAAACGAGGAACGAATGCTTCTTTTCTTACCCTATTTTTCAACCTAGGGCTGCAATTGAAGCCTCCAGCACAGGACCATGTCACAGCCCCAGCTGTGCGTTTATCTCCTTTGATAGGACTGCCCTGTATCAATGCATGGATTAAAAAAGGTTACTTTAAAAAACCTGCTTTGTATGAGAAAGTGAGAGTGTGGACCAACTACTCACACTTAGCAGTGCTTGGAGAGAGAAACTGTCTCACTTGGGACCACAAGGCAGACAAGGAGATAAGACTGGCCTGCTTCCACTGTGCCGTTTGTTATCCTGGTGGGAGGACATGAGGCATCACCTGTACAATTTCCTGTCTCCGCTCAGTTGGGCAGTGGGTCAGGTGTTCCAAGCAGCATCACAGCCGACCCAGCCCGTCATCCTAGCAAGTGCTGAGGTGACATTTCTGCTTGATACCACGACTCAGGAATCTGAAAGGGAATTTTAAAGGATCTCAGGGATTTCAAAGAGTTTGAAGGCTTTCCATCACTCTGCTTTCAGAAGAAGGGTTTTGCTTATTATTGCATTATAAGCACGAGCTTATTCATGGTTTTGATGCTTGGAGCAAACAGATGCTTGTTTAGAATTAGGTCAGAATTTCCAGACTCGTAGGAAATACTCTCTGCTTTATTTTGCGCTGTTTAGTATCCAAAGCTAACCATGCGCACTGTCCCTGTGAAAAGCCTGAGGTGTTCCCCCACCCAGGGCACTCCTTGCTCCTGCTGAGAGCTCTCTCAGAGTGTAAGCAGTCAGAGACTCTCTGTGCATGGGCTGGGGAAACTTATGTAAATATTGCTGCTTTGGGGCTGGTGTTTAGAAGGTGCTAGGCTAAATGATTTATTAGTGTGCTCAGCACTGAGGCTGAGAGGGTTCTTCTCAGGTTGGCTTTTATCACTGACACCTCCTTATGGGGTCTCACTTACTGGAAAATTCCTAGTAACTGGATAGTGGGAGGGACCTGCAGCCCCAGGTCGTGTAGCTTATGATCTTGTGCTGGAAGCTGTGCAATCCCTCGCAGCATGAGAGAATGAAACCCACAGGCACGGCCATCCTGGACATATTGCCTTGCGCTAGTTAAATTTGATGGGAGAAGCTGCAACCTCTGCATTAGTGGCAGCTGCAAGTTTCTCCCTCCCTAGTCTATTTCTCTTATTTTTGCATGGTGGCTGTGCAGCAATCAGAAATTACTTTCCCCTGTGCAGATCCTTGAGCAGCCACCAGCAGAGACTGGATAGACCCCGTGTGTCTGTAAGCCTTCCCTGTATAACAAAAAATCCTTCATTTAGAAACTCCAGTAGTCTAAAACTCAGTAAATACCAGACTTTGGGTCACTTATTCATCCCCACTGCATTCAGCAGAGCAGAGCCCTGGATATGTGTGATTGGAGGCAGCTGGATTCAGCAGCCCAGTGGGTAAAAATAGTCTGTAGCCAGGTTAAGCACGAATTCCAAATTGGCACACACGCAAACCCTGTATACATGTGGCCAGGCACCACAACCCAGTGTTGTGGTTTAAGCCCAGCTGGCAGCTCAGCTGCTCACTCACTCCTACCCGGTGGGATGGGTGAGAGAATCAGAAAGCTAAAAGCAGAAAACTCATGTGTTGAGTTAAAAACAGTTTTGAAGGGAAAGCAAAAGCCACTCACATGGCCAAGGCACCACAAGGAATTCATTCACCACTTCCCATTGGCAGGCAAGTGTTCAGTCACCTCCAGGAAAGCCAGACTCCATCACACCTGATGGTGATTCGGGAAGACAAACTCCTCCACTCTGAACATCTCCCCTTTCCTCCTTCCTCCCCCAAGCTCTATATGCTGAGCATGATGCCATGTGGTATGGAATGCAGCCTTGGTGAGTTGGGGTCAGCTGAGCCCTCCCAGCTCCTTGTGCACTCCCAGCCTCCTGGTGCAATGAGGAGCACAGAAGGCCTTGACTCTGTGTAAGCGCTGCTCAGCCAGAACAAAAACATCCCTGTGTTTTCAACAGTCCTCTCAACACGGATCCAAAACACAGCCCCGCACCAGCCACACTGAAAAAAACAACTCTGTCCCAGTCAAAACCAGCACACCCAGAAAACACAGCACTTGCACAAGCAGCGCAAAAGTTTTAGTCCTGTGTCTGATCAACACGAAGGCCTGTGTGTTGGAAATACATACAGACACACCACGTGGGCAGGAACTGTCCTCAAATATCCAATCCATCCAGTACCTGCTGGAACCTGGGGGGCACACAAGCGCCCAAGACTCCAGCCCCACTCATTTGCAGGCACACAAACCCCTTTTGTGTGTACATGCTCACACACACAAGGCTATGGACCCCTCCTGTAGCCAGTCATGGACACTCAGCCTACCTGGCAGCTGGCCCTGGATGCTCTCATCAACCTTTGCACACACACACACGCATGCAGACAGGTCTCACAGTGAACCCCCAGACTCCACACTCTCCCCTGTTCTTGGCCTGGACCAGTAGCCAACTCTTCCAGCTGTTTCACAGGTAGAGATGGAGAAACATCTGGCCCAGGCTACTTCTGCTTCCATGTCTGGCTCCCAAGCCACCTATTCCATTTGCCTGCCAGCAACAGTAGGGACCCTGTACCCAGGGGTACAGCTGGACACAGTTTAATGAGCAGACATGATAGATGGCAGCAATGAGGTGCAGGGCACGGCAGGTGCAGGGTACTGCTGAGCCACTGTTGGTGTGCACGGGCCTCTTATACCCCTTAACTCTCCCCAACTCATTATTCTCCAAACCACCATGATCCCTCCCTTTTGCCACTTTTGATTCCTCCCCATAACATCCTCTAAGTTTGTTCCATCCCTAGACATTAGGGATCCCTGCACCCCATCATGCGCCAAACCCCTCAGGTGGGCCTCTCCTCTTGTCTCACCCTGATGGATGTCACCCTTGGCCCATGGGGCTAAGGGTTCTCTGGGACAGTCCTGCAAAGGGCAGGGAGGGATCACGTCCCCAGTGAGGTTATCAGGGTCTCCCTGCCTTTTGTCGTATAACAACACTAGGTCTGACATACAAAAACCTTTTTGCCCCCTCAGGTTACTTTGAAAGCTTTGCTTAAGTAAAAGCATAAATTTATACAGTCTTTGGATTTTTGGGGCTGCAGCTTTGTTGATACAACAACTGTGGGCTTGGTGGTGAGATCAGGACGCTCAAAAGCAATGCAGCAATGAAAATGGGAAAGGGGAACGGTCTGAAAACACAACCAAAATACCTAATAACACATACATAAGTAGTGAAAGAAGAAGATCTCAGAAGTGCTGTCTGAAGGCCAGGAAAATACTGGAATTTCACATGTTGAAAATTCATCAAACCTGCTTGATTTAAAGTTCCATGCAGGCCACTTCTGAGCAATAAATGAGTCTGTATTATTCCAAAACCTTAGAAAATTAAATAGGCTAGTGAGTGGGAGCTCGGAAATCCTCCCTGATAAATTCGTCCCTTTGGCTTCAGCCATGGCCAAGGAATAGCAGGTCTTTTATGTTGTAGATTTTTTTACCTTTCAAAAAATGAGAGATGTGCAGAGCAGCAGCTATTGTGCTTGAGGACTGCAGAGAGAGCAGCCACACACATAATCACATTATTTTGTTTTTCTACACTCTGTCCTTAGTATTTTTCCACTTGCATGATTTATTCTTGGCTACTCTATAGCATAAATCTATAAAAAAGATGCAGTTCCCATTGTCTGAATGGTAAAAAACCTCAGAAAAAGAGGCAATAAGATAAGCTGATTTGAAGTATTTGATTCAACAGCCACGAGTTGCATGATGGCACAAGAAAAGCCACCAGAGCAAGTTAATACAGATGGATGAGTTTTGAAAGTGGCTCTAGAGTAGGCCAGGATCTGACAAAATAGTCTTGGACCATCCTAATGTTAGCATGCTTCTTTGAGAAAATGGAATATTTTCACACAAAACTCCCTCCACGTGAGTTGCCCTCTACCAGTGCACCAACCTATATCCGAGCTTTCTGCAATGGGAAGTGAATTACAGCACTTTGCTTTCTAATTGCTGAACTCCATCACATTATAGAGCATCTTGAGTCTCTTGCCCTCTGAAATGAGATCCCCTTTTTAAAACATTTCAAGTTAGTCTGAACTGAAAGCCTGAATCCAGAATTGTGAGAGAGATGGAGAATTGCAGGGGAAACTATTTTACCACCAGGAATGTGGGTGATGGCCCTTGGCAGGCAAGCATCAGTCTTGGTCCTGGAAAGGGGTGTACATCTAGAACTTGGAGGAGCTGAGCAAATTAAAGCAGGGTGCTGCCTCTAGATAGCAAATTAGAGTGGCACAAAGAAGAAATGTTTGGTTTTGGGAGACTCCTGTGAATCTCATAACTGCATGTTGAAGGCAGTTCCTTCTAGAATGACTCAGTGTGTGCTACAGCTCGTGGGTGTCTTTACTTGGTGTAAAAGAGCTGCCATGGGTTTTGGGGACATGGGTGAGAGCCCCTAGAATGGGTCATGTCAAGTCTACAGACCCATTTGGAATAATAATTTGTAGTCTCTCTGGGCAACAAATCTCTTAAATATTACTGTTCCTATTCTCATGTCCTTCCCAGGTCAGTCCTAGGAAAAGCAGATTCTGCAGAAGTTTTCTTCTGAGAAAGCTATTTTTATATACACTGAATAGGAAATTGTTGACATCGCAAAGGGAAATATATTTTAATAGCAATTGTTTCAGTGCCAGTTCACATTTGTTTTAACATAAATGCCTTTTTATAAATGAACCCAGTTCTGTGAGAAGATCATACACGCAGTAACTTTAACGAGCTGGCACAGCCTGGAGAGCACCTGTCTCCACAGCACATACCTGTCTTCTTTTAAAGGAAGTATTGATCCCATATTATGACTCATGAAATAAGTCATATATTTCCATGTATATTTCCACAATGCTGTATCAGAACAACACGGTCATTTAATGTCTTGACAAAATTTTCACAAAAGCCTCCTTTGCTTATCCTTGGGGTGGAGAAGAGCCTTAACAAAGTCTTGGTGAGTGCAGTTGTGGAGGGGCTTTACCAGGAAGTACCACTGATCCCAGACCTCCCTGGCTCAATGCTCTCCATTAACCACAGCAGAAGATGGAGCAGATGAGACATAAATGCAATTCCTTTCTCGGGAGTGCATAACACTTATCAAGGCTTGCTAAGAAAATATTCTCTGTCAATACTCAGAGGCTGAGGAATAAAAAAGGCTTTCTGACACTCCCCCTAAACAGTTAACTCTTCCAACACAGGTTTGAGAAGAAGAGAATCATATTTCCAGTGATTTCATGTGCTTCTCTATTATGGACCAAAAAAGAAGCAGAGGGAAGTATGGGTAAAAAAAATATTCTTTGCAAATTTTTACTTTTCTTTTTTTCCTTACTTAGGTGTCAAATTATTAGGATTAAACTTCAAAAGTCCCATTGGTTTCTCTGAATGGCTTGCCAAGCATTTAATGATCTATTAGCAATTAATAGAGTGTGCTTGGCAGGCTAGCAAGCTGGAAAACATTCATCTCATATCCAGCAAGCAAAACACTTTAGAAACACATATAAAGAGCAGGGTGATTTCAGAGAGGGTTGTCGTGATGAGTTTGAGTTTCTTGCCTGCTTCTATTAATTTGACAGTAATGATACAAGCTCAATTGCCAGGGCAGAGTGAAATACTTCAAGAAGTCTAATATTTCAGACCCAATTATTTTAGATTTAATTTAATGGAAAATTTTGCCGTTTTGTTCCAAAGTGGAAGACTACTACAATTTGAGATGCAGGATATTTCCATGGAATATAAATAAGAAATTAGATTTTCTGATTTGCAACTATTAGTTTCTTGGTTGTAATTATATTCATCCCTACATCGTGTGAGAGGGTACCTGTATTTTTGCAAACTGTCTTAAGTAAAAGAAAATTTGAATTAAAATAATTGCCTCTTCTAGGACATCTGTTCAACATTAAAAGAGTATCAACTCATTATCTGATACACATTATCCAAGATAATGTTAGCTTTTTTTTCATTTTATGCTTCTTTTCAATTGCAGCTTAAATTCCCAAGCTTTCTGAAATGGTGAGTCATTAGGAATGTAATTTCAAAGACTGTATTTAATCTCTTTATCTTTTCCCACAACTGATTTACCCAAGGGCACAAGTAAAGCACACAAAACATATTCCTAAAGGCCCCTAAACTGTTATTTCTTTCTTATCTAGCCTTATTTTATTCTCACTTTATTTAAAACTGCTCTAAAAAGACTCATAGAGTTGGTAATTTTAACTGTGAGGGAATTTGAGCGGCTTTTATCACCATATGGATTTGAGCTGACGACTAGATCTGAATTTTGTCTCCTCTGCTTCTTGTTTCATGCGTACCTGATCCACAGCACTGTCTCCTGTCTATTCCTACTGGCTTTGGATACGGGAATATAAAAGTTTTGTCCTTTCTATCACTAACATTTTTTTCTTAAAGCATTCTCCACATGAAATTGTTGTCTTAAGTAGGAACCATGCCAAGTAAGGTATTAAGTAACTGAAAATAAATTAACTCAAAGCAGTTATTAAAGTTAGTGACTATCAAAAATGAAAAAAAAAACCCCAAACCAAAAATCGAACTGATCTCTACTTCGAAGTTTAAAGTCCTAGGTAGACCACTCAGAAATAAGAAAGGGGGAAAAGGGAGATCATCTCTAATTCCAAATTGTTGTTAATATTATATTTATTCTGGTACAGTACCTGAAATGTATTAATGTGCATCATCGCCACATGTGTGTAATATCTTTGTAGAAGAAATGTGTGGAATAGAGGTACACATGGAACTCTTCCTACAATTATTTCTGGGGCTATTTTCCTCACTTTTCTTGTCTGACTATGTCATGTACGTCACCAGTTTGTGCTTAAAACTTTGTTGGTGCAATGGTTAGTTCCAAGCGTAGTCACCAATGTAGAAAGAATGTACCAAATGTTACTTTCCTGATTTGGTAACACATTCTAGTTTGAGGGTGCCTTCCCAATAAATAAATGCTTTTAGCTTAAACCAGCTTTCTCATCTGTAATGAAAAAACGTTGCTCCCATGTTGACCTTAAGTTCCAACTAATTTTCCTAACAGGATGCTAAACAGGAGGCTTGGCTATAACTGAGACTGATAAGCCTTGTTCATGGCTGCAGCTGGAACGGAATGCAGACAAAAGCAACCCAAGGACAAGCGGTCTTCAAATGTCCTTCTCAAAGTTCCTGCTGGGCAGGGTTATCTCCCACCATTGCTAAGTGTGGGAGACAGATGTCACTGCCCTTGACTGGAGGCTCCCAGTGCCTCTCTTCAGAATGAACATGACACAGTAACTTCTCCCAGACCCCTGGAAGTCCATGTGGCTCTGCTGTGATGATGCTTGCACTGCGCCCAGGATGCCAAATGTCTAGCCACATATGTATCCTAAAAAATATTCTAAAGAGGAGAAGTAGCTTTTGAAAGAGTGGGGTGAGACAGAAGATAATTGTAATTCAGAAAAAAAAATCATATTAATATGACTATTGAGGGGAGACTTCTGTATATTTAGAGGAATCATAATTTCAAACTTGATGATCAAAATGAATTGCGAGTTTTTATAGCATATCCTCATTCTAAGACACAACAACCCAACCTGTGCTGACCCATCCCTTTGTAACCTGTAAAATAATTCACAGAGGACAATGCTGTTTATATCATGTACAGCACAGAATTTTTTGACATGGTGGCATACAGGAATACAGATTGCAGGATGAATTCTGAGGAAAACACTCTACATTTCAGTTTTTATCCAAAGAAACTAAGCCTAAAGTAAGCATGGTCCATCTTCCAATGAGGTAAAGCTTGGGCTTATTTCTGCAGTGTCTTGCTCCCTTCATAGTTAGGTGTTCATACTTGTATACAGAGAACATTCCTGGAAACTTGATGCTCTGTGCAGGAACACAGCAAAGACAGACTACGCTGAGACTGAGCAGTCTTTCTACACTACAACACACAAGACAAAGGAAGCATCAGCTCCTTCTTCCAAGTGTTGCACAACTGATTTATTTGAACGCAGCAAACCCCTTCACTTGAGGATCGGGGCTGAAGTTTATTATCTCTAAAAACAAGAGTCCACTCATACCTCATGATGTACCACCAACAAGCACCTCATCACTCTCTTCTGCTCCCTCCTCTGTTCTTCCCTGGCCTATGATTTTTCTGCTCTTGTACTGTTTTTCTTTTTTCCTTTTGACAGGAGTTTCTAATTACCAGCAGACAGTTTTCCTCCTGCTTCATTAGAGACAAGGCATTCATCCTTTCTGCAAGGGAAAGGCAAAGTTCAAAAGCACAACTGATTAAAAGCAACTAACAACCAAGTTGGCCTCATAGGCAGCGCAGGAAACACAGCTTGCCTGTGGACATTTTACCAACAACCTGACTTCTGTGCTCCAAGCAGCCTAAAAAAACATTTTTTTTGATCAAAGGCTTCCTTCTCAGGCTGAGACTGTTTGCTGAATGGACAGATAACACTTTGGATGTGCTAAAGCCACGACTTTGCCATCGTTATGTTTTTGGGAATGACACTAAGCCATCAACTTGAAATTGTACAATTGTTGGGTCCACATCAGTGTCTGAATGTCACAGGATGGAATATATGCTAAGAATCCCTAGGAATGTGCTGCACTCCAGCAGGCCAGAACGAGCTCAGCTGGAACCTGAGAGGTTGACCTTGATCTGAGTTCATAAAAACTGACTTTCAGAAGCCCATTCCAGTAAGGGTTGTTTTTGATGACATCGAATGGATGAGTTCCTAGATATTACTGTTTCTTTAGGGTTTCTTAGCACATGAATGTCAAACCTTCAAGCTCTTCCCCTCATGACTAACATCGTATCAGTATTTATTTACATAATTGCAAGATGCACAAATCCTACCATCAATTACTACGTTTTCCTTTATCTCATAAAATGAGAAGAGGCAGCATGAATCCTAGGATGTAGTCACAGACAAAGACAGGAAACTAGAAGACATCTGCGGCTATCCTGCCTGTTCTGCCAGGTGGTGGATGCACGACCCAACAGACACTGCTATTCAGAGATTCCCATTTGGATGCTCATACTTCAGTACACCTGAAGACATTTCTCCCACTCTCTCAACTTCTGAGTAATGCCTTCAGGTAAGAAGCCACTGAATATCTGGCTCACAAACATGGTTTTAGTCAATTGCCCCAATCTCCTCCAAAGACAGAAACTTACTTTTGCCCCAATCTCCTCCAAAGACAGAAACTTACTTCAGCTTATGGTTTTTATCCAGTTTTTTTTCCCCGCTGCCAACAGATGTGGAAAACCCCACAAACCTCAAAGAACACAGTCCACTCCTGTGACAGTGCAGCTGACTGCAATTACAATGTGCTGCCATGCCATAAAGAGGACAAAGATAGCCAATATGTATAAATGTAACAATATTTAAAGTTTTATAGCAGACTTTCCTTGCTGGGTCTGATTGGCTCCGTTTTTTCTTCCATTCCTTCTGGGCAAAAGATATATATTATTCCAAGAGTGTGCTAAAAATACAGGTAAGCCATAATTAAAAACAACTGCAAATAGAAATATTTAACTAAATTTTAAAAATTTATAAATCGCAATAATCTTTTTGGTACACAAACGTTGCTTAGACTTCTGGTATTTCTTTATTCTTATTTTTGGAGGGGAAATTATAGTCTGTTCCTATTCTTGTTTCTCGATTTTTACAATTCATCTCTTGCTTTTCAAGATGAAGCAATATAGTTTTTCTGGCATTAGAAGAGCTAGACAAGAGATCTAGAATTTTAAAATCAACTGAAATCTTATAAAATTGGCCAACTATCCAAGGGTAAGAAAGGATAATTCTTACACTGTTTTAAACTCAAAATCAGTTCCTTACTGTCCTCTAGTGGAGTAGTAATATCCTTACAGACACTATCTGCTCCTTTCTTCTTGTAACTAAACCTGCTGCCCTTGGAGAGCAATCCTTGCTATTCACTGTTTCCACATTTCATGACTTTATCAGCATCCATCACATCCCTTCCTGTGTGTCAAGGGGTTCCACTCTGCAAATTCCCCCCCTCTTCTATATCCCAGTTCCACTTGCTCAGTGAATAATTTAACCGACTTTTCCCTCCACCCTTTCTCAGAACATGAATAGGCTGAATAAAATGGAACCTAGCAGAACCCCACCGTAATTTCTTATGTACCTTTAAACAGGCATCCTCTAGGAGAGAACTTCTGCACCATGACAAGTTGGTTCTACTGTGAGCTGTCAGATAAATCATACTTTGACACCTTCAAAGTGTCTAAAAGACCATCAGAACGGCACCTTTAAAGTGTCATCTTTTCACATTGTATTTGTCTGAAGGTCTGAAAATCTTGTTCATTATAATCCTATCAATTAGCCCAGTTCCCACGACTCCATAAAACTCACCAGGCTGCAGCCCCGCTGATCTCCTTGGGGTCTTTTTCAAAGCTGGAAGGCAGAATTGTTACTTTGTTCTCCTTAACCACCACAGATTGGTTTGAGTGTCATGTTCCACGCTATAGTGAGGGATTCAGCAGTTTCTTCTCTCACCTTCCAATCCACAGGAGCAGACTCCAATCCTGTCCTCTTGCCAACATCCACGTCATTGACCTTTTCTGCCATTTCAGCTCCCAACAGCTCTGCCCACCCACCCTGCAAAGAAAGGTTCCCAGGCACTTCCATAATGAACATGGCTGTAAAAATCCCAATTTTTCCTGTTATCCTACCTTTAAACATTCCCATTATTGTTTGATCTTTTACCTTAACTTTCACTTTTACTGATAAAGTTTGTTCTGATAGTTCTTAAAATAGGATTTATAGCTATTTCTTTCAGAAACTTTATCAAACTACTTCATAGCAAAATTTATACTTCATAAGTTACAATGTGCTTCCACTGTTCTTTTTGTGGACATAGCTTCTACTGTGTAAAGGTTCTCCCTAGTTAAAAGCAGTCTCCTACCCTACTCGTCTTGTTAAAAATTTCTATTTTAATGGATAAATATTTATTCAGAGCATGTTCTAGTTGTCTTAAAACAATTTTCAAGATACCTGCAAGAATTGCACTTTTTGGCAGCATCTGTTAATTTTTTTCAATTTTTTTTAATTTGCAGGAAACCAGACTTACCTTGGCATGGGTTCTTTGACTGTCTGCCCCAAGAAATGATCTTTTACAGTGTGTAAACATTTATTGTCAGCATGTATTAGTACATATGGGAATAACTAAAGACTTTCATTGTTATTTGGCTTTATGCCTTTGGCATTCCTTAGGATATAACCCCTGTGAAATGCTAAAGTAAATAAATCAACTAAGCAGGTAGGATGGGGACAGTGCCTACTGTTATACCTTCTTCTACTTTTCTGCAAGGCCTGTAATTTCAGCCTAAAAGGATTTTGTGTCACTTAATGTTACAGTTAAATTGATTACATTTGTTTTAGTTTTCTTCTTGGGCTTATGCTACAACCTCTCCACCAGCAGAACCTGCCACCATTCCTATATAAATACAGCTGAATTTAAATGGCCCTATCCACAAAGTTTTTAAATACATACTTTTTTATACACACACAAAGTACAAGAATAGAAATTATAGATACATTTATATATATAAATATATACAGATAAACCCCCACACGTATCTGCACTTTTTATTGTTTTATTTTTTCTTAATGCATTTCAATAGTTGCTTGCTTTATGATCTCTTTTTAAGAGAGTTCTCACTGGTTGAACCCAACTCTGTTTGTAGCTTCTTTATTCCTAAGGATCTTATGGTAATCTTTGGCTTGCCTACCTGTGTAGGTATTACCCTGCCTCTGTGATACTGTATAATCTTACTTTCCCAATGCAAGCATAGAACTATATCCCCTGATACAAAGGATTAATTTAAAATATCTCTGGAGAATCCTTCATAATCTAGGTGATGACTGTTGCTGTCTACTAGGAGAAGTCTGGGCAGAGCTGTCACCCAAATTTAGAAATAACAATGCTTATCTCTATCAATAAATGAGACACATATATGCAAAGAGATTTCAAGGAAAAAAATAAAAGGAATATTGGATACTCTAATTTAAACACTGAGGAAAACATGGTGCTATACCTTTAACACCAGAATTTAAGAAAGACACAGACTTCTTGGTTTTCACACCTCCAAACTATTAAGAGTAGATACATTTCATATTTAATACAGCTTTATTCCAAGTAGATACAACCATTATTGCAACAAGAGAAAAGAAATACAAGAAAATCCAGTGCAAAATAAGAGCACCCTAGAAAACTGTCATTTCTCTTCCCATTGACAGACATTTATCCCTGCAAGAACAACAGATTTTTAGTCACTTCAAAGCAGTTACTGACTGACACAAAGTTTAGACAGGAATTGCTGGAATTTCAGCTGCTGGCCTTAAAGAAAAAAAAAGGAGGAGACTTGTCTGACAGGTGCAAAAATTAATACAAAATGTATTAACACAATATGAAATAAACAGACATTAAATAGTTTTGTTTCCTGGTACATCAGACTTCCAAACAAATTTTATAAAATTTACATATTCAATTAAACGATTTATCTATCATTGTGGAAAACACAGTTCGTTATTTCAAGTTTATATTAACTATAAATATCTACGGACAGGAAAGACACACTTCAGGCTGGCACTCCTTACTTCCCCATCCTTTATGTCTTCTGCTCTTTGCCTTTTGGAGAAAACATTACAGCGTAAGGCTGTCGCCTTTTTGGACGTTGACAGGGAGCAAGATCCTCTTTAATGTAGCCTTAAAAGAATAAATCTGAGGTAAGAAATACAATACAAAAACAGGCATAACTTTAGCTTTAATCCGTGTTTACCCTCAAAAAATAACTTGTCCTTTTTTTTGTCCTTTTGGGGCAACTGGTTCTGACATCACATAAAATTTTGAGATCCCAGGGTGCAAATATCATTCATTAAAACACGCAGCTGCTTTCTAGTAGGTGACTGCACAGTAATGCAATACAGATACTTGACAATGAAGAAGAGAATGGAAACCATGAATTGTTCATCTATTCAAAACAAAACTGCACTTTTCATTTTCTTTCTACCAAGGATTTTACGTAAGAGTAAGAAAGTATGCAAGTACTGCTAATTCAGTTGACTAATAAAAATCACTTTGAAAATGTAAATCCTAGTCATATAGAGGAAACTTCAGACACGTGCTTTGTGGGTTTAAACAGTACCTCCCTCTGTTTTAAGAGCACACAGATTTATTAAAGACTGGGAAATGCCAAACATGAGCCTATGGATCAAACACACCTTGAAAGCTCTCTGATAAGAAAAGTGTATAGACAATTTCTATAGCATGCTCAACTTAGCTAACACTGACAGTGAACAGACATTTTATGCAAGTCAGTTTCAGCACCTGGCTTTTGTCAATTCTTTACAGTTTATCAGCAACAACATCCACCACAGTAAGAGTAGTAGATTCCTCCTTCATAGCTGGAAAATTCTGTCTATATAACTCAGTTACTTAAAAAAAACTCCAACACAAACAGATGGTTCAAGATACCGATAAGAAGTAGATAATACCTATGTTGTAGCCCACTACTTTGGAGAGGCAGAAGCAATTACTCATCACGGGAACTCTTTCTAGTGTTTTAGTTCTCTTGCTGCACTGCTATAAAATATTTTCTTTTCCAAGGGATGGTTGATCTAAAGTCTGCCTCTGATATGCTGTTGACCATTAACAACTGAACAGCTCTTACTCCAGCAGAACAAGGAGACAGTCAAGAAGCTAATTTTTAATTAGGCTGCAAGCAGATTCCAAACGGGTAGTAACAAGTTATATAGTCAGTAAAAATCAAGGCTCCCTGTTCTGGAAGATTAAGGATGAGACTGCAACACTATCACACAATAAACATACACAACTCTGGGTACATTTTCCTATGCCTGACCTGACACTGTTACAAGAACAGATAAAAGCAAAGATTAATGTTTCACAGCTAGTGCACAGGTAAAGAGAGAAGTAACTCAGAGAGTTCATATAGGGCTCCTCACCCCAGCATTTCACCACTTCTGAAGAAATGTACATAGAGTACACTACAAACCCACTGTATTTTAACATAATTAGTAAAAACTCATTTTTATACCAGGCTCAAGATTTTGAAAAATTATTTAGGAAAGAACAAACTTCTATGTGAAGACGAGTGAAAAAAAGCCCAAAACCAAACACCACATCTTTTCATTGTCACTAAGAAGCAGGGTATATGTATTAAAAACTGTTTAACTACACCTTACCTGCAACATTTCCATTATCACTTGGTATTATGAAGCTCTAAAAACACTGACAAAGGACATCAATAGTGCTGCCTGTCTCTCCTCAGTTAAGTACAATCTCTCAAGCCTTTACCTCTGAAAATCCAATTCTTGATTAGGGTCAAAGATATGTAGGGTTTAAATTAAGTTCTTTGAAAAGCCCAATTATTTCTAAGAAAGTCTCCTTGTATTCCTTTCTTAGTAGTACAGGAACTGCTAAAACCAGACAATTTTTATTAAAAATAATGGCTGCTGACAAACAGACCTCAACAGGACTGGGTGAGAAAGGCTGCTATATGAACTAGAGATAATTTCAGAGGGGAAAAAAAATCAGCTATAAAAAGTGCTTCTTAAGCTTTTTTTTTTTTGCACAAACCTCTTTCCACACAGGTTTGGGTGGAAGGAAATCCAACCTCCCAGAAATTTTCAGGAGTATTTGGAGGAATGTAGCGAAATCTGTGTCTTGAACAGGAAGCTAGTTTCTTCTCTCTCTCTTCTTCTGGAATGTCTGCATAATACTGAATGTAAGGGGAGAAAAAAAAATCCTAGTTAACGAATTCATACATATAGAGTGACTGCTTTACACAACTGACATTATCAATCACTGTGTTTATTAACACAGTTATCTAAAAACAATGGTGAGGACAACCAAGAGCAGAGATTTGTTATCCAAGTGACAAACACCTGGCAATTATCCTAAAAGCTTACTGAATGTACAGACTAAGTATAACTTCATGGTGGCAAATTCGTTAACCTTCTATCTTTTAACATACCATAGGTAACAAGGTTTAGGCATGGGTACAATTACTTATGTCAACAGTTTACTGACTGATTTTATAAAGCTAAGTAGCACAGGTGTTTTCGAGACTGGAATTTCAAAATTTATTAAGTGTCAGCTTGCATTTACAAATAAAATAAAAAAAGGAAAAAACCCCACACTACAAACCCCATGCTGCAGAATTATTTCCAGCATCCAAATTGACAATAGTAACAGCAAACTCAAGTCAAAATGCTTCCTACTTACTTACCCTCAAATGAGAAGTAAATAAAGAGCTAGTTTAAGTAGCTGACTGACACTGGGACTCCAGAAACTATCTGCCAGTTGAGCATTCTCTATAGTAAATTGGCTATACTCTTTCACCCCTTTCAGCTGTACTGGGGGCTGCAATGAGAAAAGTATATACACTCTCCAAACCTTTTTGCTGGGTGTTGCCCTGAGTAGCATCATGGAAAGTTAGTGTATAATTTTTTTCCACGCAGTTTTCTACTGTTTTAATTTGTAATTCTAGTTCTATCTCCTAAAAATACAAATCTGGCCCTTAGAGCACATAGAGGGTCAAAATATTTTTGAAGTGAATGCACTGTTTGATTCAAGTGGCAAGTCAACAGTCACAGCCACACAAGAAACCTGATCCTCGTGACAGTGGTAAAACAATTCTACTGAAATGACAGTGTTACAATTCAAAAAGGCAAATTAAAGTTCATAACTCATTCAGTCAGATGGAAAGTGACCTAGACTGGGGAAATCAGGAAAAGAACAGCATACCATCAACAGAGATTATTTCATGCTCCCAGATACTGGCAAGATTTCAGAAAACCTACTTGGAATTGTAAAGTATGCTAATAAATTCCTTTTTTCCCTTCTAAATTGCAGACAAAATATTAAGGCATAAAAATCCTCCTCAAAAAAACTCATGAGATATAAATACTGATGATCTGCTAGAAAAGAGCAATCACACCTCTGAAAATGTCAGTGTCAAAACTGAACAAACTAGGAAAAAAAGCCTTCATTTCATTTTGTAATTCTCTAGTCTGTGGGAACTGCATCTCTGCCTGAAACAGGTACATCTTCCCTCCACAAATCAATTCAGACTTCGTGCCATTTTACAGTGTGCCACCAGTTCTGCTCTCAAAGCCCTTATTAGTACAGAAATCTAATTATCTTTAATAACCTATTAGTAATCTATTAATAATCTATTAGTAATACGTAGGTCTCCTGGCCAAGAACGTAAGATTTAGTTTGTTATATAATGTTCCCTTAAACTGGAAAAAGCCTGTGCCAAGACCAGAACATAAGTGGGTATCATCAGCAGGGTGTCATCATTAGTGGGCATCATCAGTTGCTCAGGGACTGAGTCAAATAGAGTAGGGTCACTTAGGCAACTGGACTTGAGAGACCCAGCTGGAAAGATGTCTGTGTCACTCAGTTAAAGACCTAGAGACTAATGAAAGAGGAAGAACAGGCAATTGTTACCTACTACACTTCATTTTTACTGACAAAAGTTAAGAACAAGGTGTTAAGTCAACAAAATTACTGTAAGAATTGTCTGTGTGAGACAAATACTGCTGAGTTTCATTTAGGCATAATTAGCAGTGCTCCTTATTTTGTCCTGTAAATAGCCTGAAATTTTAGAAATTGATCTAATAAAAGTTTGTAGTGTGTAGCATTTTTTTAAATTAAAAAAATTATGATTAGTAAGGAATAATTACAGACCCAACAATGAAAAATACAGTACCGTTTAGCAGGAACAGAAAATAAGAACAATCAAAAATCAAGGTAAGTATGTTTTAAAAATAAATTAGAAAGAAACTTTTCTTCTTTGGCTTGTTTAGAAATCTAGTAGGGTTGACAGAGAATGAGAGAATTATGTAAGTCAGCTAAACAGCAAAAACTACTCTCAGCTGTTTTCTAGATTGATCTCACTGTCCACAGCATTTTTAATCCACACAAAACATTCGAGCTAGGCTTTTCTCTGTGTGAAGATACTGCGATCTCATCTTGCCTTCCCTGTAAAATAATCGTTGATAGAACTCTACCTAATTTGCAGTCTCAGAAAGAGAACAAACCCTAAAAACATTCCTCCCATTACTTTAGCAAAAACTTACAGAATAACTCCTGTAATCTAAATGCACATAAAAATACCTGACTGATTCTCCTACTCATCTAAGTGTAGCTACACTTAACCACACTAACAAATGTCACTTTTACAAGCTACCAGTAACTTCTGCCAACAATCTTTCTCTGATAGTATCACTAGGTCATAAAAAACCAAAACAAGACTTGTTATCAAAGTGAAGTGAAGTGAATGAGACGCTTCTACAAAGCTTTAAGATAAGCACTTATAAAGGACTTTAATATTAGCCTGCTGTGGCACGTGCAGAAGTTAAATCTCAGGTCTTCTCAGAGTGACAGTAACTGACCCCACTCACACCACTTGCAGTATAGGGCCAGGAACAATTTACTGATTTCTACCCACTCCCTAAATATTCCTTTAGACTTTGGCGGCTTTTCAAACCAATATGGCTAATGAGCAAGCCAAGACTTTTCTAAAGCATCCTTTATGATTTATCCAATACTCTCTTCTTCCATAGGCACTTAATTCAAACCTAGTTTTATTATTGCGCAGCGATACAGCCAAGCATTCCACACTTTCCAAGACATTAATCTTGAATGGTGCAGACTTAAAAAGAACCCCCAAAAGCCAAAATCAACAACAAACCCAAACTTTTCTGACATTTAATGTAGAAACCTACTGTTACAAAACTGGAGCTGTGAATGTTTCCAGACACCATAATTATCACTCTAACTTGACAGAAAGTAACAAGAACTGAATTTGCAGATGGAAGATCTGTAGCTTACAGAAACAAGAAATTAAAATGCTTAACACATGGCTCTGGAACCATGAAGCAGACTGAAGGTTGGGGGTTGTTTTATTTTCTTTCAAACTCTTTAAATCAAACATATGTTTTAAAATGGTATTTATAGTTGACTGTAAAATTTGTATTTAATGATTTGTATTTAATGAGTTTTACCAAAACTATTTTTCAGAACATGTTTTCATTAAAAACATACTCTAATAAATTTCTTCAGCTAAGTAAATGGGACTTGACTATAAAGTGAATAGCAGGAGAATCTATGAAAAAAAGTTGGTTCTATAATATGGAAATTAAGTGAAAAGATACCAGAAAAACCACCATTGTTCTGTCATTAATCCACACTTCTACTGAGTCATCATTTATTAGATCATAAAGTCTATTAATGGCCAAATAAAACATGTTATTATTACACAGGTAATTACTTCAATATTTTATCTTTACACCACATATCTGAAAGCAATTTAATAAATTAAAAGGGAGGAAAAATGTGTAATGGGAAACCTAAAATTTAATACTTTTTAACCTATTAATGTAAACATTTTTGCATGCATTTGCACATATGAACACATTGTCACCCATGCTGGTGCAATTATCTGAAAAAATTATCCCAGAAAACAAGGAAAAAAATCAAACAAACCAAAAAGAGATCGATCGATCGATCTATCCATCTATCTATCTATCCAACAGGATATAGAATGTACTTATTCTAGTACCTGTAAAGTTCTGTAAAATAGAGCTTTTAATCTAAAGTTTGGAAACCTGTAATAGTTCTTTGATCAGCTAATGTATTTTTTATTAACAGTAATCTTACTGGAACCTCCATGTAAGAAGCTTCTATCATACAGACACACACAAAAAAGTCAAACTCACAAAAAAAATCAAACCCAAGACTTTCCATTCTATATGCAGCTACTGCACTAAAAGCAAACAAACCACCTGCATACTTGGTTATCCAGCTTCAGTAAACACTTACTTCCCTGCTACTGTAGGTAATGATAATGATGCAACCAGATCAATAATTAAAAACAGTACTTCAGCACTCAGATACTCTCTGAGTTAGCAGAACGGAAGACTGACAAATGTTAAAGCACTACTTACTATTTCACATTCCTTACAAGTGTGGCCAAGTAATTTTCTTCTTTCTTCTTTTTTTCGAACAACCTCAATATGAGGAAAATCTAACACAGTATTCTTTCTGAAAAAAAAAAAAGGTTTTCACATGATAGTACTTTTATTTCTTCGATGTGACTGGGAATTTCCATTTTTTTCAAACACAATGGTGGAGGGTCAAGTTAAAAAAAAAAAAAATCGGGAAATGCCTACAAACCCCAAATCATACTGCATTTCATAGCTGAATAGGGCTATTTTTATAAAGAAAACAGTTTTCAAATGTAATATGAACTTCTACATAACCAGAGATGCATGTCTCATTATTATGGCTTTTCATAGTCTGAAAGTAATTGCTATATAGAAATTATTCAAATATAGATCTTCCGTAGAATATTTATTTTTGCCCAAGACAGAGTGCTTGATTTCCACGAGAGGAACATATGCTGGGGTTCAAGATCAGTAGGTTCTTTTCAACCTAACTGCTCTCAAAACACTAAAGAAGTTTTCCTCAACAAAGAAAACATGCACTGAGATTAAATACAAGCTAACTGAAGGGTTTGGTATCATTATAAAATGAAGATTCCGACTTCTAATGATGGTTATACTGGAAGGCAACAGAGGAGGCACTAAGAGGTGCAATTGTTGAACACTATTCATTTATTGCCTAGAGCAAGGGGTAAAAATACCAGAGAAGGAAAGGTTTTTATTTGTACAAGTAGCCCATAGATTCTTGGCTCATAAACTCAGGCATGACCACATGCCTGTAAGAAACCACATGTATTACAAAACACTGCATTCACTAAAATTATATAAAGCAGAAGAGGCAATCCCTTCTCTTCAGCAAATGTGATAGGCAACTCAACATTTTTTTCCCCTACTCCAGCTTTTATCTAAAGTCTTTTATCTAATGTAGGAGATCTTTTACCTCTGCATCTTCAACTGCTAGCCTGTTACACTTAAACACGTTTATTTTATGGAGTAACAAGTTCCCTATACGGAAGATACAAAGAACCTTAAAATGCCCATACAGAACAGATGAAACTACCTCTCATCACTTTTGAAATAAGGCTCCACAAAAGCTTTCTGCTTGGCTTTATCTTGTTTATCCTCGTGTTCTGTAAATATACATGCAAAATACAAGGTTAACAGATCGTCTGGAGAAACTTCTGTAAAATTATTAACCAACTATTAAGAACTGTAAAAATGCCACGTACATTCAGTCTGAGACAACAGATTCAAACAGATACTAAAAATAATATCGATAGAATCATCAAAAAGCATTACTGGAGCAGAAGGAAAACAGCAGTGAGACAAGTAAAAGAGACAAGAAAACATCAAAGGAAAGGCTGCTTAAAATACAAAATACTGTAGTATCTTCAATAGAACCTAGAATAGTGAGAAGAAAGGAAGTTAGTAACTTTAGCCAAAACCTGGTGTTTCTTGTAAGAGTCACTTTGGTGTTGCGCTGCTATGCCAACTTCCACTACACATTCCACATCTGTGTGGTAAATGAACTACCAAAAAAATGTTTATATTGCTTTATGTTATGTCCTTAGAAGTAATCAGCTTTACCACACATTTATGAAAAAAGAACTGGTGGTTAATTTGGCATATTTGTTCCTAAAGAACAGAGTCTGATTTCAAATCAACTCTTGGGAGTTTAAATAAGCTAAAAAAGACAAAACCAAATTATATCCCACTCTTTAGTTTCTTGCTTGCTGCTGTTATGCCCTTATCCTGCTCTTCATCATGAAGAGTTTCTTTTTCATAACACGCAGAAGGACTGTCTTCTGGTAGGCAGGATTCATATTCTTCATGGCTTGTCCGATCAAACATATCTGTTATTTCTCCTCCTGTTATTAAAAGCACGAAGAACATCCAAATCAGTCTCTCAATGATCTTAGTCAAGAAACTGCATTTTGTCTAAATGTGTATCAAAAGAATTCAAATTTACTTCCTGCTCCAGTACCAATTAACTCAACAACAGCTATGCCTTTATTCTTTCTGCAGCTTCCCTGTCAATCTTTTAAATGTGTCCAGTGCTCATTTATTTTTCAGATACCTTGGATCCCTTTTCTAAAATCTGATTAACTGCTAAATCACTGAGAATACCTTTAACCTTAATACTGGATACCTGAAATTTTTGTTCTTGTAATTATGCACTTAACCAAGCAGAAGAAAATACTTTCTGTGGGTAGGAAATAGTCACTGTCCCACAGCCATGATTCACCATATACCATATATTAAAAGTGACATAAACACATTTGGATTTCTTTAAAACATACTAGTTCTATTCATATGTCATTAAAAATGTCTTAGTCTTCCCATACAAAGTCTGATGTGATTACATAGAAAACTTTCAAAGCTGTTTGCTGCAAGAGTGACTGTTGCAGGTGAGATCAGAACTGTCATATGGTTAAGTATTTCACCCCTTACACTGTAAAGAAATAGCTACTGGCTCTTTCAGCACAAATCCTATCATTTTTTTGATCTATGTTGGAAAAAAACAACCTCAAAACCCATCACCAATTCTACTAGGAAACAGATGTATCTGTGTAAAGTATAAAAATACATCACCACTTTTTTACTGCAACCATTTTCTACTATCTAGTCATACAGGGAAAAAATGCCCTTTTACTCTTTCCTCCTCCTCCTCAAAAGCAGAATAAAACAAAAAACCCCAACCAACCCTCAAAACCCCACCACACCACAAGAAAGCAAACCAAAGAGAAGAAAAGAGAAAAAAAAAGTTCTTACTTGGACTGCTTTCCTGATTTTGCTCTTGATTTTTCATTTTTAATAGCACACTGTCACTAACATATGTATAATCCATATCAACAACTTCCCCTCCAACTCTGGTCTGAGAACCATCCTAGAAAAAAAAAGCAAACACGACAATTGCACCCAGAAGCAACTGGTGTAGTCAGTGTCAGTGCTGTGTATCTGAAACACTTTCACAGCAGTTACTGGCTTCTTTTTGCACACTGATTTACTTTTTTTCCTGCAGTAATGTCTGCATGATAAAGATAAAAACCTACATAAGAGAATAACGTGTTTTGAAATTCAAGTGAGGAAGCATTTATCTGGTGGGCAAGAAAAGCCTTAGAAAATTTCATGTTAAATTCTAGAAAGATAAAAATTAACCATGAAACATACAGAAATTAAAGACTGGTCAAATGAAAAGATTTTAAGATAGTCTTTAAGTCTCTTAAGAGAGAGACAAAACAAACAGAAACTTCAGGAAGATTCTCGGAGATCCTAATAACCAACTTGCACCCAACTCGAAAAAGATAATAGTTATTACTGGCACATTTTATATTCTTAACATAAAGAGATATCATACTGAATATTTACACAGGAAAAATCATGAGATTTAGAACTTTTTTTCTTAAAAGAAACTCAAAACCACCCCCAAAAGCATCACTTTCATACTGAGAATATGCCTGCTGAGTTTATAAAGTACAGTTGAACAGTGGAAATGTTTTAGGCTAACTGTAGTGTGAACAAATACCAAATAAACCGAATTCAGAATTTTTTTACAAAGTGGGTTTGGGCTGCCCACAGCAATGTTCATGATACTGCTTTGCAGGCTTTTCCAACATCATAAAATATGCAGACTTATTATAAAAGTTCACCTTTGTATCAATCACAGTAATGTCCATTTTGTACTGTGAAAGGTCAGCTCCTGGGTCTATGCTCCACTGGAAGTTTTCTAAAGAGGGTTTATCTTTCCGGTCTGTATGCACAGAATATGAGAAAAACAGACAAATAATCAGTATCAAACTCTGCCAGAAGCATCTGATCCCCCGGTGGTCCTGTATGTGCCATATGACAGCACTCAAGGTGATCTGCTCCATAACCTTCCTGGTCTCCTGGGTCAGGCTGACAGGTCTGCAGCTCCCCGGATCCTCACTCCAGCCCTTCTTAGTAGGCGGATGTGTGTCACATTTGCTCACCTCCAGTCAACTGGGACCTCCCTGGTTATCCAGGACTGCTGATAAATGATGGAAAGTGGCTCACTGAGCACTTCTGCCAGCTCTCTCAGTACCCTCATGTGGATCCCATCTGGCCCCACAGACTTGGGTGCAGTCTAAGTCTAAGTGGTGCAGCAGGTCACTGACAATTTCCCCTTGGATTATGGGAGCTTCACTCTGCTCCCTGTTCCTGTCTTCCAGCTCCAGGTCTGGGTACCCCAAGAACAACTCATCTTACTATTAAAGATTTAGGCAAAGAATGCACTAAGTATCTCAGCCTTTTCCTCATCCTTTGTCCCTATGTTTCCCCCACATCCAATAAAGCATGGATATTCTCCTTAGCCCTCATTTTGTTGCTGATGGATTCATAGAAACATTTTTATTGTCTTTTATGGCAGTAGTCAGATTAAGCTCTAGTTGGGCTTTGGCCATTCTTATTTTCTTCCTGCATAACCTCACAACATCCTTGTAGTTCTCCTGAGCTGCTTTCCCCCTCTTGAAAAGGTCATAAACTCTCTTTCTTTATTTCTGAGTTCCAGCCAATGCTCTCTGTTTAGTCAGGCTGGCCTTCTTTCCCACTAGCTCATCTTTCAGTACATGGGGCACCCTGCTCCTATATCTTTAAGATTTCCTTATGAAGAATGTCCAGACTTCCTGGACTCCTCTGCCCTTCAGGACTGCCTCCCAAGGGAGGACTATCAACTGGTCTCCTAAACAGGCCAAAGTCTGCCCCACAAAAGTTCCAGGTAGCGGTTCTGCTACCTCCCACTTCTTACTTCTCTGAGAATTGAAAACTCTATCATTTTGTGACTGTCATACTCAAGATGGCCCCCACCATCACGGTACCTACCAGCACTTCTCTGCTGACAAACAACAGTTCCAGGGGTTGCCTTCCCTAGCTGGGTCATTATTGACATTAGATCAATGACAATACAAAAGTCAGGTCTAAGTAAAGAGTACAAAAGTGTACAGTTGTTGTTCCAAAGATGCCTCTTGATTTATCTCTGAGGGGAATATTTAGATTCCAAGCTACAAGGCCACACCAGCTACCGACATGTATATTTTAAATTCATAATGCAAGTATTTCTAAATGAAGTATGCAGTCTAACAGCTTGGCTAACGAGTACAGAAGCTTTGATTCTACAATGCTAGCTCAAAAAAATTAGTTTTCCAACTGGCAGCACTTAAGAGGAAAGAAGATACAAGTTCTGGGAAGAGTATATGACAGCCTGTGTTCATTACCACTAAAGGTACAAATTTCTTTACCAGATCATTAGGAATAATGAAAAATATTACCAAAATGACTTATGCTTACACTTGAGTACAGTTTTCAAGAATTTGATATAGTTTAACTCAAACTTCATGAGATTTTATTACTGCACTGCAACAAATAACAATGCTAAACAAACAAGAAAGAACAAGACTCACAGTCTGTTGAGTGTACACCTGAATACCAATGATATATTTATTATACAGTGGCAAAAGTATGCCAGGAAGATACAGACTGTAAATGTTGGGGGTGATCTCGAGAAATCCCAACTAGAATATGACTGAGTTAGAAGCAGAACAAAGGGATTAAAGTGGAAGAAAGGAAGATATGAAAAATTGTATTGAACCAGAGCATAGGCTGAGGGGGTAAGGAGGCAGTAAAAGGAACATTTTCATCAAGTTACCTTGCTCATTTTGCTGTGCTTTACTTTTTGATAGTCTACAAGGGTTTGGCTGAAGTACAGATGCTGGTTCAGACTCTCCATGTCCTGTCCTTGTTTTCTTTCTATTTGGTACATGGCCACTGGCAACCTAACAACATATTGCAATTTTACTATTTCCCAAAACTTAAATATAATACTTCAAAGGAGAAGAAAAAGAGTCAGAAAAGCATACCTTTACATCATCAAAAAGTTCCTCTGTCTCTGCAGAACTCGGCAGTGGTGCAAATTTGAAGGGAGGAACTTCTTCTTTCATTTGGAGCTGGTTTTTCTTATCAGAGAATGTTTTTCCCAGCATCACCTCTTGTACATAGGATTCCTCTTGTAAATCTCTGCCAAACAAACAGCTCTCATTGTTGGCATTTTGAACGGATGATGAACCTTCAGGAATGGTCTTCCCTATGTGTGAAAAAATGTCATGCAGAGTCACTTGCTTCAGTCTACTTTTACATGTGTCCTCACTTCCTTGTTTTTTCTCTTGACCACGAACTCCAGAGAAGCGATCAGACAGATCCAAGGGCTTATCAGCTGTATGTTCCCCATTAATCTGCTGAATATCGGATCGGAAGGGCACAGAGTTCTCTTTGTTGAATGATGTTTTCTCACAGCTAACTGCATGATCATCTTCAGCTTTCTTTCTCTTAGCACACCTGCCTTCTAGCTGCTTCTGGTATACGAGAAGGACATCGCTCTTGATCACCTCATTTTTGGCTGCGCAGGTGTTTCCAACACAGGTTACAGCCTCATTAGTAGTCTTTTTCACAACCATTTGCCTATGGACAGAGGCCTGGCTGATAACTGAGTTGATTTCCATCCCAAGATTCAGCGGTGCAACAAACGCAACATCTTCAGATTTTGATCTACTTTTATGAGACCTGGAACTGGATGGATTGTTGAAGAGGTTGGTTTTGAGATGAGGCTTCAATCCTGAATCTAAAATACAAGGAGCATGACCTGTACTTGAGTTGTTCTTCATACTCCTAGAAGCTCCAAAAACAGGAGACGCTACCTGACAATCCCAGCCATCATGTGGTGGAGTGTTATGAGATGGATCTGAAATACTGAATACAATGAGACATGAGAGATTTTTCTGGTGTACAGAAGATGGAAGGAGAGAAAGCGATATTAAAAATTACATGTTTCCTATTGTTGATCTGCTTTAAAGCTGTGTGAGCTGCTAGTATTTAATGAAAACAGAAGGAAAAACAAAAATTAACCTATTCTAGGGATAGGTACTGTTGCACTTAGAGCGGTAACAGGCAAACAAAAGACGTGTCTTCTCCTTCATTTTGGTGTGTGGTATGAAATTCTGTTCCATGTTCAACTGAGAATCAAGGACAGAGTTAAGCCTGCCTAAGTATCTCTTCTATCCGAGGACTCCCTACCTTTCAGTGCAATGAAGAGGAAGAAAGTGAGAATGGTTGCAATAGGAGTCTATTTAGGTTCTTGTACAGATCTTAAAACCATGGCAACAGATTCTCAAACCTTCTCCAAGTGAAGGAAAAAAGTGCAAGCTCCTTTCAGGTGCTGTTTTTTCATGTCATCAATGAAGCATACATTCAAGATGACCAATAGGGCCAAAAAAACCTTCAGTTTAGACCACAGTATCCTGAGGAGAGTGGGAAGAAGGGCAACAGTCTATTGGTTTGACACCTAATCAGAGCAATATGATCCTTTTTGCATTCCAGCTCCAGACCCACTATCCACAGGGTTATGGGCCTCAGAAGATATTTTGCAATAATGAGAAGTTAGGAAAGGAGGGACTGTGTACACAAAGAAGCCCAAATCAGAAGTTTGCGAATTAAGTAAAAGTCTACAGTTTTGCATTCTATCAGTTTCTTTGGTTCTCATGTTATTTACTTGAAAGAAACCCCTCTGATATGAAAATATTTACTTCCATGTCTACACCTTCAAAGCAAAATGCCACAAGGTTTGAAATTCTACAAAAATCAGAACTTCCGTAAGCCTGCTTAAAACAATACTACTATAACTGAGTGGAAACACACCCTAAATTGTTGTCATCATTTCTTGATTCAGAAGCTGGATGTTTTCTTGAGTCTTCAGACTGCATGCTCTCTGAGGCCTGGCTCATAACTGTGTTACTGAGGGGAAGATTCAGTACACTCTGGGACTCCTTGCAAGTGGTGAAGGAAAACAAAGAAAAGAAGTGTGAGAAGATATTGGAATTAAAATTAGAAATATGCTCGGTTGGCACATAAATACTCTGAAGACCCATTCAAATCGAAACATTCAAAATTCTGAAAAATAATAAAAGCTAAGAGATGAAATTCTGACCAGGAGGTTTAAAGAAATCTTACGGAAATTGAAAAAATTCATTCAAATGAATTTTGTGCATGGACACAAAAATATTCTGCATACCTTAATTTTCATGGTAGTTACCAATCAAAAACATCAAATAGTCTCACCTGAGTCACCAACCAGTCTCATTGCAAAGAAATATTTTTCAGTGTCTTAGACTTGATTACTGCACAAAGGGAATTTAGCAGAGCCAAGGATTTGGCTCTGTGCTAGCTAACATCACTGTGCTAGCTAACAAAACTTGAAAGGAGGAACCATGTCCCTACCCTCCTCCTCAACCCCCCCAGACAGGTCAGCACAGTTATATCTCTTCTTGCTAAAGCAAGTCAGTAAAGACTAAGCAAAAGCAAACCAAAGTGAGCTTACTGGAACTCAGAATACTTTTACAGAATTTTAATGCAAAAGAGAAAAATACTGGTTTTGAAAACAACTGGCCCCAAAAGCTGGTTATGTAAGAAATTTGGGAATACTTACAGATTCCTCTACAACACTAAGTCCAATTGTTTCTGCAACGACTGCAGCCAAGTTAAAAGATGGCTTTGGAACAGAGTATCCTCCCACTCTTGGTTTATCTTTGTGAGCAGAAAGAAAATCACAATAAGTTGCATACACATTATAATATCTTGCCTGACTCACAGAGATGGTACAAACACAGAACTAAAAAGATCACAAATTAAAACTGGCATTTATGGAAATAGTTTGATCTCTGTCAGATAGAAATCGTATCTGGAAGTGATAAGTGGCAAAAGGGGCAAAAGAATTTCTGATGAGAGCAAACTGCTGTATCAGCAGACAGAAATATGTGTCCAATTTGAATATAGCTCCCCAAAATTAAAAGTCAATGTAAAAGTTGCTTTTCACACTCCCAGTCCAGGGCACAAGCAGTCTGATAAAAGCATGTAGAACAGAGATAACGTATATTTATAATAAAATGCTTGTCTTGCATATTTCCTAACTGAAAGTCACCATTATTTTTCATGTGTTTTTATTAGGAAAACAAATAGATGAGTTTCCTTTCTTTGGGGATTTAAAATTACCCAGTTCATTAAACTGGGGCAAGATAATAAGATTGGAAAGTACAAGAACAGCAACCACCACAACCCTGACTTGCATGAATAATTCCACGCTGATTCTCACAGTCGCTAAAGAATTTTAAAAGGTTTGCAGTTTATTAGGTTTCTTTGCTAAAGAAAGGTTAAAGAGATGAAACCTCAGTTTTAAAATATTTTTGCCTTATTTTGAATGATATTAGAACTAAATCTATTAATACACTTACTTGGCACAGGGGACAGTTGTGGATCACAGGTGTCTGCCACGAGTATCTCTCCTCCATGGTGAGTGTTCACTTGTGTGGAAAAGACTGGAATTCTTCCAAACTCTAGGAGTGTAGAAACATTTTCACATGGTGAAATTAGGTATTCTGTTGTGATAATTTTGTGTAGATACAGACAGTGACCCTGATCTTAAAAGCACTTGAATGCGAGTCTTAGTAGATCCAGCAATCTAAACACATCTGATAATTTGTGACAGTGATATGTCAGAATAAAAATAAAATGATAAATATTTCATATTAATCCTTTTTCTCACAAATATGATCTCAGCCAGTCAGCCCTAAAACAATACTAACACAAAATTACACCACCACCTATACTGACCACATAAAAATAGTTATTCAAGCTGTATTTGACCTGTTAATAGGGCAGTGAAACTATTGAAGAGTAAACCATCCAAGGCAACAAAGTTCTGCATCAGCTAAGGTAATAAAAAGGTGAAAAACCTGAGATCTAAATTATGACAAATATATGCCATGTAGTCCTTTCTACCTTGACGAGCAACAGCTTTTCACAGCCATTAACTATGATAGGTATTTACACCATTTCTTACATATTATACTTTGGATTCGCTTAGTAGCGCCATTTTTTTATACAGAAAATGGAGAGAGATAGGTATGCTTAGAAAGGAGAAACTTCACAGCACTAAACATTTCAAACGCAAAACAGAGGGCATGAACAACCAGCCCACTCTTTTCACCTCACAGTTATCCTATTTTTTTTTTTATTCTTGGGAAGAGGCTTTTAGTCAAGACCAATATTTAGATGTATCCATATATTATTTAAAATACCTTTTTCAAATGGCACAAGATAAATTAACCTGGATTATGGTATTTCCTGTGTATCAACAAAACACAAGCACAAAGTTCCTTATTTCACAAAAATAGTTCTTGTAGTTAAAATATATTAGAGTTATTTCTACGACATTACAGAACAAAGTCTGGAAATTAAATGCACACAATACTTCTGAACTTAAGACACAAAACAAATGCAAACAGTGTAGAATATAGACAGAGAGAGATCATGTAGGTATCTTCCAGTTTCAGTAACATTACTTTAGTTGCAGAATGATTTCAGAATGTGGCAAAACATTTGTTTCACTCTCCGCTAGGTGGTGACATTGCTGCGTGCACAAGCCAAACCTGAACAGATGCTTTTTCAGCCAATTTGCATTTACAGAAGAAATACAGGCTGGAAAACTGTTACATTTGCATGTGCGTGCAGAGGAATAAAAGTAAAATGCTGATAAGTTCTGAGCATTTCACTGATGTAATGGTTTCTACTAAAGACATTTTTCCCCAGACTCATTCATTATCGCACGAGAAAAGGCTAAACAAAAAAAAGCACAAGATTTTTTTTTTTTTTAAGATTTTGCCCTTTGCAATCAAGTTTATACATCATCTTTCTCTTTAGCCCTTAAGATAATTTTAAAAAAATAAAATAAAATACTCTTACCGCTGTTGCTTTCCCTAAGTTCCAAATCTGGGGGTGTATGTTCTGTGTATCGGACATGCCTATTCTCTTTTTTTCTTCTCATACGATTAACCGCAGAAAATGAAGAAGTTAGAACTGGAGAATCTGGAATGATTCCTTTTTCTACCTCCACTGCTTGCTGCTTTTGCTCCCTGGAGACCAAATCAGGTGGTCAAATAAAACCCCAAGTCAGCAAGATGAAAAGTTTTCATTTCAGCAAGCAGGACGATCACACGGTTCAAGAATGCAACAATTTCGGAAACACAGCCACCTCAATAACATCACACCATAAAAAAAGTAATACTACAGCCCAGTTTTTAGATACATCTAACAAAAAATTAACCATTGCTCCATCAAGCCCAAGAACAGCACAGAACCCTTGCTCTTCACGTTTGAAGTCAACATACAACTACTGCACTATGGAAGCCTTTTTTCCCATAAGAAACTGGGTACTGCAGAGGTTATAGCTTGTCCTCTGAAGCAGGTGCTTCTTTAACAAAAGAATGCTGAAATGGATGGATCCGTGTCCCTCTCCCTGTACGGAAATCCCTGTATATCTTCACAATTTATGACCCTGAGACTGGTTGAGTTGGTTAGAGCATGGTGCTGGATAACACCAAGATTGTGGGTTCAATCCCTGGATGGGCCATTCACTTAAGAGTTGGACTTGGTGATCCTTGTGGGTCCCTTCCAGTTCAGAATATATTCAGTGATCTGGAAATACTGTCTTAAATACAAAACAAAGCTTTTGGAAAATTTTAAATAGTAATGAACAGCACTGTATTCAAAGCAATCCCTCTCCAAAACACTGATGTTACCTCTAATTCACCTCAAAAAGGTCTTCAGCGAATAATGTAAAAATGTATACAAAACAAGTAATGTAAGATACAAGATGAGTTATAAAGTTTACCTTCTCTCACACTGTCAGCTCTAGCAGCCTGCTGGAGAGGCAGTATATAAAAATTAATGTAACAAATAACTATGTCTTTTCTCTCCAAAAACTCTATCTAGACACAGCCAGGGAATAACAACAAAAAAGCACTGATTTTGGATCTTTGAACTGAAATAGTTCATTTAGTACTCCATAAGAGGCTATCTGCCCTACGGAGGTGGTAGTAAGAAATGGAAGAGGCAGTAAAAGCAAAGCACACAGAAATCTTAACTCAGCCTGCTTGGTCATCTTCCTGCAGTCGCACTTTCCTTTACGATTCTCAAGAGAAAATACAGGCCAAAAGATCATTTCCTAACTATAAAGAGAAGGATATAAGGTTTTGATCTAAGGGAAGAAGAGGAAATACACATAAATTTTTGCTTGCATTGAAGTGAACCACAAAATCTTATATAAAATAAGGTACTAGAAAACTTTAAAAAGCTGTCTGGCTTGAGACAAGAAGCATTTTTGCAGTTAGGCTTTTTACCACGACTAACTTCGAACACTTAATGACAAATACTGCTGCATTGATGTTCTCAAGTCTTGATGAATCCTATTGTGTGAGTTTGCAATTCCTCTTCTGGAGCTCATTTACAAAGAAAGCACTGGAAAACTGTATTATCTACTAGCAATATCTTAAGAAACAAATCAAAATAAACAACAGAGCAATATATTCATCAATTTAATTTGCAAATTGAAGTTAGCTGTTAAGAGTTCTCTTTAAATTTACTGGCACATGTGGCCTTGTAAATTAACCTACTAAAAATATATTTTTCTGCACCTTACTTCCATACGAAACAAGGGGTAGTTTCTACATACCATCACAGAATAAAAATATCAAATGAAGCAGCTGCCATACATACTGGACATCATAACTATGTAATAAATAATTTCTGAATCATGGATTTATCTGAGACCCCAGAAGAGGTTTTTGCAGAAATTTCTTTGCTGTTTTGATCCATGTATAATGAAATCCTAATGTCATAAAGGATCAGATAATACAATTCTTCTATGATTTCACTTTTATGGAGAATTCTCAGATTTTTATTCCTAATATTATAACTTGGTTTCAAAATACAGAAGATCGCAAAAATCTGATTTCGTATCATGCACTAGAAACAATCTGCTACTTTGCACCTACGATGTGATGATATCACGTTTGATCTAAGTTGCTAATTCTAAGTAAACTACCATGACTATAGTTCAACCAAAACAACCGAATGCAGTGATTGTATTAAAACCAGCAGTACCACCCTTGTAAATTACTGTTTATCCACCGAACTCTGCACTCATTTGAATGATCACCTAACATGCAGAGCAAATAACTTAGTGTGACATTGGTCATTGTCAGCTTTCCTACATTGGCCAGAGATTTTTAGTGGACGTGGGGGTCATGAAGTATGCTACCCTGAGAAGATTAAATGCATATAGAAAAAGAAAGGACAATTAAGATGCAAAGATGGGAGACAAACCAAGAAGCACAAAGGAATAGGACTACAGTCATTCTGAACTGAACTCTAGTTGTTTTACTACTCTACCGAAGTTGAATTCTGACAGAGACAAGAAAAAAACCAAATGCGTAAAAAACCTTCCATATCAAGTCCATATATCCTGTCCCATTTCTCCCAGGCATGTACACAACTTAGTCACAGACAGGCAAAAGTGAGATAAGTTTCAGATGATGTCAGACCATAAGAAAAAAGGAACATTACCTCTGCCTTGCACAGTACACCACATTCACATACTAACCACAACATTAGATGGCACATTCGTACTATATCAGACTAAAATTTCAGTCAATTTGTAGCTTATTATTTCTGTGTTTTGCTTTCAAAATTTACTATAGTTTTTTTCTTTTAAAATGGCAAAATTATAATAAGTTTATTTTAAAAATGTATTGCAAGATCCTGGGACTTTTTGACTATCTAAATAACTACTTTTCTGAAGTCTTAGCCTAGGAGGAAACAACTGGTAAAGAGGCAACCGAGGAATAAAAGTATGAGACATAAGGCTTTGCTATACACTGTGATCAGAAGTCAAGCAAAATTTCTATGATAAATTTACTTCTCCCAGTTTAAAAGAAGACGCATACAGTTAAAAGAAAGCAAAAATCTGCACAATAGAAAGAAACTGGGCTTATGTTGTTATAGAGGCACTAAGTTATCTTTCTACAGTCGATCAGAAAAGAGGAAAAAACATTTGAAGACTTAAAAGCTGATATTTATATTCCCAGACATTTCTACTGAGGAATGGGGGAATATCCAAAACAACCCAAAACTTACTCTAGCTCCTTCTGTAATTGCTGGAACTGTTCAGTTAACTTTTTATTCTCATCCTGTAAGTTGTTTTTTTCATTCACTAAAATTCATAGGAAAAAAGAGAAAAAAAATCAATGCACTCGTTAACATCATAATCTTGTCAGGTCCTTTAAGGAAACAGAACTAATTGTAAAATGTAATACCATACACCTTCTCCATGGTTTACAAAAAGGAAGTTTCAAGCTAGTCATTAAAAAGTTGTAAAATGACGTGTTAGAAAAGGCAGAGGTAGCACAATTACTGTATCACAATGTTAGTTCTACACAATCATTAATTATTTGTCCAGGTACACACAAGTGAGACTGTGTTGTAAAGATGAGTGAATTGCTCACTAGTCTCCATGGACAAAATTTTTCCTTAGGCTAAAGATAACCTTTGAAGCATAAAGCAATTTGAATTTGGTTTTAGCCACTAAAGCAAACAGCTAGTTGGAGAGAAGGAAAAAAAAAAAACCACCAGCAATTTCTTTAAAATCACTTAAATATTTTGGAAATCACGAGAGCCCACTCAGAACTTTTTTATTTTACTTTTCTGCATTTCAAACTAATCCTGTCTTTACTTCACACAAACTTATTGCAACACCATTCAGCCTTTCTTTGATGCTGTCTCAAACTAATGTAGTGATAGCTCCCAACCTTTCTGTTCACTTTAATTTTTATGTTGTTCTCATTTTGCTGTTGTCTATTTTGCCTCTACTGATCTTTTTCATTGTTATATAGATCTCAACCCAAACCCATGGGAGACTACTGTTGTGTCAGACAGTTCAAGAAGATTTGTACCTAACAGATGTCACCTTGATTTTTAAGGTTCAGAGCTTTATTTAAAGATTGGCTGTACCCTGTTTGTTGTTCATCATTAAACTCAAAATTCAGAATATTTTTATATAAATGCCCAATTTAGAAGTCCTTGAAACACTGATGTATTTTGTATTAGCACAGAACCTAATATTTCCATAATTTAATTAAGCACCAAAAAGCTATTTTTTGTCTGGCATTTCCCACATTTTAAACCTCACTGAATGTCTGCTTGGTGTTGACCAAGCAAGATAACTAAATGATACAAAATAATTAATGGTAAAGATACCATTACCATTTTAAAATTCTGTCCTGTATTATTCTGCATTTCATACAACCAATCCTTCCAAACTCTCTTTATGAACATATTTGCGTCTTGCTTGTGTATTACCAGGAACAAATAGTTTAATTTGTCTCATATGTTCTATTTCTTGATTTCAAAATGAGCTGCCTGGTGTAAAGCTATTTTTTGTGGCCTCAGTTGGTTATGTGACAGTTATGGGTTTACCGCAGTTGAAGTCCAAGACCAGCTAACTACAGGACACAAGCTAGACCCACTTCTGTTTGAACTTGATACTTTGCCATCACCAGTTCCTTTTGAAGTCAGAGTTTTCTTAGGAAAGCTGGCAATCGTTCTAGCTGTAGGAATAAACAGAAGCAGTCACATTTTATCTAAAGTAGCTACTTTACAGTGTAAGATTTTCCACGTCAGTTCACTTTCAGTATCAGCACTTCAATCTAGGAAGGTGGGTCAAATGACTAGTCGCTGGTATGTTACATATTTTCAGACTGTACAGTTAAGTATCTCCCGACTGAACTTCTTGGGCTTACTAAACACACCACATATAAATTACATCAAGTTACAGGAATTACTGGAGAACTAGTCCACAAAGTAGCATGTTTTGTCTTCAGACTTGGGGATAAAACTCACTAAGCTCAGTAATAAGTTTGAGATTCTGCTGCCGGATATTTTCAAACTCTTGTTGCTTCTTTCTCATATGTTCTTCGGTTACAGCACAACGATCACATAACCCCGCTCTTAACCTACAATAAAAGTAAGAGAAAAAGGTCCCTCTGTTAAAAAGATATTGCCATGCATGAAGCAGATACCAATGTTTAACAGACTTTTTGAACAATGAAAACCAGAAAACTTCTGACAGCTATGCAGAATAAGTGCTGTGGTTTTATATGTTCACGTAGCAATGTTTTGAGATTTCTGAACGATCTAATACTACATGCTCTAACTTTTGCATAAATGATTATAGGTACTGGGTACTTCTAAAACAATATGCATTACTCTATTTAATAAAGTGGAGCATGCTACACCTCGCCACTGAACGGCTTTGTGAGGTGTCCTACTACAAATACCGTCAGCTATAAATCACCGTTCATTTTAAGTAAAGTTCATTCAAGAAAATACAAATAAGCTAATCAGTAAACAGAATTACCACTGCATCTAAGAAAGATATGTACTGTCATTAAGAAAAATAATCAAATAAAAAGGACAAATAGTAAGTTCACTCTGTAACAAATGCCAAGCAAATGCGAAACCCTTTATCTAAGCACCAATGATTAGAAGTGGATCCAAAAGTTCATGAGAGGCATTGACTCCACTGTCTCTAATGGTTTTGATCAGCTGTTTAAAACACATCCATGATCAGAAAAGGACTTGTTAGAATCACTCCATCTTACTTGACACATTCATGAAATGAAATGAAATTTGTGCTCATTTTATAGGCGATAAACTGAATGTATTTATTTCTGGTACACAGCAAAAAGCTAACAGTACTACCAAAGTGAAAACGAGACTCTCTTTTGCCTGCTAAATAGTCAAGAGTTCTGCATTGCTGCTGCTACTACATCAAGTATTAAAACACCCCAACTAAACAAACTACGTAAGTTTCCAATTTCACAGCTGAATATTGGAAGTAAAAGCCATACTGGTTTATTGGTGTTTTAATATTGTGGAATTATGGCAAGAGTAAAATACTGAAATGCCTCTTCATACTGGCTTATCTGAATGTGTAATAAACACAGTATTACAACCTCCTTGTATTAAATCAGTTGGAATACTTCTTTTGTTTTCCACAATGTGAGTAATTCATCTGCTAAGGGATTAGAAAAGTCCATCCATATCATGAATGTCTCTCTACTTACATGGTGTGAAAGTTTATTACCTGCATGGCTACAAGCTTATTCCTAATGCCTTTCACAGAGAAATGGAGTTGAAAGTAAAAGTAGAGTATCACAGCTTTAAATTTGAGGTAACACAGGAATGGTTGAAAACCATTTACTGTGTAATGATCTCCTGTTGCCAGAAAGCTTCTGAGAACCTATTAACAGCAAATTTAACATACACTTTCCAAAACAGGTACAGTTTTTAAAGATGAAAAAATGCACTGTAATTTCATGTCTATTAGTTTTGTTTTGCCATACCAGATTAAACAGGAACAAACAAGGAAAAGGCAGAATGGATCAAAAGGCGAGGAGAACACCAAAGTACAAGAGAAGGTAATAGACGGAACCTGTGATTAAATTTAGGTAAAACAGGTAATTGGTAAAAAAGATCCCCTCAAATCTGAAACATTTCCTAACGAGTTATTTCATTAGTTTCACAACATATTATGGCCTTTGGGTTTTGTACTTGTATTACATCTTCATCGATACAAAATTTAACTCTACAAAGATGGATACAGAAGAATGCACCTTAAAATGTGTTTGCCTCCCAAGCAGCACTATTTTAACTTCTATTGATCTTAACTGAACTAAACAAGCTAAGCACTTTGAAAATAACAATATAACAGAAATTGTTATTTATTTATATCCATTATTGTTTTTATGTTTTGTTATATATATGAGATAGATAAATAAATACATATGTATATATTTATTGATTGTTCTTCAGTTAGAAAAATGCAAATTCTATACCTTTCTCTGTAACACACTATTTGGATTGTATTAGAAAAGGACTGGTTTACTAAAAAAAAAAAAAAAAATCAATAATCTCACACCAAATCACAATAAATTCAACTTGCAAAGTATCCAGAGCTACTCTGTAAGAGCAAAATACAGCAAACTCAAAAGCTAGAAGACACTACTTCACCTGTCTTCTAAAACCTTGATAGTGTCATGAAGTGCTTTTTGCTGTTCTCTGAGTTGTTGGTTCTTGGTATAGAACTCTTCAAGCCTCTCTGCATCCCTGAAATTAAAAAGAGGAAAAATTACTTCTAGCTTTAAACTGCAGCAATTACTTTTTCACTAGAGAATTTTCTCTGGCATGTTCCTTTCATATCCTTGGGAAATGTGATTATCATCAGCACAAATATTAAGTTGAAGATAAATGAAGCAAGTGTTTCTGATTCATAATAATTTACAAATGACATAGGAAAGATGCAGCTAGTTTTTAATTCATAATACAGGTGATCTTCTGTTAAGTCTGATTTTTGCTCAAGTGGAAACTAGAATTGATGACAGTCAAGACATAAAGGCTAACTATGTTCAAGCAAGAATTTCGGAGAACATAAACTCAAACACTTCTCTTGCACTTTACTGTGTTGTGGAGCTGCTGGGAATCTAACGGGAGCTTTCACAATCAGGTCATTTTGGTCTTGTTTTAGCAGTGAGTGAATTCTGCAGCGTGGCAAACCACATTAGGTTTGGAAATCTCTGAAAAGTCTTAGATCCAGTAGAGGCTTACTTCTTCAAGAGGAAATTCTCTATAGAGCATGTATTCCCATAATATGAATAAAGAGAAAAGAAGTTTCTTTCCACAACCCTCAGAAGCAGATGATCTTGTGGAAAATACCTTCTCTAAAAACCAGAACTAATTAATTAACAAAAAATATTTTCTCCTTAAAAGAGCTAAGGAAAAGCAGTAACGTTAACTTCACAATTTTAGCTCCCTTTCATTTTTATTATCAGCTCACACCTCTTCAAGATGCAAACATGGTACGAGTGACAAGCACACAATTATTTTCTAAAAGGAAATTAACATTCAGTAAAAGCTAAGCAACTGAATCTGTGTAACATGACAACGACTAACTTCTGAGAAACTCCCAGATCTTCTTTTTACCATGGAATCCTTTGTACATATCCATGAAAGCAGTTGTTTGTTTTCAGTGTGCCTGAGATGGATTATTTGTGGAAGTCACGAAATTGGCTCATGAAAAGCTGTTAAGCACACACACACACACACATATCAGGAAATGAAAACATATTTACTAACTTGTTGATACAATTCTTTTACACATACTTTAAATTGGCACTATCCCTTTAACATACGTTTAACCAACCACATTTTCATATTGCTGGCATTACAGTAGTACAAGAAACTAGCAATCATGGGTCGTAAAGTGAATGGGACAGCTGGAAGCTTTTACAGTGTACAATCACAAGCATATTTGATTAATTCTTAAATTTAAGTACAGATGCTTTATTTTTCTGTACTACCACACAGAACAACATAGGCCATTCCAACTGCATATTCAACCTCTAAAACAGTTACATGCAAATAGCGTAAGGGACCATTTAAGGCTTGTACTTTTACTTGGGGAGGACAACACGTTAAAGTTCTGTTACTGCAGTTCGCTAACCAAGTATAGCCAGGCCATGGCAAAATGTGAAGTCTGACAAAAGCAGGCTATATTTCCCTGATGTTTAGGACATAAAAAAAAAAACCAACAAAAAACTAAAACCACAAAAAATCCCCTCATTTTTTCTGTTTGCGCCACTCAGAGGAGGCTTAAAATAGCAAATTCAAAAATCTTCTCTAGTTAAGTCATTCTATAGCATTAAGTCATTTGCAATAAATAACTAAGACATTAATGTACACTAATACTATATGCCTTCCACCTAAACCCTCTGAAATGTCCCATGAAGACAGTAAAACGACAGAAGGAACCAGGCTGTTGGTTGGGGTTTTTTTCCTTAAAATTCCAAGTGCACCTGATAAGCATGACAGACATTTTTGGTTATGAAGGCACTGCATAATGGCCAGTCTCTGACCTAGAGTTTACAAGTCATTAGCTCCAATGCTGGAGTGGGATACAAAATAAGGTGCTCATTGTCAGCTGATTACCAAGTTTGAAATACTAAACCTCAGGTATTCAGGTGCAGCAAGGAGAACAAGACCTCCTATGTAACAGTACTGTACCTCCAATGTGGCAGTTGTAGAAAGATTCCAACAAACAATGATTAACCTATCTGGTATTTGTTCAGTCACAGCGCTGATAATATTTCTCATCTAGAAAACTGACTGATCAATTTAAGATTCTAGAACATGGAAGAACTAAGGATACACCAGGCTAATAACAAAAGCAAGAGATAATTTCATCATTTCAGATTAAAAATGAGCAACTACTTAATTTATAAATTATACTTAAGAAATAACACACCCTGTAAAGAGCTCCGTACATCTTCAGATTATTTCAGCTGAATTATTAAAGTGAGCAGAGTTTTTTGTACACATCTAAAGGAAGAATCCATGAAATCTTACAAGAATTGTAGTTCATTAATGGGACTCTGACTCCCCTTTAATAAATTAGATCATTAGGATGAGTACTTACAAGCATCTTTCCTTTTTCAACTTAGATATTTTCAGCTGTAAGCCTGAAAAGTAGAAAGGAGAAATTACATATTATAGAATTCTGATTTTAAAAAACTAGTGAATGTCTTGGGTGACTCAATAAATTAACTCCCCCTTTGCTGTCATCTGTCATCTGCAAAGAAAGACAAAAAAAAGTCACTAATCTGGAGAAAAAAGGTTCATTCTGGACTTTTTGAGTGTGTTCTACAGGATCTTGGAAATAAATATAGTCATTGTGATCTCCAGGAAGTAAAGACTTCTTAAACAAACACACAGATTTCCACTTACACGGGTAAAAAAACACCTTTGTGAAATAACCACACATGAATAGCCAGCACTGTCAATATATTTTCATTGACTATTCCCACCTAAGTAGCATAAAATATGTTCTGTGTACACATAAATTCATAATACTACACTGGAAATGAAGCATCCAATCACTGAACTGAGAAATGCTTTACAGTGTATATGCATAAGGCAAACATTAAAAATATGTGATTCAAGGCTTTAAAGCACAGAAGGACAACATCGTTCATTGGAGATGTGCTACCAGACTCTCTCAGTCAATGCTTCTTTGGAAGATCTGAAGGTGAATTAACGAATGATATTTCATCTGCGGCCTTTTTCCCACTAAGAGTTCCACACTCCTAACTATGTATTCTGTGCAGAAGTAAATAGGTTTGCAAATGCAACTCATGTTCTCAGCAGGAGTGGCCAGCTGACAGCCCAGGGGACAGAACACTGTCCAGCCAATCTGATTGCAAGGTCTTGGGTTCATTTGTATGTGCACAGAGACAAGATATTTAAGTACAGCACAGCTTAACATGCAGGACATAGTGCTATGGAAATTTATGTGATATTACCCACACACAAGCTGGCCATTCCTACCCCAAATAAATAGTTAGAAAGAATAAGACCCCAATGACAGAACAGTTTCTTAAACAGAAATCCGAGAGAATACAATTCATATCACATCAGAAAATAACATAGTATTTCCTAGCATGATTATTTGCTTCTAACTATGAAAGGTTGCTACCAACTTCAGGTTGAACATGAGGAGTCTCGTAAGCTCTCTTGCAAAAGCATTATGCATTTAGGAGAGCAGGATAAACTTATAAAACCAGAATACCTGTAAGAAAACTTCAGACTACTTTGAATTTAAGCCTAAATACATAGCTGATACTACATCTTAATACAGAAAATGTAGGTTAAGGCAGCTAACAGACTTTTTTTTGTCCCCTATCACACTCAACAAGGAACAGCTTTAAGGCGAAAATTACTTGCTTGAGAAGGTTCACTCTTCAGGCCACTTAAAATGTCAAGCCAGCCACAGACTCAGGGAACCCATGCTTGCTACAAGATGCCAGTGAGACAATGAGTTAAAAATGCAGACAGACTACTTAAAAAAATTCTTAGGAAATACAGCAAGATTTCTTTTATCTCAAAGTGTTCAGCACCTGTGAGATGTTATGTTCCATCATGCAGATCAGCACAGAAAGAGGGTTTATTTTTTTAAGTACTTGCTATTCATCAAGTCAATTAGGCATCTGCAATTAGAACCCCTATAAAGCTTGCTTTAAAGCTGCTCCACGCCCATCGGAAGGAATGAAGCTACACAACAATGCATCTCCTGTATGAACAGGTAGTCTGTTCAGCAAGTATTTAGGATTGTAACTTTGGCAACCTGAGCGACCAATTGAAGAGGCAGGGCTCAAAAGGCCCAGTACTGTGCTACAGGTAACACTATCTCTCCTCTCTCCTGAATTCAGGAGGAACTAAACTAGTTACTTAAAGGCTGCATTTTTCCTTAGTTCAAATGACCGCAATGAGAAGGCAGGAAACCAGTCTGTTACATTTATCCAAGAGCATTGAATTACTACATCTGCTGTAAGTCTGTTCCTTTTGCTTTTCCAGAGTACTGAGTTTTTAAGCATACTTATTTAAGGAGCTTTGCTTTTTCAGGCTTCCTTATTTAACATAGTGAGCGTATAAAACTATGTGGAACTACACTGTGTCCCTTTCCAATTCAATTTTATCTTTCACACAATATTTCTATGGAATAGCCAAGCTGCAGACTGTATAAATCTACATTACCTAAAGCTCCTAAGCGCATTAGTAAATGACACTCTACACCTATGAAAGCAATGGAGACCTTCTTTAAACTATCATTAGGCAGATTACTTAAACACTATTTTATGAAACTTGCTACTTGATTAGACTACGTAGCTGTAATATTTCACTTAATGGCTATGATAATTTCTGTTCTGATAAATTTTCAAATGCATTAAATGCACTTCCTTAAAACTGACAGTGCCTGGGAAGACTGCAGAATCTTTATCACTGAAGATTTCTTGAAACAGGTTGGACAAGCTTCTGCCAGCAATGACGCAGACACAATCCTACCTTAAGGGTACAGAGATGGACTAGATGACCTTCTAAAATCCCTTCCAGCTCTGTTTTCTATAATTATTTACTTTTGAGGAACTTCCAGCCGCTTCCTTTCCTACAGCAATCTATCAATGAGATTGCTTTCCTCATAAGTTTCTCTGCTTCTATGACTACAGTTTTTTCTCTATTGGTATCTTCTGCTTTTCAGAGGTAAGCAATAATTGAAAAAACTAGGGTATTTCTTTTACATAGAACACTGCTCACATTTCTATGCTGATATATACTTTCAGTACAGAGTTTTAGATTTGAATTAATCCTCAGAAACCGTCTTGGTAAGATCCATATATAGCAAGCATCTATGTAATTATTTTAAGCCAGAGGTAAGATTTAACACATGTAGAAATAAATCAATTTATAAAAAGCATTCTTAAATTTCTTTTAATTTTCTGGGCACTATGCAAATATCCCACACATTCTACAGATAGGAAATAAAAGCAAATAGTTTCAATGACCATTATTCTGAGTTGCTGAGCACTTCTGAACTCCATGAAAAGTCAGCTGACACTGACCACACCCAACATCTTTGGAAACTGGGATGTAGGTGTCCTACCCATTGTCTCGTAATGAATTTAAGTTAAATAATAGCTATTTTGGCTGAAGAAGGCCAAAATTTGGATTTTTTTGCAAGGGATCAGTTTAAAAGAACAAGAAGTCGGATTTCTTCACATAACTGTGGAAAAACACACCCTTTACAATATAGAAATACAAAAATTCAATAAAATCCCTTTCAAACTCCATGAGTTTAAAGTATTCTTCAGTCTACATTCTTTAGATATAATTTGTATAACGCCTGACCATGTCAAGTTCATGTGTCATAAATTCTACTTTTCATGGATTTTAAATAAAAAGAATTCCACCATTTCAGTGTTCAGTACATTTTACATGCAAAAAGCTTTTTCAACAACTACTAACTTACCCTTAATCCACCTCCCATCATCTTTAAAATAATTTTTGCTGACATTCAGATTGGAAACTCATGAGTCAATTTTAATTCTTATTTATAGACCTCAGAAACAAGCAAAGTCTAGGCAAGTCTGTGTTTGATGTTTCTAAAATATCTTCCAGTACCATTTTCTATAAGAGGATCCCCACCTTCTGAAAAAATTAACTATCCTTCAGGCATGTCTTTGATGTTATCATGGAAAACCTAATTTTACCTAACACCGTGTGGGACATACTGACAAAGGGCTAGGCATGAAAAAGACTGCCTGGTGGCAAAATTACCTGGCCACACCCTGCATGCATTCTAAAGAGTATCTTGCTTGCATAAAGAAAACCCAAACTTGAAAATCACGTGCTGCACACCCCAAGAAACTAGAGAAAGGGTCACTTAGCTTAAGTCTCTACATCAGAGCTTTTTGTTCCTTAAGTTTTTGTTGTTCAGACATGCCATAGATTGCCAGGTCCCATTCTGTCAGTACTTCCTCATTTATCTGCGGTTGACATCACACCCACTCCAAAAAGAACCATCAACAATTAAAAAAAAACTATTAAAAAAGTTAATTTTTTTGTGTTTTGGAACACAATACAAAATCGTATTTCATACGTCAACGTAAAGAAGTCTGCTATAGTTTTCTTTTCAGTTTCCATACTGATCCGTGCCTTTTGGTTGCTTGGTTTTTTTCAGTAATTAACAACAAAGTGTCACGGCCCAGTGCTGCAAATTATTGAATCAAGACTTTCAGTAGGAGGCATGTAACATCTATAATTTTAAAACAATCTCCAAGAGCTTTTGAAACGAAAAAGTGATGGTATATCTGGACTGAAATGAACAGACCCGAAACTGTTTTGAGGCTGGTAGAAACAACCAAGGCCACTGAAATGGTCTGGGTAAAGATCCATTTGCATGACTAAAGCTCTTAATTCACAAAAACTCACCTACTCTTATTCCAGCCTAATATAAATACTATTTCATGCATAAGGATATGTTTGTTAGAAGATACAGCCTAATACTGTTTTAATTCCATTCAAAAGAATAGATCATGTGTCTTTTAGATCAGCAGAACAAAATGTTAACTTATGTAATGTTTTTAGCAAAAAGCCTTATGAATAATCCTTGTAAAACAATATTAGAATAACAATACATACGGTGCAATAATTCATATTCTCTGAATTACTGAAGAATGAACAGACACTAACAGCCAATCTGTAGTAAAATTGTTATCACAGGTCACAATATAAGAATAATCCTATTATAAAAACATAAATTTTGCTGAGAAAATTTAGAACACTAAAATCTGAAGAGATAATTATTACTTCAGTAACATTAATCTGCAATGCAATTTTGCACAAGTTTGGGGAAATAAACAATGCAAATAATTTTAATGTATCTGAAGCAACCGAAGCCAAAGGCAAAAAAAAAAAATCCATTGAATAACATGGTTTGGAAACTTTGAATTATAATCCATTAAAAGTAAAGTAACATTTAAATATTTTGCAGGCAAGCAGAGATTCCATGTAACATTGTGTTATTTTTTCTGCACTGACCTAGCAAATCATTTACATGTGTTGATAGTTTAATCCTGTTAAACCAGGTTTAGGTGGTCAATCTCTAAGGATCATTTGTAATCATTCAGTCCAACTTTCTGCATAATTTAAAACATTAAAAATCTATTTAGTTCCACGCCGAGTATTTTGGTTCAAAATTTTCTTGTGGTAACTGACAAACACCAACTTTAACCTGACAAACCCAAACTTTAATGATTTACCTTGTACTTCTTTATCATGACATTCTTTCAGTTTGGACCACAGTTCCTTGAAGAAATCTCCTGTAGGTTCTGCAGAACTAGGGCTCCCACAGCTTCCTCCAGATGCATTCATCTTGCTTTTTTTCTGCTCCCAGCTTCTTTGACTTGCAGAACTGGCTCACTCCCAAACTTTGTATTTTAAATTACATAGTTATGAAACTGTTTCTGAAGAGAGGTGTATGCCTGTAACAACACAATGACAACACTTACGTTTGAATTTATCAGAGTATAACTTGTATCCATGGATGAAATACTAAGTTTACTGTCTATCCTTGTTGGGGATATACATTTAAATACTTTTATACTGATAGTCACCCTGAAAGCATGGACGATGCTAAGTATTTTGCTTCAGGTAATTACACACTAACATAATTTTTCTCCCCTTAAAAAGCTATCAACTTAAAATTAGATTAAAATACTTAGGAGTCTTTATTCTTTTCCTATCTAAAGATACAGTAAACAGAATTCCTGCTTTCCAAAAGCAAGCTATAGTGCCAAAATCTGGCTGCCAGCAAAAGCATTTGTCAAAAGTTTTATCAGAGATGGATTTGTCTATATACATCCTTTATATAAACTTGGATTCAAATGACACTCTTGCAAAGAAAAGTTCACATCCCCTTGAAGTCTTCATAATTCTACATCGAAATGATTCCCATTCCCTGATTAAAAAAAAAAAGCAGAGTAATCTCAAAATCTATAAATCTCCAAAACATTAGTACTTGAGAAAACTATCAGATAGCTCTCTCTTAAAAGCTTGACTGCCTACAAAACTTAAGATAATCTTACCCATAATTCTCACTTATTTTGAAGGGTTTCTTACAGAGATGATGCCCTCAGGCAAACTACAGGGGAAGCACGGTACTCAGATCTGGCTCTGAGCCAAGGTAAGATTCAATTCTACTGGCACTACATGTCCAATATTTAAACACTCCTGTAATTGCTGTCCTTCAGTTCCCTCTGTGTGAAACTGGACATTCTAAGTTTTCCCTATTTTTATGCAGTCAATTTTAAACACTTTTGAACAGGGACCGTCATTATCAGGTGGATATAGTTATCTCTATGACTTTGTAACACAAAATGCAGTAACAAGAAAAAAGAAAGATAGGTATTTCATACTATTCCTAAATTAGCAACTTCAGCAAGCAAACCACCTTGCCTATATTGCCAAATTGAAGGAACAATTTGCTCTCAAATGTCTGAGGCATAAGTTATAGTTCAGATGATACAAGGTCTATAATTAGTCAAGAAGTTGCATTTCCTATCTTGAGAGCCTTCAAACAACTTAGAGTATCTGAATGCAGCTACTGGTTTAGCTGGTCCCCCAGATTCACCACAACAGAATGTCCAGTGGTCCGTAACCAAGTGTAAGGCCTGGAGGCTTTGGTTCCACTCTCCTGTCTCATCTCTCTGTGCACTGTCTTAAGCAAGTCACTTTTTTTCAGTCTGGCTGTCTTTACAATGAAACAAAAATAATGGAACAAAACATTATTCTCAATGGAAACACTTGAACTGTATGTTTTCTATAGTATAAGGATGCTTAAATGTTACAGTAATGAAGCCAACACCTCCACACTTGCTTTAACCTGCTCTGTCCATAGAAAATTCAGGGCCTATTTCAGTATATGGCTTCAAGTTAGCAAATATTATCTTCAGAGAAATCCTTAATAGAAAATAAAATTACCCTTTGAAATTAGCAATGCCTACAATTCTTCAACAGAAGTTGAACAGTAATTTGTTTGCATCTTTGCAGATGAAATGCTCCACTTTATGTGCAGCCACATTAAGCCATCTCACAATGATTCTTTGTGGAACCAACTGCCTAGTGACATTAGGAATGGCTTTCAAACTTTTGCTTTGCACCTTCGACAGAATATTTCAGGATGAAGCTTTTTCTCTATCAAGCACTAGGGCAGTGAAAACCACAAGGTCGCTTTCACTTACTGTTTCAAATTTAAGTATGTCAGATGACTCATTTCCACGGAAAGGTCATCTGACTCTAGACAGCAAATGCTGTCAGTAGCGTTTGTTTTGGGTTTTTTTTCCCCAAGATGACTGCAAGAAAAAAAAAAGCACAAAACCCGCTCAGAGTTTCTGCAAATTATTAGTACGTTAACCGACTACAAATAGGAAAAAAAGAGCAACACATTTTCCCAAGCTGCATCTGCTTCAAGATCCCCAAATGATACATTGCTTCCCACAGGTGTTCAACCTTCCTTAAAACACAGGGCCCGCAAGAAGTGTTCAAGTCGAGCCTTTGACAGGCCTGGGCAGCTGCACAGGCGTAAAAGTGATGGCTTAGTAGATGGCTCCAGTCCTAAGAAAGTGCTTTCCAGTCCTTAGGTAAAAAAATGCCTGAGCTGGATGTACGAACACTTGCAGACACGGAGGGGGAGGATGGAAGCACAGTGCTAGCCCCTCTCCCGGATGTCCTGCTTTGCTGCTATCCTGCCGACTGACGCTTTCATAGAACCACCTAAAAGCGTCCGTTTCCCTCTTCTTCTACAAACCAACTCCTTCCGGCTCCGTGAAAACACGGCTTCAACAATGATTGCCTTCAGCAACCGATCAGCACCGATAACGCGCCGAGGCTGCTTATCGGTGTTGATACCTTTCCGCCGGGAACACACCGCCCCTCCGGGATTCTGAGGAGCACACGGCGCCTTAATCCCCACCAAAAACCACCGGCTGCTCCTCCAAACTCAACTCTCCTGTACCTCCCGGCGGTGAATTTTGTTCTCCTTTCCCTCTTGCAAGAACACCGCACAGAAAACTCACTCGAAAGACACGCCGGGATGCTCTGGGAAATCCTGCCATGACCAACACCTGGGAGCTTCCCGCCAGGCTTGGGTCACGCCCCGCAGCCGGGAGGGCAGAGGAGCGGTATGGCATGTTCCACACGCCGCTTCTCTCCAGCGGCGGGAGCCTCCCAAACGGAGAGAAGGGGGCTCCCTCGGGCAGGCGGGACAGTGCCTGTAGAGCGCCCGGCGGGGACCCGGGGCCGGAGGGGCTGTGGCGGGCCCGTCCCCGGGGCGGGGCGGGAGCGGCGCGCTCGCGGTCGCTCCCCGGCGGAGGATGAGCAGCGCGCGCGCCGTTACCTGGTTGGCTCCCAGCGGCTCCGCGCGCCAACGGCGGGAAAAAAGGAAAAACCGCAGCGAGCGCCGTCCCTGCCCAGGGAGGCGGCGCGCGGGCAGCTCTCGCGAGGCTTCCGCGCTGCTCTCGCGAGAGAGCGGGAACGTGAGGGTCTGCGCCCCCTGTCCCACGCCGCCCGCCTGGGGGTTCAGGTGGCAGGAGGGATACGGTCACAGAATCACAGGGTCAGCTGGGTTGAGAGAGACCGCTGGGATCATCGACTCCAGCCTTTGACCAAACACCACCGTATCAACTAGACCACGGCACTAAGTGCAACGTCCAGTCTTTCCTTAAACACCTCCACAGACGGTGATTCCACCACCTCCCTGGGTATCCATTCCAATGTCTAATTACCCTTTTTATGAAGAAACTCTTCCTAATGTCCAACCTAAGGTTCCTCTGAGGCAACCTGGGGCCACTTCTTTTTGTCCTGTCACTTTTTGCCTGCGAGAAAAGGCCGACCCTCACCCGGCTACAGCCTCCTTTCTGGTGGTTGTAGACAGTGATAAGCTCTCATCTGAGCCTCCTCCAGGCTAAACAACCCCAGCTCCCTCAGCAGCTCCTCATGGAACATGTGCTCCAGACACTTTACCAGCTTTGCTGCCCTTCTCTGGATATGCTCCAGCACCTCAATGTTCTTCCTGAATTGAGAGGCCCAAACCTGGACACAGCGCTAGTGGTGTGGCCTCACCAGCGCCAAGTACAGGGTCCTGCTGGCCACACTGTTTCTGACACAGGCCAGGATGCCATTAGCCTTCTTGACCACCTGGGCACACTACTGGCTCATGTTCATTCATCAAGGTCATCAGGTGTTGTCCCAGCCCTCTCCTCCTGTGGCCCGGTACTTGGGGTTTCCACAGAGAGCTGCCAGAGGAAAGCCAAGGGGACAAGCCAGGCCCTGGCTGGTGCCATAGTTCAGTGTGACAGCAGGCACAGAACACTCTGGAAAAGCAAGGGTGTGTGCAAGAGCCTGCACTGAAACACATGCTGCCCTTCCCTTCCTGAAAGAAGTTCTTGCTGGTTTAGATGTGAAGAGGATCATCGGGGTGTACAGCTGTGCCAGAAGTGGCCTTGCCTTTAAGTCTATGCTGTTAAATCTATACGTGCTACAGGATTTGTGATCTGGTTGCTGGGGTTTACACATAGAAGTATTTGCAGGGCTTCCACCCGCCTTCTTGATCTTAACAGTTTCCACGTCTTGTCATTTCACTCTACAGCAGAGCAGCCTAGGCATATTTTTATGTTTTGTATGAGTATGGAAACCAGTAGGCACATATAATTAGTACAGCATAAAGCTGCTGAACTTCTTTGTCACTTCTCAACATTATTTTTTTTGTTTCCCAAATCGCAGATTAATGTTCCTTCATTCATTGGGACCAGCCCTGCTATCTGCAATGAGATAAACCCCTTGATTTTAAGTAGCTCTTAGTGATGAAATAGAAACAGAACACAGCTTTTCACTATTACTCTTCTGCCTTCACATAATTCCACTGGACCATTTTGGTATGTATGGAACTCCTGCAGAGACAGCTTGGTGACATGACTAGAAGACACAATGGTGATCAGTTTGCAAGAGACAGTGCTGCAAACATATACCTTCTAGATTGTTAATAACCGTATTTAAAAAGTTAGGTGTTCAGGTATTTCGTAATTGTTAGTAGCTGTTCCATCTAACTCTTTTTACATTACTCAGATCACTCAGCTCTCAAGAAAGCATCATAAGGAAGGAGCTACAGCATAAATAAAACTGGATCTGAAATACTATTTCAACATTTTTGAGGTATTTTGAAGTACTGTCAGACAGGAGATGACCCATGATTCAGGCTTCAAATCTGTTGTTCCCCTTTGTTGAAAATACTCTTGGTTTCCCATCAATTATGTACCATGAATTCTGAAGTATTTTGAAAAAATCTTGTACTTGACTTTTCTGCTCATTCCTCACCGTTGTTTAACCACTTGTTTTTCAAGTTAAATAAAATGAAAGTGGTGTTCAGGGGCTCAGCAGCAGATTACTTATTGTAAGATCAAATTGTAAGCTTGATCCATTATCAGATCAGTAGACATATGGTGGAACTAAAATTAGCTGCACATATTGGATGAAGCTGTCATGTCATAATAGGTTGTGATAGACACTCCAGTCTTTCTAAATAATGCTTGTTGGCAGCTTTTCATTCTACTTTTGAAACTTCTGTAATCTAAAAGTTTGCGATGTAGGCAAGTAATTGTTTCCTCAGAGTTAAGAGAAGCAGATGTCTTAAATCTACACACAGATCTGATAAGTAGCAATAAAATAGCCCTCTTGCTGATTGATCAGATAGTTTACCATCAGCTATACATTTCTTGCTATTTATAGGAAGCACTCTGGCAAATAATTATGTCATCCCTTTTATTCCGCAATAAACTGTGAGCTGTTTGTTTTCATATTCTCTCATGTTGAACTTTACAGCAATATAAATACACTGACTTCTACAGTGTTATCCTTATCTACTCCACAGTAAGTGAAAACAAATTAACACTAACGGTTGAACTTTACTTTATCTCCCTTCCAGATTTATTTGATTTTATGTACTCCGTAATCACATAGTTGGCCACCAAATAGATTCCTGGCTCATTGAATGTGCTAGAAAACTACCAGAGAGTCTGATATTCCACATTCACTTACACTGGGTGTCTTAGGATGACTAGTCTAACTGGAACTGCATCTCATTCACCTCGTAAGAGTAAACACACACACCTAGACAATAAAACTGTGGGAAAAATGCTTCACCGTTGCTGCGCTTGAACAGATACGAAACTTCCTGTGGTGTCATGGCTTGTGTCCAGATTTCAAAATAACCCTTGCTGCGGCACATTAAACTAGGTGACAGAACACTTATCCATGAGCAATTCTGCAAAAAGGGAATCTTATTTTGTCCTAGCCCATTTTAGACCTGGAGGGGCTGAAATGTTTAATCCTATAATAGTAGGTGGAGCCATCTATTTTCAGTTACAGTTTAGTGGCAGTGCCTTTCTTCTTGATGACTGGACTATTTACCAGCAAATTGGCTAATAACTGAAGTTCTCTTGTAAGAGTACTGAAATGTTGCAGCACAGATAAAATTAAAAATAGCCGTTAATTCACACCCCCCACCCTCCCTTATTGAGGGGTAGTATAGAGGCTGCATCAGTGTTTCTAACCACTCAGGTAGCAGCAGATGACCTAGTTCAGTGCAAATGCATAGAGTAGGGCTAAAAGAGATTAGTAGAAAGCTTACATTTTTTTGTTTATATTACTTTAAATTTAGATGTAAAGATTAAAACCAGCTTTGAATTACAATGGGAAGTCCAGTTTAAATATTTTATTTGCGTTATGCACAAAGGTAACTATTTTGTTCTTTGCATATATATATATACATGTATATATGTATAAAATAAAATAGTGAGGTCCTTATGTATTTGCATCAGGTGTAATAGAGCACACGTACATATACAAGGCCAGTGTGTTCACAACCTCCTTGACTTAGAGATCTGCAACTGAAAGATAAATATATTGTTTAGCTCTCTAGTCATGTTCATTTAATGAACTTTATGTTGCAGTTGCCAGTAAGGACATCAAAGGAGTCCAACTTCAGATGCAGCAAATAAGAGCATGTGGCACAGTTCAGCTGCTACCTAAATGGGATTTGAACTGGAAGTGTAGGAACTGCCAGTTCTCTGAATAGCATCTCACAGTTGGGAGGGCACACAGACCACAGACAACACCACTGCTGTCTGGCACAGGTGGTTGCTTTTTCTGGAAAAGTAGGGAGGAACCACTCCCATCACCCCCACTAGTTTAATTTGATTCTTCTCAAGCTGCTTGCATAGCCACGTTTGAAACTGAGCCAAGATCAAATTCCCCGATGCCAGTAACACTGTTCATTTTAAGGAACTCTCTTCTTTGAAGTGCTTTCACTGCTCCTCATCTATAGTCAGAAACTGCCAGGGCTTATTCAACTGAAACTCTCAGGTCTCTTAGGAAGTCTTGCTGGAGGGGAAAAAAAAAAAAAGCAACCTGAGGGATGCTGTTGCAGGACCCCAATGCAGTGTTCCTGGTCTTCACGGTCTAAGCAGCAGCACCTATTTGTGTTAGCTGCATGTGGAAATGCTTTGCTCCTACTGATGTTGCTCAGGTTAACATGACCTTAATAGTTTAATGACCATGAGTTTAAATAGTTATGCATATTTATCTTAGCTTTGGAAGGCTGAAGTAAAAGATCTGTGCACAAAATCATGCCACCTGCCTTTTACTGTAGTGAACAACATGAATTCAGGGACAGAAAAGAAACAATGTATAGGAAGTAATATTTTACTTACCATTTGGGAAAAAGAAATCCCCGAACAATAGCCACTGCTCTTCCAACCCCCTAAAAAATAACAGGCAGCTGAGGAAAACCCAAATAAAACAGAACACATAAACTGAAGAGGGAGAGGATGGCAAGCAGCGTTTATTTAGTTTGAATTTTAAACATATTCAGCACGTGCTGTGTTAAAATCCTATAGTTTTAGAAATCAAAGCTCTCTTGTAGCATTTTATAGGCTCTACACAGAGTTCTTGTGCAAACCATACAGTTCAGCCAGCTGTAATTTTTCTTTGGAAAATGGTTTATCCCTTAACGAATTTTCCTTATGTATTTGATAGCAGAATCAACAGAGAATATAAGAAAATTAAACTTCTTTTCCTGGTGAATATTATCAGCTTCTTTGAGGCTACAAAACTTTTCTTATGTTCTTTTCTGTTTAGCCACACTTTGAAGAAAAACTTTACACACAGGTACAGTGCTACTAATGAGAAGGTGATTTCAATTCATCGATTTTTTAAAGCTGCTCAGGAGGCCTTTTTCTTGGCACTCTACAAAAGAATAATATTAATTTTAGCATCAACCTGGAAATAGCTGACAGTAAACATAATTGGAGCTTCCTGTTGTGTGACTACCATAAAGTCGTACATAATCCTGTATAGATATTTTGTATCTAGTGGTTTGTATCCACTGATTCTGATATGAGGTTTTTTTCACATCACAAAAGAGAATGGTAGTTGTTTTGCTTAAAGATAGACAAAATCAAGAATTCCTGGCAGGTGGAAGTAGCTATGTGAGGGTTTTAAAAAATGTAGCTACATAGAAATTGAGAAGATTCACATTTATTAAAGTTAAAGAGTTGTTTTGTCCTAACAGGCATGACAAAACCTGTCTTCATTCCTTTCTATTCAGCTCAGTAAGTAGTTCTGTGCTCCGGTAGTTAATCAGTTACCAGATTCCACAGCTTTTGTTTTCACACTGTTTAATTTTTCTTACTTGACACAGAACCTGTGAATGGATTCAGCTGCGGATACAGGTACAACTTTCAGGTCAGCCTGCTCTTTATGACTAGCACTGCTTTTTATTACCATTCCCACCACCGTTACTCATTCTAAACAGGTAAATTTCTAATAAGTATGTAGAAAGAAAGCAGGAAGAATGACAAGTAAGTTTCCTATCTTACCATGAAGCCAATTCTGAGTAGGTAAATCTAGGCTTAAGTAGCTCACTGTATAAAATTGGACAACTAAAAAAATTAGTCTGGCAAGAATTAGTGACCGCACACCTTACTGTAATGGCACTATGCCTTGTCACAACACTGCTGTTATGTGACAGGGATTATAAAAACGCTGTATAAAAGAGACAACCAATAAGCAATACTTAAGTGAACTGCTCAAAATACTAAGTCATTGGCAGTGGAGTTTTTATCTCTCACTCCCGTGCTAGGTTCATTGAACTGTCTCTGCAGTAAACACTCTGCAGACAGAGCAGATAATGTTGAGCTGCACACAGAAGGCTCAAACAGCTGCAATTACAAAATCCTGTCAACAAGTGCCATAGAGACTGGCAGTACTCAGACACATTAAGGAGATAGCCACTATACCACTTCAAGCATCAGAGAAATTTTTTGCTTAAGGTTATCTTAAATTAATTTTAAAGAAAGATTTTAAAAACTCACCCTTCTGTTTGAATTGTGAAAAGGTCTGTTCTTGGTCGGGGTGATAAATATTTACTATTGACTTCCCCTCCAGCTATAAACCTCAAGTGTAAGTGAGATGAGGAAGCCACTGTGGACCACACTAGAGAATGCCGAGAGGAGATCTGCTGCACCTAAGATATATACAGTGTGCAATGGATAACCTAATATGCCTTTCATTTAACTGGCTGGGCAGGTTTCTGCATTCTGGAGACCATGGAATCATACCAGAATTTGTTGGCATAACAGGCCTGTCAGACCGGTTCCCGGGGCGCCCAGGAACCTGCCCAACCAGTCTGCATCAAAGGCTGGCCCAACATGCTGCAGCTCAGCTCGGCTGGGGAGGCTTCTACGCCGCGAATTATTCACGCCTCTGTCAACTCCCAGCATACTACTCAGAGAGAATGATGTAGCCTCCAGCAAAATAATTTACCAGGGGGTGGGGGAGTGATACATCCTTGTTAAGTGGAGCAAGATCTTATTGTTATAAATTTTGTTTCATTTTATATGCAGATGAACTGGGCTAGAGGTCTGCCCAGCATAAGTGCAAAGAGAAATAGGGAAGAAAATGCCTTTTTTTTAATAATACTAGCAGTACATACTTATTATAATGAAATAACACCAAATATTTAGTGTGACCAGCTAAAAACCCCCGAAATTATGCACTAATTCAGATTTATTTCCAGTGCCAAGTGTATTTACTCTATGCATAGGTTTGAGCATATCTTTGTTACCACGTGGGAGATGGCACACTGGGAGCTTGCATGTGGAATATCCACCTTATGACTTTGGTAGGGCCCTAGGTCTGTGCAAGCTGACCCTGAATTACTGCACAGCCTATTGCAAGGTGAGACAGGTCAGAGAACATGGCATGTGTGGGACGTGCTTCCGTAACTGTGAGGAACTACAGCAGCTGCCCTGTTACAGTAGCACATGGGATGTGACAGCAGCTGCGCTGCTTCTTGTTCATGGCTGTGGGGCAAGAATACTTGCACAGCAGTCCTGCATATTGCATAGTTATTCAGGCTGTAGGCAGAGATCAGGATATGCCCTGACAGAAGCCTGCATCTGTGTAAACTTAGTACTTTTTTTTTTTCAGATAGAAATATAGGCTATAATTTTCAGATCTGCTGCTGTGATTGTCAGAGATGTTGAATGAAATCAGTAAGACGCGTAAAAGTTTTAACACTTCCGGAAGTGTAATCATGGATACATATACAGTGTCTGCTACACCTGTGCTTATTTTTTGTTTAGGCACCTAAATTTAAACACTCAGGCTTGAAAAGGTTTGCTATATTGAATGTTGTCAAAGGCTCTGAGTAACTGTAGAAAGCTGTGTTTGTTCCTAAAATAATCCCACAGTGATATTTATAATTTTTAGATCGTCTTTTCTTACTTGCCCATTTTAATAATGGTTACTAGACAACTAGTGATCAGCACAGGAAGTTACCACCAAATTCGAACAACCTTGTGTAGCATAGGCAGTGACCAGAATAGGAAAGACAAGCTGATATTTGAATATACTCAGATGATTTTACTACAGGAAGATAATCCTTCCTATAAGACTGCATCTTATGACTGCCTTGAAAAGAAGGCTCTTTTCTGAAGAAAACAACTAACTGAGCTGAAGTGGGAGATGTATGCTGTTTGTGCTTGCAGTCACACCACCTTAGGGTATGATTTCATACCCTAAGCAGGGCTGGGCTGGGTCAGTGCTTGGATAAGAGATTTACAGAAAGTCCGCTGCAGGAAGTGGTTTTGGTGATTCAGGAGGCTATACTGAATAATCGGGCATCACTGCCAAATGTGATGGAGACATTGGGTTCTGGGTATGCTCCAGTCTTGGTGCCCTATTAAATGTAAGTTTTTAAAGACTCCAAAACCCTTTCCACAAGCACTTCATCTTGAGCTGTAAATCCCTACCCACTGTGAATATACCGTGTCTGCCTACAATTTGGTTTTGCGAGCGTCACATAATTGGATTAACTGTGTAACTGATTAACACAAGTAAATTACCATCCAAAATAGCTATAAGACTGTACAATGTGGAAAAGGTTCTGCTTGTATAATAGACTTAAGGAGGGCTGGTGTGCTTCAAAGGTGGTCTACTTCCGACTATGTCAGCTGGTCTCATAAAAGACACTGTCTGAAATTTTCCTTTCTGCGTCCTGAGCTCATCATTAAACTTGGAGTGTTATAGTGAACCTGATGGTGGGACTTTAAAGGCATTGTACTTGCCATTGAACTCTTTACTGGACGCTGAAAAGCACAGGGATAAAAGGGATGTTTACTACCTCTTCCTTTGACTTGAGAGCTTAAAGAAGCTTGTCCTCTACAGACTCTTGTTCCCCCAAACAAAGCCCACCATGTACTTACCTTAGAGATCCAGCAGGGGCTTTTCATTAGTTAGGGCTTCTCATACAGAGTTGCTGGCAGGATTGAGACTTTAAGCTATGCTTTTAAATTCAATTCCACAAGTTACAGAAATTTAATTTTTCATAAGTAAAAGGCAAAGGTATAAGACAAAGAAGTTATTGTATGTATCAATAATTTTTTTGATAAACATCACTTGACTCTTGTTGTCAGCCTCGTAACTCATGACAGTTCTAAATGTAGACTTACCACAGACAAAAATATTGTAGTATCAGGCTTGCTTGGAGTTCTCTGTGAGACAGATTGCTTTTCCTCCTGAAGAAGGCAGTATAATTATCTGAAGAACCGATTTCTCTCATATCAAATACAATTAGCATTAAATGGATTTAACAGATGAATTCTCTTCAAAATCAAACCTACTGTTACATGCTTTTCCAGTTGAGAATAAAGTGTAAGTTGTTTGTCATTTACAGCTTCCATCAAGTCTCATAATGCTTATCTGTGAACTCTACCAATTTATACAGTGATCACAGAAAATCTTCTTCAGGAGAAGAGTCTCAGAGAGGTGCAATTCTGAAAAGTAAGACAATATAAATGGTGCAGGCTTCAACTTGTTCTTATAGTGAAGGTATGCACAAACATTCATGTCTACAAGTATTCATTACAGAGAGTTTACAACATACCTCCCCGTAGCTATCAAAAGCTGTTCAGTACATTCACAAGCAAATTCAGATAACACACATGCCCCCACCCCCTATCAGAGTCAGGTAATATTCCTTTCCTCTTGTCTAGCTGTGTAGCAGTGTCAGGGCAGGAGACTGTTGGTTCATAAAGGGCATAATGAAAAGTCCAGGATTGGAAAAGGAAGAGAGGTAGCAGCAGTTAATTTCTGACCTAGAGGCTGACTAGAGAAAAATGCCTTCAGATGAGCCAAGGGACTTAAATGCAACTTAAAACATTTTTTGATGCTTTTCTGAGCAAGAACAGGTTTAGAACTTGTTGCAGCTAATTTGTTGATGACAACAGTTTCTCCTTTAGCTCGTCTGAGACAGCAGAACTGGACATTGGCAGGATATAAAAAAAAATTACAAGAGAACTCCCACTATTCTCACTACAAGAGTAAGCCTGATATAAAAGCTTGCTGTTTTTCTCTGAGAGGAAAAAGCCTTAAAGTGTTACTATTTTTTGGTGTCTTACAGACATTTAGGACTGCTTTGCTGTTTTTTTTCATCTAGATTAATCGTTACAGAAGAGTGAGTATTTGCTGTAAAGGCAGGAACCAGAAGAGGCATTGCTGTCATTGCTTGGGTGTCTGAATAATAAATACTTTTCTGTTATTTGTCTTCTTTTTCAGATGACACTGTATTAAGCAACAGGCTTTCTATATGAAGACATGGAAGCATGGGATATCATGGACTTCACAGTTATCTTTTCACATGCTGAAATTAGATATTTTATTTTTCTGTTTTGTCATATAGGCCTTCAGTTACTTTAAATATGAGAACTGCTTTCCCATCCCTTAATCTGTACTTATGGTCTCCCCTGCAGTCTTTGGTCAAAGACCTTAGAAAATCCAAGTAGATTGTGTACTACTCATTTGTCTGCTGTTCTACTAATACACCAGATAGATGCTTCTATTAAGCAGCTACAGATTTCTATTGTAGGAGGCTTGCTGAAATATTCTTAGCACATTAGGTTTCTCTTTGCGTCTCATATTACAAAATGAAATAATAGTTTTAATCAAGCGATTACTGAAGAAAGACTCACTAAAATTTTCGATAGGTCTGTTTTTAAAAAAAGAGTATGTTATTTGTTGCTTTCTGGGTCATTGAGTACTAGTTAGAAAATATATCTTTGGTTTGAAACCTAAGGTTAGTGAGATAGTATCTTTTGTTAGAAACTTGAAATGCCACATTGTTATTAAGCATCTTCAGAATTCAGAACATCGAGAGAAACCCAACCACTCTTACATTCTGTTACTTCGTTCAGCAGTCCTTTTGCAGAATTTTCTCTTCCAGTACCTAAAGCTTTGTTGGTCTCTCGTGTTTCTTGTACTTAGAAACAGCAAGAGGAGGAGGGTATCGGGAAAACACTAGATGGATGTAAATGTATGTTCCAGCTTTTCAAGAGCAAAGCTTTTCACTTTTGCAACTGATGTCTTTCACATAAAATTCCAAGCTTCTAAAGTTAGAAGGAGCTTTGCTAATGGCTTTACTGAAGCCAGAATTTTAATCCTCTTAAGTTATCTTTCTTGTATAATAAAATAATTTTGAAAAAGTTACTGTTGCAGTATATGTTTCTATCTTGAGCTGTTAAGGGGGCTACTTACTTTTTGAAGCAAGGGTGAAAGATAAAGTTAGGCAGCCATTTCTCTGTGGTGCTAGTACATACACAGTATACTGAACCACGCTTTATTGTGACTCAAGATTCCTTTCCTGGTCATGCATGATAAAAGTGGACAATCGAGACAGACCCGTCAAGCCTCCACCTTTGACCTTCAGCCTGTGACTTGAGCCATGAGTATGCTTGTATCAGTTCAGTGCATCACCCAGCAGATCACTAGCTGGCTGCGATGTACATCCTCTCCTTCTCTCACTTCTTCAACTTTTTTAATCTCTGATCAGTTGTTTATATTCAGCAGCTACAACAGTCACACCATCATTGTTTAACCTGCCAGCTCTCTTAGGACTTCAGAAGGAAGAAGTTCACACCAGTCTGGCAGCATTATGGAAACTGGATGAACAGAGTGGCTTGTTTTTATGCCTCATTCAGTATTTCTTCTTTATCCTGTTTCAAATGTAGGTTAGCTACCTCTGGGAAATCCCAGGAGAAGGTAGCTTGTGGCAGAAGGAGGGGAAGAGCAGTGAGAGGTGAGAAAGGTGTGGTAGTGCCTTTCCCCAGCACAGGTCTCTGCAGAGCTCCTGTCCACCTTCCTCTGAGACACACATCTGAAACCCTGACATTCATAAATGGCAAAGAGGCTGTCACTCACCTTCTTGATTTATCCAGAAGCCAACTTTGCCATTGTCTCGAAAATATTCCAGTGAAAGTGTTGGTGGGCTTTTTTGGTGGAGTGCATCAGTGAAATAATCTGGTTTAAAAATTCTATACTTAAGCAAAAGGAAATTTTAAACCACAATTATTAAATTAATGTAATAGCACAGCCCCACAAAATCTGTATCAGGATAGCTAAAGTACTGACAAACCTTGGCAGAGCAGACAAAAGTGGTAGGCCCACAGGATTATTTTTTTAAGCAAAACATGGTTCATTTTGAAACAAAGCAGTGGTAGCATGTCTGAGGGGCACATGCTCCAAACTTTTCAATATATGAAAGAGATCAAACTTTTGGGAAACTAGCACATGCGCAGTGACCAAAACTTTATTTAATACAATATGAATGCTGTTAAAGGCTTTAAAATTTCATGAGGAAACTGTATAATGAACTGACAGCTACAATGTGAGCACATTACTGGACTAATTCTAGAAATGACACTATACATTTTCCTCATTTCAAATGGCTTTATCACTAAAGAGATGGGATCAACTGAAAAAAAACCACGAACAAACTCAGAAAAGGTAACTGTGATTTAACAGTATCTTTTGTGTTAGATTTATTTTCCTCCCTCAGGAAAACTGCATGGCTAAAACATAAACTCTCCACCTGAGAGATATAAACTTTGAAGTGATTCTTCCTTACATGATGCCGGTCAAATTTCATTTTTGCTGTGTTTACTGTGCTGTGCATAACACCACGGCTTTTTCAATGCTCTAGTGATCAAAAAAAGAGCAGTACAATACAGACACAGTGTAAGTATTGTTGTTTCCCTAAGTACTAATGAGCTTCTGAAAATTCCAAGGGAAGTGGTAATTTGCCTTAAGGAAAGTATACTTTTTCTGGTGCTTCCATAAGCCCCTGACGGGATCAACTGTTGTCAGGACTGATGGCTCAGGTCGCCTTTATCTGAGCCTCCACCTGAGGCAAGGTCAGAATCCAGCTGATAGCTAAGGATTGAGTCATGCTGTCTGAGAAAACAGATACTACAGGATTTTAGTGTAGAAGAGTTTTTTGGATGATTCACTTAAGCTAGACCAAATTCATCTGCATCCACTTACATTGACTTCTATTCCCAATCAGCTAAGCTGAGACAGAGAGTCTGGTTTTGAATGTGAACTTCAGTGATCAGACAACTCTTTGGATTTGCTCAGTGTGATCAGTTTAAAATCTCGTCTTTCATCATTGTGTCTGACACACGCAGATCAAAGTAAGCTAAGGTGTGAATTTACAGCACTCTGGCTACCTTGCCCTAGTCCCTTCTGAACAAACACTTGTAAGAAGTGTCGATGTATCCTACTGTCAAAGTGGACTAACGAGTGAACTCTGACGGTGTTCCCTAGTCCTCTTGGCAGTGGTTACCTTGTATAGCTGTGACTTAATCCTCTGAAGCTTGCTCATATCCCACTCATGAGATTAATTTGTATTCCTCCATGATTAGCAAAAAGTATGCAGAAAAGTCAGTGAGGCTGACCTGGAGCATGTCCTCTAAATTGGTGTTTGTACGGGTAAACTGTGTAATTTAATTGAGTGCTATGTAACTCAGATATCTAAAAGGGATTGTCCTAATCATCCTTTGTGCAGGTTCTTGCAGTATGGTCTTCTTTAGGAATTAAGTCATGTTTTAACAGATGCTTTTTTGAAAGTGAAATAATTGGAATTTGATCTAGAGTTTAAAAAAGTGGTTTTCGCATACAGTGTGGAGGCCTTGAGTGTTTCTATTTGCAAATCAGTAAGGTGATTTTCTTATGTAAGCATGCAGAAATGCAAAATCAGAACACAGTAGTGAAACCATCCTTTCCTGGGCACAACACCTAGAAAAATCACTCTGATGCACTCTCTAGAATTAACACAACCATGTTTCTGAGGACGCCCACCGCATGCTCCCCAACAAACTATTTCTAGTCAAAACTAGCTGGGAAACCACCATCACTCTCCTCAGCTGGCCCAAACACAGCCTCTCCACTTACCTTCTTAAAACTGAGCTGACTCATAGGCAGTCAGGACCAGACAGTATGTTATGTAAAATGGCAGCAACTAGGAACCTAAAATAAAGCAAAGAATACTGATCAACAAATGCTTTCTTAATTCACTAAATGAAAATCTGTGAGCTAAATGGGAGAACACCTTTACCCACCCCAGCAGTTTAAAGAATGTATGGAATAGTGAATAGTGTATATGTACCTTTGATCATGTATTTTTTTTCCAACAATCAGGACTGTAGTTCATTTCTTTCTGGCTTGTATTCAAGCAAATACAAGAATATAATTAATTCTAAGAACAAATATCGGGGCTCCTATTTGAGTTATGCTTTAAAAGGCACCAAAACAAAAGCATAAAGTGTTAAACCACATTGAAGGTATTAATCTAGGCTCTGCTGCTTTTTAAGCAGGCTTCCTTGTTAGAGATTAAGGGATTGTTATTTCATTAAGGAGGTACATAAAATTATTTTTCGTTCTGAAATAGATGATCTCGGTGTAGGTGCGTGAGGAAATTGTCCTGTTGTGCTTTCTCCTTTCACTAATTTGCTGCTCTTTAGGTTTTGTGTTTTAGGACTCTTCAAAGACTTGTCTCTATTTATTCTGGGGGGGGCACACAGAACCAAGGAATGAAATGGGTCTCTCTGTTTCGTAAACTGGGCTGGCAAGGATTCTGCTGCCTGAATGCCTGTGCTGGAAGGGACATCTGCATCCCCTGTGCAGCCAGCTATCCAGCTGCTCCTTAGTAAAAGGCTGGCAAAATAGATGAATGGTGACTATTTTGGGGTGAGAGCAGAGCAGAAGGAGGGGTGATTGCTCCTTGCAGGTGCAATCTGCTGCTTCTGCTTTCTTCATTGCAGCAGCTTCTGCTTTCTTCTCTGCAGCAGCAGGGCTTAAACTCTCAATTCCTGAGTTTTGTCAGCACATGTGAATTACATTAACCTGTTCTTAGGGTGTTAAGATTTCATCTTCTCTACATGTTGAGAAGCCCAGGGACAGTCCAGTGTCAGCAATACTGTTTTCTAAGAATTCTGCCTTATATACTTACTTCTCAGATGATATCTTTGTTGTTTTTCCAATCATGCTACTTATATTTTAAACAAAAAGTAGTACAAGGATTGCAAGTGGAGTGTGCATACTGGAACATGGCCTGTTTGTTACAGGAAACCGTTGTCACGCGTTACTGACAATCTGACATAGGCTCGATTGTCTACATTGCAGCGTAAAATGAGAAACTTACCTTTGGGGAAATATAAACCATTTATCAGTGGCTAATCTCCAGGTTGTTTTCTTAATGTCAGTGAGAACCAATAATTCAGTGACAGAGAGAAGTTGGTTTTTTGTCATAGGTACTCTACCTGGGTCAGCAACAACACCAGTTTCTTCAGAAAATAATTTTTTTCTTTTTTTATGTTTTTGCAGTGCTAAGCCAGAGGAATAGCACAAAAAAAAAAAAAAAAAAAAGAAAAGAAGAAAACCAAAGACATTCTGGTCTCAGTGAATTTCAAGGCACATGGCGTTGATTTCAACTGGTACTGGAACTGGTTTAAAAAACTGAAAACAGTTGTTTGGTTTCCCCCTCTCGCCTTATTTAAAGTTTCTAAATCATGTTTTGCCCATTTCTGGGCTGTGTACAAACCTGAAAGCTGAAGTGTGCCCTGGCCCTCCACCACCCTGTTGGCTTGAAAACTAGGCAGGATCCAGCCCAGCCTCTGTCATTCAGATCAAAATACCCTTTTCAACATAAAAAGGATTTTACTGGTAGGACAAAGATCAAGTCATTGAATTGCGCTGCAAAGTTTCTTTTAAGGGACCCCAGAATGACTGAAAATTCAAATGATATTTAGCCTCAGTAAAACCATAGGAGTTTCTGTCTGCCACAGGCATGACGTAGAGGTTAGACTGAGCCCTTGGGGGTGAGTAATATCAGGAGTGATCAAGGGCGAGAAGGCTGGACAGGGTGCTGGGTTCTGTTTTGCTTCAGGCTTATGACAGCCCTATTGCACTGGAGATTTGGTATCCTTTCTTTTTCAGCTGGCAAAATGAAGTAGTCCACCTCTTCTTCTGGATGCATATGTGTGGGTTGTAGGAACAGGGAAAATGTATACAGCACTGGAAATCCATGTGGGATCACAGAGCATACTCCAAAGCACTTGGCTGGTGAGCTGCAGCCTGTACAGCAGCCCCGTAAGGTGTAGTTGTTGACAAGTCTTGTTGAGACCAGGGTTGGAGAAGGCACCAGCTGACAGCAACTGTTAAGAATAAGGGATGGAGGGCATGGGAACAGCGAGGATGACAGCTGACACAGCAATAGAAGTATGGACCACAATGCAGGTGACGGGAAGGAATTTGGACAACACGATGTGTATTTGAGTTTGAAAACTTTCTTCTTGTGAAAGCAAATGCCTGCTGCTACTTTCTCTAAATATACTTTCAGGAGTTTATTCTGTTACCCAACTGCTTATGAAGCCATTCACCAGTACTGGTCAGAGCCTACCTGCATATTTCACCAGTACTGGTCAGAGCCTACCTGCGTATTTATTTTCTGGAGAGAAATTAGTCTTATTTATGTGGATGTAGTAATTAGCACCTTTGCTAAGCATATTGTTCTCCAGAAACCAGACGGTTCCAACATCTGAAAAACAGTAACATGAACATTTCCAACCACCTGACATTTTCAGCGGTATGAACCAAGCAACATTCTTAGGAAATCAAGAAAACACCTTTATCCAAGCAACTTTCTCCCATTTCTATTCTGGTTCAGATTTTCCTCTTATTCAACTCCGGAATAACCACCTTATGGCAATTGTTAGAAAGGTTGGAAGAGTTAAACCAGGGTGAATATGGCCCTTTTGTTTGTGCTATCTGTACTTTTTGTACTCTAAAGCCCAGGGTGACACTTGATATTGTACTTAGTCAAAGCCTTTCAAATGGTGCTCGCTGTATCAGATTAATGATGCTCTAAGTTACACAGGCAGCAAATCAACCAAATCAATACACATACAATAGTTCAGGTGGACTTTTTTTTTTTTTGTTTCAAAAGAATGAAGGACTTGCTGTGACAACAACACCGGAAAGATAGAAATATGTGGGCAGATGGCAGTAGGGCCTCGTTTGGACAAGTGAACAGCCTGAACTAGTGTCATCTCACCTGGTATGTGACCTGAGAGAATTTGGCTCTGAGTTCTTTCCTCCCTTTTGCATGGCCCTTTGTTCATTGTCTTTCAGCAGAGGCTGATGTTTGAAATACATATGCTACTGTTGCTTAAAGAGCTCTAGCACCAGAGGAAAGCAACCTGAGCTTTAGGGACACTTCAAAAGCAAAAGGATATAACATCTCTCTTGGGACAGCTATTTAGTCTGATCTCTTTATAAAGTTTTGCCAATGAGAACATGTCAGTTGCCTAATTTTGGGCAGCCATTACCTTACTTTTACTTTGAGGGGACACTCAGTTCAGCTGGGATCTCTGCAGTTCCATCAGGGTATCCAGCTCTCTCAATACCTAAGTGAAAACTGGTGTGTGAAGTATTATTTTTCAAAAATCTAGATCCTTTGTGAAAGAAAGAGATAAAACTGCCCATTTTTGTGCAAATGTTTGAGTCAGAACAAGAAATAGAACTCAACCTGAGATGTCTTCCTCTGCAAGATCAGACTACAAGCCTTCCAGAGAAATTCCAATGAGATTGTTGTTACACATGCTAAAATGGCTTTTCTATTCCTTTCCTTATTTTTTTTTTTAGGTTACCTGGTTTTATCATGCAGGCAGATCAAAAGACACCCAAGCACCATGAAAAAAATTAGGAAAAGATGCAAGTGCAAAGAACTTGGCAAAAGATTGCCAGGGGAGTGTCCTTGGGGGGACTGAGCTGGCTTCTGGCTAGCTCTGAGATTCCAGGAGTAAATTGAGCAAGTTACATGCACTGGCCACTTAGGAAAGGCAGATGTAACACAAGTGGAATTTTATTTCTGTACTTCATATTCCTGTGTAACTGGAAGACAGCTAATAGCAGGAACCCTGTTGCCTCAGATCTGTACTGGAGGAGATGATTACTTAAGGCAGAGCATATGTGAGGAAAGATGTTGGCTTCCTATTCAGTAGTACTTTCCCCAGTTTGTTACACAGCACGACAAATAGAACAACACTTGCATGATGTTTATATGTTTTATAATACATCCTAGCCATAGAATCAAGACCAAGTGCCAAGGTAGCTAATTAATTCCACTTTCCTGAATTACCCATAAGGTTTAAGTTATGTATGGCAATTACCTCCTTTAAATTATTAAGCGTGCAGGGAGTGGTTATTGCCTGCTGTCTTTCTGCCTGCACCGTGGCAGGGACAGCGAACCTTGCTGTGTGTGCACTCCCGGTGACACAGGGGTGCCACACACCCTCCTGCTGCTGGTGGAACCATGAAGAGCTGCTCTGGCAGCCCTGCCGTGCTGGGCTGTGCTCCTGCACGCAGCTGCCAGCAGCTTGCTTCTCAAGCAGTTCCTGTTCCAGGAGGTGAGGCAGGAAAGGGTAAGGCAGCAGTGTATCATCATCGTGGCTGTAATGCGAAGGAGGAGAAAAGACACAAAGAGCTGAAGTGACAAGTCCAAGGTTGCCCTGAGGAGCTGGAGTTACTGTAAGGAACTGAATTCCCCATGTAACCTATGTCTCCAGCCCAGGACCCACCCACAGAGCTCTGTGTTAAATCACACAAACCTTAGCGATTTCTTTTACAGTTTAGTTTCATCATACTGCTAAAACAATGCCAGTCCCTGGCCGTGCTTGCTCCATGTAACTTCAAGGACTCTGGTCGCTTGAGCAAACAAGGAAAACCACAACCAGTGGGCAAAAACATGCTGCTCCTTGCTTGGACTTCTAGCCTTGTTTTTTCTGCTGAAGGTGACTGGTTGATTTTTAATTATCTTAATCTGATTAGCTTTCACTGGACCTGTTTTACAATAATGAACCTAAGGTTGAACCTAACAGTCTGAGGCTGCTGTATGATTCTGTAGAGGGATACAGTACCTCCCAATCTGCTTGCAGGACACATTACAGGCCTCTGTACTGAAGCTGGTGAAGTTAAGTGGTTCTGGTGCATTTGGTGTTTTACACCAACGAATTACCAGATGTCCTGCAGTGGGTCCCATGCCCCTGACAGACCTCCCTAAGCCATCTTTGAGGCTTCAATGCTTAGAACCAATGTACTTGAGTCTGCTTTGGACGGCGTGGTTTGCTTCACAGGTTCTTTCCTGGCCTTCCTGGCATGCTATGAAGATACAGCCCTCTGTCAGTTTAGAGGATAAAGATGATGTATCTGATTCATATTTAAAAGCTAGACCGCTATCCATCCCAGCCATCCATCGTGAGAAGGCAAAACCAGAGGACGGCGTACTAGCAGATGATGAATTTCATCTCCTTTCTAGAGAACTGCACAGGGAGAAAGGGGTGATCTCCAGATCACAGCTTTCCCTGCAGGTCTGGGGACCCACAGCAAAGGGAGGTGATAATAAGGCTGCTCAAAGCTTATAAAGCTGGGGTCCCTGGAGAGGGACATTGCTGTAAAAATGCCTGCTCTTAGCCTGCTAGGAAAAGAAAATAGTTAATGGTGAAAAATTAGAGTGTTTTTATGATTGCATTTAAAACCCGAGGGAAGCCTGTAATAGGCTAAATAGACTACTTAGAGAAAAGCCCTCATGTTTTCCTCTTTTTTGTGTGTGTTTTAATTTACTGTGTGTAGCTGCCATTATCCATAAACCAAAACTTACGACTCTGTTACAACAGGAGAAAAGAACACTTTATTGTCTGCTGTTGGCAGATCACCCAAAGTCCCCTCCCAACTTAACAAGCGTTAAGCTTCAATAAGACACAAGACACTTCAGAAAAAAACATCGCCACAAGGCTAATGATGACAACAGCTGCCAGCAAACTTTCCATTGCAAGCAAGTAAAGACTTGAAACAAATTTTAGCTCAAGTTTTGTTTTAGTAGCATCAGTGACATGTCTGTACCGGCAACGGCTCAAATTGCATTCCTTAACACTAGGACTGAAGACCTATCTCCTGGAGTCATTACATTGCAATAGCCTGGTAGTCGTGAGTAGAGTGAAGTCTTTAACGAATCTGACCTTTTTCTTCTTTTCAGAAGAGGTGTTTGTGCCCTAAAAGGCCAGTGAGACAAGTCACTGGAGTCTCTCACAAATGAGAATTTTTGCATGACAAAGAATGTTAAGGTTCGTTTTATGTTTGGAGGAGGGCATGAGAAAGAAGTTGTGGGTCTCAGCAAAGCTGAAGAGTCAAAAACTTTGTAATTTTGTTTACTTTTCTAGACTAATTTTCTTCTTAACAAGTAATTTAAAGCCCAGTCTACATCAGTGACCTTACCTCCATGAATAAGGGCTTTGTACAGCGTGAGTCGGTGAGGTGTGACCTCCCGTCATTTTTCCAGTCTGCGGTGCAGTGAAAATTTTGCTTGTACACTTCTCTCTCCCTGCTGGGTGAAGTTGCTCTAGGTGAAGTTGTTCTATACCGAAAGTCTTGAAGATAATTATATTACAAATCCCCTGGTAACAGTAAAGTGTCTGAACAATATAAAAACAAGATGATAGAACACAGGTAGTGAGAACAGACTGGTAGAAAGAGAAGTTCACACTGTCTGTTTTTGGTGCACTCTCTCTTCTCAGAATAGGTGTTGCCATTTTACTCAGCACCTTCAAGAGCTGAAGAGATGTAATGAACAAAGGCAGGCTGAAAAGCCCTTCTGACAGCCTGATGGTCTTTTCTGTCCTGTGAAAATAATCTTAGCACAGGGACTGTCTTGTAGAGGTGAAGGCGGCCACTGGGTTAAAGTAGAACTTACTTAACAAATTGTGTTTGCTCTGAGAAGAATCAGGAAATTTTGGGCCACATAGACTGCATCTCCCTTACCCTTGCCAGTAGAGCACAAGCCAGAAAGCTGCATGAAACAAAATGCACTTTTCTCATCTGTGTGTCTGCAGTTCTGGCCCTGAAGTACAGTTCAGCAGCCTACATATCCTACAGTGTCTTGCTGCAGACACCAGACTTTTTAGAAGGTACCTACACTGCCTTGTCTGCATTGTATTGACCGTGTAATTTTGCTGCATGGTGATAAGAGCATATAATTTGACTAAGTTAACGTAGCCTATGGGTTGACACATGTTTGAATCTGGACTAAAGAATAGTATGACTCCAAATCTCTGTTTGAAATTCCTGTGTTTTGGGTGTTAATATTGAAATTATTTGGACATGAAACAAATATGAGCTTAAGCTTGAAATGCAGTCTAAAAGTAACCACTGTGGTGCCCAGGCCCATGTACAGTCCAAAGTCCTGTTACTAAAGCCACACAGGGGCACAACGATGTGACCTTCTGCTTTTGGTTATTTGTGGTGCAGATACAACAAGCATGCACTTAACAAAAATACAGACCTTCTAAGCTGCTTCTACAAAAATGTTTTATTTTTGTGGTCTAGCATGAGCAGAATAGTACAAAATAGGCAAAAGGAGTGTGTTGTTAAGGAGTTACACTGACTAAAGTAAAAAAAAAAGCTGATTCTAAAAAGTAAAGGGGAATATTGGATTTGAGAGTCTATGCTGAATATTTTAGATGGAAAACCCGATATTAAAGCTGTAAAGAATCCTCATATGTATTTCAGGGATGTAGTCCTGGTTACTTATATACGAAATGCTTGCCTGTCTTGATTATTTAGGGTATGTTTCACAGATTAATTTCTTTTAGAACAGAACAAGACCGAATGGCTATGTTCTTACTTCAAAGCAAAACTCCCACATTTAGCCTAAATGAAACTAACTTGGCTTGATTTATCTTTTAGTTATTTTCTACGGGACATGTTGTGTTATTAATTTAGGCAGAAGGCAGAACACTCATGTTTTCGCTGGAGAGTCCTGCTTAAAGCATGGATCCACATTACACTATCCTAATGATGAACTTGGAATAAGTTATCAGATCTGAAGGAGGAGACAATCTGATTTTGGAAATGTATTACTTTTTATGCAACTTGACTTTAAAAAAGGAACAAAGAGGCAAAGTTCAGTTTGAATCATGCCACACAGAATTCATTTTTCCAAATGAAACCCTCTTCTCCGAGAAGTGAACTTCATTTGGGGGGGAAAAAAGAAAAGAAATAAAAAAGGAAAAAAAAAACCCTGAATTGCGTCCTCCCACGAGGACATTTAATTTAATAAAGCAGCCTGCTCAGGATTGCTCCACTGTTGCTTAGGCGCCTCGGGGGCAGGATTCTTCCTCATGAGGGGGAGGACCTTGGCCAAGCATGAGTGAGACACTAAGGCTGGGTGTTAGGGAGTGGATTTGTCCCTGAGGGCAACATTCCCCTCTCCAAACAGCTGTATGAATTTCTAATGCAAATTCTGTCTTCATTATGTCTGTGAGAGGATTCATTTTTAGGTAGGTCAACTGTTTCACACTCCTTTCTGAATTCCCCTGGCTAACCTGCTTGGTCTGGCAGCTTGCAGAAGTGCCCACCCTATGCCCTGGTGTTTACCTGCCACCCCCCTCCATCCTTGCCCCCAGGTGATGGGATGTTGGATAATAACAGGGTATATGAATTGTTGGCAAGTTATACAAAGGTAATCTGAGTTTTGGCTTTGGTGTGCCAGTGTTGGTAATCCCAGGAAGAACAAGTTAGCTCTTCTGCCTTTCAAGGTGGAGTCAGTGGAGTCCCCTGCCCTGTCTGCAGACAGGGTCTGCAGTGGTTTAGTCAGCTGCTACCCCAGCATCAGTCACCCACCAGCTCCTAGAGCCAGAGCTGTTTCTCCTTGTCACGCTATGCTGGCAATTTCTTCTTACAGCATCAATTTACAAAGTAGTAGCAAAAGACAAAATCCACCGTATGCTCCTAAAGAAGTGAAAAGGAACTTTTTCTGTTAGCCTTGACATGAGCAAGAGTGAGAAGAAGCCTCCCCCTGCCCTCCCAGCCTTTACAATGGTGCAAGAGTCTTTCAAGATGCAAAACAGATGCCTGATTTTGGGAAAATCCATGTGTACCTGTTGCACACTGCCTTCCACACAGCAATGTATGCTGTCCAGGAAATGGCAAAGCAGAATCTAGAGTTTTGTATACACAAATAATTCCTTCTATCCAGAAGGAATATTCTAGGGATATAAAATAAGTTGTTATTTGTTGCTAAAGCATTTCAGGCCAAACAAAGAATGGCGACAGGAATGAGCAGGTTTGCAACAAACTTGCTAGGAAGAAAATCTTTACTGGGTGGTTGGCATCCATGTGCAGCATCTTGACTGATGATTAGGTACATTCCAAACTTTGGGGATTATTGTGAAGGACTAGTCCTTTGTTATTGTTTTGGTTTGGTGTTTCTTTTTGGGAAGGGGGCAGGGCAGAGGGGAGTTGGAAGAATATATGGATGTGTGATTTTGTTTGTTTGATCTTTGTGGTCTTGCCTCCCATGGCAGTCTCTGATTTGTCTTACCTGTTTGAGTTTTCAAGAGGAAGCCTAAAGGAGGAGAAGCCAAGGAGCTGTGAAGGAAAGGGCATTGAAATGCTCTTACGTCCAGAAGCAGGAGTGCATCTGGCAGCACATTCATGCCTTTAAGCCAAACTCTCTGATTAAATGTTTTTGGCTAAAAAACAGAATTGATAAGTGCATTGCATATTGAACTCTTTTCCAAAAGTGTAACAAGGAAGGAGGGGAAATACTAATCCGTTCAGCAAAACTCGATAGTACGGTATTTTAATATCTAGTGTTGTATATTTATTGTAAAGCATGAACAGCGGAGGTTGCCAGTGTCAGGGGTCTCATAGCCAGACTTTTCAAGAAAAAACCGACAAGAACACCAGATGGCGCTTAAAGCCCAAAATAGCGCTAAAATTGCCTTAACCGCAGAGCTTCCAGTGCCACCTAGTGCCGCCACCCACCCTGCTGCTTCGGGCAAGTGACATCTCAGGAAAGGGGAGCTCCCAGAATGGCTGATTTCTGAAGGAGCAGATTGTGCTGTGTTCATCGTGCGCAACGTATGTGATGGTTCGCGATGGGGAGTGTGTCTGCAGGAAATAGTTCCGTCTTCCAGTATTCTGACTGTTCTTGCACTCCTGCCAAAGCATCCCAACCTCGTGGGGAGTGTACCGGTTTAGGTACACTTTTCACTGTTCTCGTGGTACTTTTTACAGCACAGAAATTTGCTATCAAAAATCAGTGATGCTGTCAAAACCCAAAATGTATTAGTAAAAAAAGGCAGCCTCTGAGGAAATAAATATGCCTTCTTCAGTATCCCTTTCAGAGTGATATGTTGCACACTTACATGCCTCCAACAGAGGTTTTACAAACATTAATGAGTTGCTATTATTATTATAGCTATTACCATCATATTTTGTTTGCTTCCCTTTATCCCATACCTCACTAAATGAAGCAAACAGAAGGGAATGACTGTAGACAGTCATTTTCGAGGATTCATTTTGAGAAACAAATCTTCAGTTCCTTCTGCTTTGCTGCTGAGCTTGCAAATACTTGCTGGCAATCTCTGTTGTTCATCACAGGGGAAAAATTTTAAAGCAAATGAACATCAAAGAAGTAGTGAGAGGAGAAGGATTGGCAGTTTCCACATTAGACTATCCTATGTAAAAAAAAAAAAAAAGTTGTTTTATCTCTGAATGGATGGGACTTACTCATCTCTCCACAGCTGCCTGTTTTACACACTCCTCCAGCCTGCCTGAGCATGTATGCTTTCTGAGTGGAAAATGTCCTGTCCTGTTATATCAGCTGCTTTTCTCCTGGGGAGAAAAAAAAAAAAGGAAGAAAAAAAAAGGGAGAGCTAGCAGCAATGTTCTTTTTTTGCAGAGCTCTGATTTTCTGAGCAATGATTTTCTATATTTAGTGGCTTCACTGCACAGTGAACTCTTGCATTTCTAGCTGAATGAAAATCTTCGTAGTAGTCGAAATAGGGTAATTGCAATTATTTAATACAATAAATGCTTACAGGCATTGCCTATTTAGTCATTATTTTGCATAGCAGCCTGTTGGCCTTATGATGTTTCCCAGTCCATGCCAGTTCTCTATTCCTCCCATGGGTCACAATCATTTATCCACGAGCAATAGGCAAATAAGGGTGTTGTTCTGGTTTTGGGCATCTTTCCCCCATTCATCAAAGTGTTTGTGGTGTGCTTTGTCTGTGAAGGACACCTGAGCCACCTAGAGGGCTGAGGGTAAGGAGCCTTCCCTGGGAGAAAGTCAGTGAAAGAGTGAGAAAGAGGCCCCCAAGGGCTCGCTGCTTCTGCCTGGGAGACACACAAGGGACACACAGAGAATTCACAGCAGTGTCACAAGTCAGACAAGTAAAGTCTTGCTCTGAGTTTTGGGTGTATAACAAAATAAGGGAGAAAATTATTAATTAACTCATCTAGAGAAAGTGTGGGGGAAATAGTCTTTCTCGCCAGCTTACATTTTTTTTAAAAAACCGAAATGTTGCATTTGCTATATAGTATGCATTTTTGGCTGTCAGTGTCACAAAAAAGTGCGGTATGCGAGTTTCAAGCCCCAGTTTAGAAGACAGTGAGAAACACTGCACTTCTGCCAGCTTCAGTGGAATGAATTCTCAAAATTAAATGCATGCTGGACATTTGGGGGGTTAAGTGCTTCTGTACTGTGAGATCCCTGCGTAAGTATTTTGCTGAGTTGAAGCCTGGGACACATGTGGACACAGACTTGCATGTAAAGTAAGGACACCCAGTAGAGTAAAAGCATGACTAAGAATGTATTCCCTCGAAGACACTTGGAGCGGATATTTGTGCCTGCAGTAAAGATTGTCTGATGCTTCCCAGTGAGAAAATGGGCGCAGAGTAAGTGGGAACAGATGTGGGGATGGAGAGAGAAGCCAGGGAGAACAAGAACAGCAGAGTTTTCCAAAAAGAAAATACATTTTTCTTCTGTGATTGAACTGTGCTTTCCCAACTTTCATCTTTCATTTGCTGTCTAACAAATAGCTTTGAAATATACTCATTAAAGTTCTGTCTCATCTCCCTCCCGTGGCTGGGCATAGACAATAGTCTTCTACTGTGTCACCAAATGCTCAAGCAGATTAGGACAATCATAGGCTGTGCCGTGGATCTAAGCTTTTGGGACCTGATGACTACTCATGAAGTTTTCCAGCACTCTGTCCCTCATTTTTTTCCTTTAATGGAATTGCATGTAAAACCTACATTATTCAGCTTGCAAGTCAAGCCCTACGAAGTAACAAAATATCAGAAATAAGTTGTCTCTGTTACATTGTCTCTTCCATGTTCACGATATTTACATGGTTTTTCCCATAGAGTCCTTAATTGCATAGGATGGGCTATATTCTCAGGAAAAAAAAATCAAGATTCTGTCAGTCTTATCTCTGGGAAAATGCAGAGTATGGACCCAAAGTTACAGTCTGGGCCACTGAAAAGTTTCAGTTTGCTATAGTAGTTCTGTTAAAATCCAGCTACAAGAGACATTTTCTAGAAAAAGAGGTTTTCTGGAAGAAAAGCAATCAAATGCTTACCATTTTTCATCCTCCTTCTCTTTTTGAAACCTATAAAACAATGCGGTTTTGTATGAGCTTTTTGAACCAGGCAGGTGGTGAATTCCCAAGTGGATTGTGTGTTTCTTGAATCCTCTGCTGTTTGGTTTGGCTGGTAATTAAAATCTTGGGTAAGTTACGTAGAAGATCTGTGCTGGCTGATTCCTTTCATGGTTGAAGTAGTGCAGGTGGATTTGATGGCTTCCAGTCAGATGAGAGCCATCAAAGGCTATGGAGGCTGTCATCGGTACTTGCTGGTTCTTTGCAGACAGCATATGAAAAGCACAGTCCTTCAGGTGCTCATCTCCAACAACTGGTTTCAAAACCTCAACAAAAAGTATGTGAAAGGTTTAAATTTTGTCCATGACCTTTCTGGGCCACTAAGGCTGAGTAGGTTTAAGTAGGTGATATTTAGAATATCCCATTTGCTCTTCGCTATTGAAGGTACCAGATGTAGTTGCCTCAGGAGGCGTCAAATGCCATAACAGATGTGTTTTAGAGGTTCCTGAATGGAGGCCTAAGTGCCACCTGAGATTCCTCAGGGAGAGGACTTGCATGCCTAATTGTATATTCCTGTGTATGCTTCTCATACTCAGGATCAGAGTCCAGCTTTGGGACCCTGGGTCTCAAACTCGTGGCAGACTTGCCTTAACTCATCGGATTCCTTCTTCTCAACGAGAGCTGGATGCAAAAGTGTTGTCAACAGAGTTGAGCTGATGACTAAAGCTTTTTGTATCTGCAGGGTTACTTCTTCATCCCTGTGTAAGCTAATTCTGACTTGAGGAGTCATATAAAGGACTTACAAATATATCCCTAGATCCCAGCCAGATGCCACGAGTGAGCAGTCCCAGAAGAAATTATCTCCCTAGGAAAAAATGAAGAGAGGGATGCAGAGAATAATTGGTTTTATTGGCTGAGGTAAACCATAGTTGCAATATGCATGACCTCTGGTGCTTTTTCTGGGGGAACGTAGCCAAAATCTGTTAGACTCAGACAAGAGTGGAAATTCTTGTGACAAAGAGATATTCTTACAAGTTTGCTAATCCTTCCCGGTTGTAAAATTTGTCTCACCAGATGAAATACATCTTTAAATTCATCAAATGACTTTAGTTTTAAAAGCATACATTAAATTATTTTTTGAATAGGCAAATAAGACCCTGGTGTTGCTTTGACTTGTCATGCAAGGTTTTTGGGGCCTCATCCACACTTAATAGTAAATTGATATTCACCCTCAGGGTGATCTGGCACAGAGGAGAGCAGGAGGGGCAGTGCCACTGCTGCCCTGCAATAGCAGGGGAGTTGCTGGCAAGGTTTGGCTGTACAGCGTTTACCCCTGCTGTAGAGATGTTTTATTAAAGCACTTTCAGAATTGAATATAGCCATTTGTCCTTCTGCATTCTCTTCTCAGTAAAGGATGTAACTACATTTTAGGCAAAAGCTGGGCAAGGAGAATTTTTTTTCCAAGTCAAAAATGCCGAAGTGATGATTCGAATACAGAGATAAGGAAAGGTTGAAGCAGAAGATATGTCCTCTTTATCCTTTTTGGCATTGCCCTAGAAACCTTGTTCTCCTTTACTTTGGAGAAACCTTGTTCTTGCTTTACTTTAGCACAAAAGAGCTCCTGAAGAGTGTAGAATTAGGATTTACTTATTTGAGCCCTGATTTTTGATGGCATTAAAGCACATCAGAATATGTTCTAAAAAATGTTTTCTTAACTTTATTACCAGAATTACCTGTACTGAGTAGCAGTTTCACAGATCTTTTAGTCTCTTCTCTTGAAGTACTTCTGCTGGATTCCTTTCCCCTACTATTACTACTGTTTTTCTTACTTACAAAATGATCACACACCTTGTTTATATAAAATTGGCATATGAGGAAAAACTTAGTCTTGAGAGAGGGAAAACTTGATCTGAGACAAAAGAGAGTGCGCCCGAAATACTTTCACTTTCAACTTGCTTCGTAAAGAAATGCTTATTCTTGCCATCCTGCCCAGGTTCCTGTCTTTCAAGCCTCTGTAACTTTTGAATTTCACAGAATCACAGAATTGTCAAGGTTGGAAGAGATCCTCAAGTTCATCTAGTCCAAGCATCAAGGTGGCACCACTATAATCAACCCTAAACTGTATCTCCAGGGGCCACATCCAAATGCCTCTTGAACACTTCTGGAGCTGGTGAATCCTCCACCTCCCTGGGCAGCGTATTCCCATGCCTAGACGCTCTTGCAGAGAAAATTTTTTTCTAATATCTAATCTAAACCTCTCCTGGTGCAATCCTCAAATTTGATGAGTAATTTCTGTTTATTTGATGTAGGAAAGTTGACATTAATTTCTGCTGTGTTTAGTGAAAATTAGTAGCTCAGTAGAGTTGAGGGGTCTGACTTATTTTTCTGCTGAGGGCAAGACTTCATTATGTGCCAAACATTATTACTGGACATCAGAAAATCTCCATGGGAGAGAAAAGGAGCCGAGAGATGCCTCAACGTCTGGAAAAGTTTCAATCAGAGTTTGCATCTTATTAGGCACATGATAATTCAACCACAAGACACAAAGCCACAGGAAACTGGACTTCATTTTCTGTAGCTACTTGTTTCCTTAAATCAGAATATTTGGGGTTTTTCTTTCTCTTCACTTCCAGAGAATTATTACTGTGCTATGAACCTGAGCTTTGAAGTTACAGCATTTTTATTTTTTAACTGCAGCTCTTTTTCTATTAGTTTGTAATACTTCATGAATGTAAAAGTTAATTGTGAAAGTGTGGATACTAAGTCTGAGTACTCAAAATGTATTTGTGACATCTGTCTGCTGATTAACTGTAGAGTTTTACTACTTGTAAACATAGTAAGTAAAAGTAGTTTTCCTTGATTTAATTTTCCAAACAATAACGTGTGTTCAACTTATTTATAGTAGATGCTATGGTTATGGTTACATCAAGATTTCGCTATAAGTCTCAGCTTACAATTCCTTGAGGAAAGAAATTGTACTTTTGAGTTAAATTGTCTATATTTATTTAAAGCCCTGAGGATTAATTTACTTTTGGGGCATTGTTACTGTTTATTAAATTATTTATTTGGTTTTATAGTATTTATTTAGTGAGATCTGTTTTCACTCGGGGCTTACATATGAGAAGAAAAGCAGTAACAAGCAAGATTAAATATTGTTTATATATATATTTCTTCATTTCAGTGTCTGTTCTTTCCTAAAAGAGGGAAGAAGGGAGAGGGTAAGACTTCTTTCTTTAAGATATTAATTGTGGGAATTACTTAATTCATTCACTCTTCCTTCTGTTCTGAATTTCATGTAGCCAGTAGGTTGGTGCACGGCATGCTTCTTTGTATGGTAAATCCAATTCAGTCCAGTTCAAATCACCATCCAGTTCAGTACCGCCATTTAACACTTAAATAGCAAGTCCCTAGTTGTCCCCAAAGGAAGCAATGTAGTTAAATTAAGCTGTCCCCAGCCTGAAGAGTTATTGTAAAATAATGAATATTCCATAATAAGGAAATGGCAGAGAGGAGAAGACAGATCTTTGAAACCTTATGAAATTTTGGAATTAGCATCTGTATCAAGACCTAATTAATGTTTCCTTTCTGAATCAATTTTCCATCTAATTGGCCAAACTCTGATTGGGGACTGGAAATGTCATCCAAAAATATTTCCTCTTACACGACTACTCTAAACAGAGTGATTGCAGTCTGTCATTATATTCCCAGTTTATTCCCAGAACATTACATAATGTTCTGTGTTTTTATCCTTCAAGGATTTTCAGCCATGGTCACTGTATTTGTAACTATGTAATTGCTTCATCTGGGCAAATTTTGAGTCCGAATTGAATTGTAAACTGGACTTTATTTTGAGTCAGCATAACTCAGATGAAATAAATGGTGCCCCGTGCCCAGTGTCAGTGCTGTATGTCCACATGAAGGATTCAGACTGGCGGAGTTAAGTTCCCTACCCACCACACAGACAAAGCAATGGTTCAACTCCCAGCTTTGGTGAGCCATAAACCAGGGACAACCTTGTTTAACATATCACTGAATCTGATTGATATGTTAATATCATCCAAGTTCAAAGCAACACGTCCTGGCAAGATAAATGCTATTTTTTTCTTGTAATTTACCATTTCCTTCTTCCGTAAATCCAGCAGACAAAATAACAATGGAGAGGGGGAAGGGGGCTGGGTCGGACCAATCCTTTTAAAAACTAAGAATGCTTTGGCAAAGCCTCTCTAACCTGTTACTGTAAACATCAGCAGTCCTGTCACTGTCGCAGCCCATATAAATACGTTCGTGGAGCCCCACCTAAATCAGTGAAATATGTACATAGTTCAGACATACAAGTTAAATCCCAGGCAGCAACAATAAGGAGTAGGAACCCGAGGTCTTTTCCCAGGTTTTATCTTCTACAGGCATCAGTGCTGAGAGTGTAGTAATGCAGTTACTAAATCCTTCTCAGCCCGAATCCTGCTTCCTCTGTTTGTGTGGCACTTCCTCCAAGTGTTGTGGCTGGGGCAGCAGAGCTGGGCCAAACACAATAGTCCTGGGCTGAGATTGTTGTCACCTGTCCTTTTTTGTCTCTTGGTTTGCAACCCACTATACCTAAATATGAATAGGAAAGCCCATGGACAACTGCTGCTTTTTTTTTTGTTTGGTTTTTTTAAAGAAAGAGATGAATTGCATTTACTTGATCTTAAAAACCAGAGTCCTGCTCTGCGCAGTCAGGGCAGTGCTCTTGCCAGTGCTCTTTCTCTCACTGAAAACAAACTTCTCCAAAGTTTTTGTTGCCTGAGACACAACCTCTGCACTCAGTGCTGCTCAAGAAACGATGTGGTCATTCATTGCTTATTGTATCAGTGGCTATTTTAGAACTGTGGGAGAGAAGTGTTTAAAATTAAGTCCTCTGTGACTTCAAAGGCTCTGCTGGCGTGATTAAGGGTTAGCATGCATTTAAAGTCTCCTCCTGAACTGCATTGGCAGCGTGAGGGATGAGAACTGGGATGAGAAACCAGGCTGAAGCTCAGTCCTCATGGACTGCTTCAGAGGACTGAAAAACAGCTCTTACTCAGACAGAAGATATTTTGTACTGGTAGATTTCCAGCTGATTAGGCGACAGGAAAAGTTTAGTCAACACTTTGTCAAAGCACCCACTTATGTTTGTTTGTAAGGTGTTAAAAATAATTTGGGGGCTCCACAGTGCTGCTCAAGTCTCTTGCTGTCCAGATCTCACCTGGATTTCTTGAATTAGGGAGAGAGCATTAGGTGATTGGAATGATGGATTGACAGGTCTGAATAAGTTGTAAAGTGGTGTGAGGTGCCAAAAGGGTACTTTGGACAGTGTTAAGGCCCGGACTTAACCAAACAGCAGTATGTTCTCTGGTATCACTTGTGGCCATTCTGCAGGTACATGAAGTGGCACAGCCACTGCCAGGCAGGGCTGCTCTGTTCTCCTCCAGATGAGGCTCTCCTGACCCCAGCCAGGACCAAACCCATCATGATAAACTGTATTAATTGGTGTGGGAGGTCACAAGGGTGTGGGACCACTCTGCTAGCATCTATGCTTGGGAAGGAGCCCAGATGTCCTTCAGTATCGGCTGCCTGGGCTCCCCTGGGCACCAAGAGCCCAGCCATGTCTCAGTTCTCATCCTGGCTCAGGCCAAGCCCCTGCATGGGGGATCTTTGTTAGAAGGAAAGCGGTGGAGGAGCCCCCACATCACTTAGGGCGTCTCCTCTTATCCCGAGCTGGCACCAGGGAAACTGTGCAAAGGCTGCCCTTTGCACTTGGTACAGAGGTGCTGCTAAAGCGCTGCTGACAACTGAGCTGGTGGCATCTCCTGAGCTTTTATGGAGCCTTATTCCAACAGCAGAAATGGGTAGGGAGTTTGGATTGACCAGCTCTGTCCTGGGCTGACCCCAAGGCAGGCACCCAGGGTACTGACCAGTGCCTCATCTGTTTGCTCAGGAGAAGGAGGTTCATTGCAGGGGGGCTGACTGGCAGTGCTGGTGAGTGATCAGCCTTATTAATGCTTAGATGGTTGTTTGTGTTCCTTACAGTGGGAGGGGGCACAGTTCCTTCTGGGAGAGAAACGCTGGTTATTTATGTGCTTGTGGAAAATGTAAATAATTACAAATTTCCATCCTACTGTCCAAGAAAGACAGCACCATTTTATACATTTGTTTTGGTGCCTTATAATTATAATCACTGTTCTGGAACGTTATTGGAAAAGTTATTGTTCTTTCTGAAATGTTAGATCACTTTAATGACTAAAAAGTTAATAAGGGTCTTGTTGTTCTTATTATTCATTTATTATCCAATTACTTCACAAAATTGGCTCTGAAAATGTAAAATGTGTTTTTATGGCATAACAAATGCTACAATTGAGTTTTAAAGAGAAGATTGTTTTTAAATTCCTGTGGAGAATATTAAAACTGAATTTAAAATATTAAAAGTGGAATCTGAAAATGAACAACAATATTAGAAAGGAATGAAAACAAGTTAATAAAATTATTGATAGTACATGAACAGGGAAGCATTAACCCTTTCAGCATTGCAGTTGAAAACATTTATTATCTCCACCTTCACAAGGAGCTGACTTGGCCTCCTTTGTCTACCTTGCCTCTTGCTCGCATTTACCCACTTTAGGACTGAATCGCACTCTGTAGAATTAAATCAGCCCAGGTCTGCTTCTGATCTTCATGTGAAACTGAAGCAATTATTGTCATCAGTGGAGCTCTGCTGGTGAAGATCTGGGTTTAGTGCATGTAATCATTACTTCGAAATTTAATGCACTTTACAGTTACTCACCTTTCTTTGATGCACACAGTGGATTTCTGGTTAATTAGATCCAATTTGGTGTACAGATGGAATTTTATTGGCTTGCCAGTCTGTAAGAAATGAAGCAAAATAAAACATGTTGATGTTTCTATGATGATGTGGAGTGAGTTCCTCTTCCATGAAGTGACTGGGAACCAAAGTCAAGATCCTTCTGTGAGAAGGCTGGTGTCTTTTACATTTTGTACAACAAGACTGTGCCCTGCTGGGCCCCATCAGTCACTGGATCTTTTGCAGTTGAGAGCCCTGTTATCTTGATAATCAAAGCAAAAAAAGGCAATAAGAAACGTGATAGAGAAAGCACAGTGCTCAGTTGCTATAGTCTGAAATCCCCCCTAGGTATCTGAGCAAGCAATTGGAGAAAACCTATTTATTAAGCCTGACGTCTCCCTTCTAGGAGATTTGAAATTACTTATTGACCTTTTTCTTGAATCTGCCTGCTTTATAGGTAGTTTGCCAACAATGAATGGTCCATATTCAATAGTGAAACTCTGCATGCAATCAGTGTCTGCTAATTATGTAGATTAGGCTGGCAGAAGGGATGCAAAAAATGCAAAAGAAAACATGACTTTTGAACCATGAATTTTAGTTCATATCCCTTGTTTGCCAGTGGCACGTTCAAATTTAATACTTATTTTTTGTAGTATTCAGAAAAGGAGAAAAAAAGAAGACAGTGTTGTTAGAAATGAATGGAAACTCCTAGCTGTGAAAATACTTGAATTTCAATTTCACTTTGGATTCAAATATGAGCATTTTCCCGAGCCCATTCTTGTAATATGATTTCTAAGACTTCACAAAATAGTTCAAATTAAGAACTGATGATCCTGCTCATGGTCCTACATTCTTTAAATATTTGCATTGAGGGGCAAGGTGATTTTTTTCTCCATGTTACTATGTTTATTAAATCTTTTAAGATAAATGAAAATTTGTAGTGACAAAAGAGAGTACCCAGATTTGCTTGTGCATAAATTTGCAAGTTTTTATTTACAGTTACGATGCTTTTTAGTAACATTTTATTTTCTCTCAAATATTACTGGCAAAAGAATGAATGCAGAACTGGTTCTAAGCTATATTTTCATGTGACTAAGTCCGTGTCTGGCTAAAAGCTGTTTTGCCATACATAATATACAATAATTCTTTATTGTTTCATGCTCTGGTGGCAGCTGAGCAATTGTATGTCAAAAAAACATGACCCTATCTTCTGCAGAGGCCACCAGCACTGAAACATTGTCCATATGAACAAAAACTTTCCATTGGCATGCTGGTATTTTATTCTCTCAGCATATGGGCATATAAACTTAGACATTTCCTAATAGGACAGGAGATAAACAGTCCCAAGGAAAAAAAGGACAAGGAACTGAATCAAAAATCTTTCTCGTTATAGCATCTTTATTACAGGGATGCCTTGCACACTGATTTATTAGAAAACATTGCCAGCTAATAAATTTGCAATAGCATACAATATTGTGACAGAACTGGCTATAAATAGGGTAGGTAGATTTTTTTTTGTTCAAAATTCTGAGTTCAATCCAAAGTTAAAACATAATTTATCCATTCTCTCTACAGCTGTTTTCATATACTTCTGGTAAGCTACACAAAAAATGTGCCATTCCATGACCTTTAGCTGCTTTTCCCTGGTATTTCCTCTTGTCTCTTGGTGAAAATGGAGGCTGATGTTTTGCAGTCTGTGTCCAGGACAACTTGCTTCTCGTTCCCTTTATCCTACCCTCGTCTCGCCTCGATTAAAAAGATTTTGTGAAATAACGATCTGAACAAGCCTGTATGTAAGAGATCACTGAAAGATTACCAAATTCCGTGGAAAAGATGGAGAGAACACGAAAGGGAAGGGTTTGAAACTCTTTTTCCCACTGTGTGTGAATCCAGCAATGTCACACACATGCTGCACTGCTCGTCAAAGAATTACCTCAGTTTCCAGTAGTGCTACGTACAAGTTGCTTTCCTTTATTTATGGGACTTAAACTATGCCAGGACCAGGGAGACTAGGTTGCCCACTCTCAACTTATTGACACATGTCCTTGCTGAGTAGGTGGCAGATATTCTTCTAGATAATTAATTCAGTGGGTTTCTTTCAAAAATGATACAAAATACCCTGCAATCCCGTGGCATCACATGGCAGGAAAAAGCTTCAAATTATTCAATTCTGATATCATTCGCATGTCATCAGCTGACTTTGCTGGTTGCTGTAATGCTGCAAAACCGTTGTTAATATACTAATGAATACCTGTACTTTTAAACACCTCTTTCCTCACCTCTTTGTCCATCCCACTAGAAGAGCAGAAATCTGTCAGCAGTACAGGTTGTGCTGCCTTGCCTGCCAATAACGGATGTGTGGAGTATACAAACCTCATTGCCTGAAAATAGTCTGGCCTGGGGAACAAAAATAAAATTTCCATTGCTCTGAGGTCCCCAAGTGCCATCTCAAGGACTCAGAGCTGTTTTCCAGATTCCTACTAGCCCTTGCTAGTGCAGTTTTCCACCTGCTGACAGCATTTACTCAGGACAAAGTAGTTCAGTAGTGTACCTAATATTATCATAAACTCTACCAACCAGCTGCAACAGTTAATGCAACCCCATCTAAAACCAAATTCAAGAAATATTCAAATTTATTGTTGCCTTTCATGCAGAGTCACAAGCTTCTAAATCCTGAAGGAAAGAAACGGCTATTATATAGTCCTTCCTGTGGACAACTTCTTCACTCCAGACTGCTATCAGAAAAAATCCATTTAAAATAGTAACAGATTCTCAGCTGGAAATAACATTTTGAGTCACTTTTCCACATCTCCTGCCTGTAAACTTAATCCTGCCGATCTTTGAGGCTGTACTGCAATTATTTTAACCTTGATAATTTGCTGGGAACAATCACCGCAAACTCTTCCCTATCACGGTGCTTCAGATGGTCATCACCTTAGGGGTTTCCACTCTCAAAACAGAACTTTCAGATGGCAGCAAGACAGCACAAAACCTCCCTGCAATCATGTGCACACCAGAGACAGATACATATTTGCATGGGAACTGGGATTAAGTAAGCATAGTTGCTTTTACTTTCATCCTGAAATTATTGCACTTGTTGGTTGAAGGCTGGAATTTGAGCCTAGATAGTAGGACAAGTATAAGATGTTTTCGCTGGGACGACTCTCTGGCTCCTAACAAGGCTGAAATCATGGTCTCATCTCAGTGTGAACCCTGATTTAGCTGTTTGCATTGCCCCTCTTTGCTTTCCTCCTTGTTATGAAGCTTCTGTGAACTGACAAACTCTGTCAGTCATCTCTAACCTGCTGGTCAACATATTCAAGATGATGTGAAGCGGACACGGCCTGTGTACAGAGCACAAGAAATTTTCTTGCAAATTAGGCTAAACTACTTATTTTGGGCCACTTTCCTCATGCATATTGTACATCAGTCATCCTGCATGGCATCTGTTATGTTACACCTATGTTAGTAAACAGAACAGGATCTGGGCAGAAATTCAGCACTGGCACATCCCTGCCCGTAGTGTTCAGCTGGTACCACAGTCCCCGTGAGGCTTTGGCCGTGATGGTTGTGCAGACAACATGCAGGCCTCATTCAGGGACGTGGAACGAGAGCTTTCCCGTCAGAGCACATGTGGACAAGGCCAAGTTTTCCTGAAATGGGGTGTGTCGGGAGCAAAGACAGTCTGACTGAAAGCCCAGGCCGGATGAGAGCTGTGGGTCTTCTTTACTTGGGTAAAGAAGTAGCTGTAAGTCCATATGATGATGGAGATTCAATAAAAACTCACTCCTCACTTATAGCAGGACAATCCACAAGCTCACAGATAAGCTTCCTTTTGGCTTTGCATTCCTCTTGCACCTTCTGTGGGTAAAACTGTACTTCTGCCCCTCCTCGAGACGTGTGTGAAGTTCAGTGTGATAAAGGATATATCTGCAAAACACTCCCCAGACTGAGAATCTCAGTTCTACTGTGTCCATACTGCAAAATGCTTCATGAGACAGCAGTTCTAACCACTGGGCAGCACCGAACTTCATGTCAACTGCAGCTCTCCTTATCCCAAATCCTTCCCCAAGTTCAAGCATCGCCTCAAGCTCAGATTCTTCCTTCAAGCTACCTTTTGGTCCGGGGGTTCAAACCAAGAGCAAATTTGTTGCCACAGTCAATAAAACAGCTGAGTGATGTCAGAGGTCCCTCTGTCTTTTCAGAGTATCTTTTGTATCACAGTTTAAATAAATTGCCCAGAGGAATTGGGTCTTCTCCAGTCTCACCATCAGCTTGACAGGAAATAAAAGGCGGTGTTTTTTCCCACTCACATGCTCTCTCTCATACGCACATTTTATTTTGTATAGTATTAGTCCCTGATGAAACCATTTCCCCACGTTGTTCAGCAGATCTGTTTCCATCCACAAACAAGAGGCAAGGGGTATAAACACACTCTATTAATCAAATGGATGAAATTCAAGCAAAACATCACTTAGCTACAAAGAGCACACTGATTCAAGAAAACTCAAGCCCAGACTTGATCAGGACTGTGCTTTTAAAGCAAGCTGAAGGCAGCATACACTCTATTTTGCTATAAAACATATCAGAAGACACTGTCTAAGCAAGATTTACTCTATCTTACTCCAGCATTGTTTCTCTTTAGTGCACTGAAGACAGTTCTTGTTCAGGCAGACCACTGAACGTGGACAGCAATCATTTCCTTCATCTGCCATCCAAATTGTTTAACTTTTTCCAGTAAGAAAATTTTTAAAATCCAGTGCAGAGCAGACATCTAGTTTGATCCAGATAACATTTCTAACAACTATCAGCAGTAGTAACAGAGGCAAACAACTTAGAGTTCATTGTTTGAATATACCTCGTACATATAAATTAAATTGCTGTAGGGAGTGATGTTTATTCTCCCCCAGGTATGGATTCAAAGGAAGTTTCAGTAGCAAAGAAGTCACATGAGACAGTAAAGAAAAACCTTCTAAGAGAGACTGATACACAGAAGAGGTACCCAAGGAACAAAACAAATCTTTGCCTCTGTTGTGGTTTAATCCCAGCCAGCAACTGAATCCCATGCAGCTGCTTGCTCACTCCCCTCACAGTGGGATGGAGAAGAGAATGGGAAGGGTAAAAGTGAAAAATCTTGTGGCTTAAGATAAAGACAGTTAAATAAGTAAAGCAAAAGCCATGCGTAAGCAAAGAAAAACAAGCGATTCATTCACCACTTCTCATGAGCAGGCAGGTGTTCAGCTATCCTTGGGAAAGCTGGGTTCCATCATGTTTAATGGTGGCTTGGGAACGCAAATGCTATCACTCCAGAATGTCCCCCCTTCCTTCTTCTTCTCCCAGCTCTATATGCTGACCATATGGTGTGGAATGTCCCTTTAGTCACTTGGACTCATCTGCCCCAGCTGTGTCCCCTCTGAACTCCTTGTGCACCCGCAGCCTGCTCACTGGTAGGGTGGTGTAAGGAGCAAAGAAGGCCCTGATACTGTGCAAGTGCTGCTCAGCAGTAAATGAAAACATTCCTGTGTTATCAACACTGCTTTCAGCACAAACCCAAACCATAGCCCCTTAGCAGCTACTATGAAAAAAATTGTCTCTATCCCAGTCCAAACCAGCACAGCCTCTTTTTATTCTTGCAGAAATACTGTCTCTAAAATAACATTTGACTTCTGTCAGTTGTTTCACTAATGATTCTCAGAAGCTGACTCAGAGTCGAAGCATTTAGTTTTAAATAAACAAATACGAAGTTGCAGTCCCAGATCTGCAGAATTTACAGAGCAATATTTATCAATACCCCTGCTTTTCTAGCAGAACCCTTTCGAAACATGGTGGAATACTCGCCACATAAACTTAAAATGAGTCTAGAGGTACAGCAGCTGAGCAGTCAAATACCCAGCATCACCTTTGTCATCCTCTGAGAACACTTCTTCGCCTTGTCAGTGGGGCATACAACACACAGGTTGTCTTGCTCATGCTTACAGATTTTGTGGTGATGCTATGATCTTGGCAAATGGCAAGAAGATGCCACATTCCCACCATACTGAAAAACTATATGGATGGAAATATAGAAATAGAAATGTATTGTGGTACCCAATTATTTTCCATTTTTACTGACTACTAGTAATTTCCATGATTTTGCTGTAGTATTTTTTATGCTATTCTAAAGCAGAAATATGTTTGCCTCAACTGCTGGTTGCTAACAGCAACCGTACCTGGAGGTGGCCCTAATAATGCAGCTTAGTGACTCCAAATCTACATGAGGGTCTTATAGAAGTACAGACTGGAAGGCAGAAACGTGTGAAGAATATAAAGAGCAGCCAGTGAACTTTCCAAAATGCACAGATATCAGTCAATATATTGCATTGTTTTTCCTCAAGGTTCTAGTTTCCCATAGTTACCAGAGCAGATAGGTGTCCATTCTCAAAAGAAATAGGCCAAACAGCTTTTAAGTGCTTTTATTTTTGGCTATATGGAGCTCAATTAATTAATTGGCAGGTTTTTTTGGTAATCCAGCTAGCACTCTCTATTTCAGTGACACGACATCCCCGATGATTAAAAAAAAGCTGCTTTGTACTGAAGTAGAGAAGACTTGGGATGAACCACCTTCTCCTTTCTTAACACAGCTGATGGATTTGAATGAGTAATAGTGCTTTTTCTCCCTGTGGAATATGCTATTACCCAACTTACTACTTCTTGCTTATTCAGCATTTCCATGGTAAGAGAGGTTGGAGACATCACTAGTGTATTTCATATAATAATCCTCCCAGTTGGAAGCCAGTTATTTGATATTTTAAATTACTGATGCTCCTCAACTGCATCTCTGTTTACACTAGCGCTAAAGTTGACCTTGTCTGTCTCAGCAGATAAGAGAAGAACAAGAAAGCTTCTTACCTTCGGGTTTTTAGGTGAATGCCCTGCTGCAAAGTACACTGATGTCACTGGAAAACTCTCACTGGCCTCAGCAATTTTTTGGAACCTCTGGGGTGGTTGAAATACAGAGGCCACATGTTAAATTGGGTTGTGTACTGATTGACTTAGAGACTGTATTTTTGGTCTCTACACATACACATCCAAAATGGACCAATATTCATTTGCCTTGACCTTTCTCTTTAGAAAGACAACTTTGGAGTCTGAAGTCCTGATCCTGTGAGGGGATTATTACTAATGCTATCTTGTCCATCTGCAGAAATTCCTGTTTTGGAAATCATATTGAAGATAGACTTCGAGCAATCTATTTTGTTCAACCTGTGTTCTGTCAAAGGAGATGGGATGAGGCATCTGCAGAGCCTCTGAGGACAAGAATTCTTTCTCCAAGTTTTCTTCTCTTGGGTGTATTTCAGTTTAGGTGAGCCTTATTTAAATATCCGCAAAGAATTCTTAGATGCAAATTCTAAGGTCAAGATTTGCAAAATCAGACTGCGGCCAGCAAGATACCCCATGACTCCTAAAATCAGTGGGAACCCATCTGTCTGCAAGGAGATACTTCCCACCTGGTGTTGCAGGAACAAAAAATACGTGTTAATTACATGGGCACTTTTCAATCTATCCAATGGTAGGAATACCTTCCTGTCTTCCCTTCTCCCTTAGATACCTTTTATTACCTTTATTAAGCTGTGGACACCCACTGCCCCTTCCAACAACCATAACTTGTACTGCTCATAAATGACATTTCAGGAAACGTTACATTAAATAGAGCCAAGCAGGGTGATTGTGAAATTCATTTGATTGAATGCACTGGGATAGGAAGCCAAGCCAACCCCCACTACAGTCTGAAACCCATGGAGCAGACAGGGCTCCCTCTTCATGCAGTGTCTCCAGATTCCCAGGCCTGGTTGAAAGCCGCCTTCTGATTTATGAGTAATGAGCCTGCTGGTGATTTCTAAGCAGCAAACTTCCAAACGGAAGTGCTGATGGGCACTGCACTGTATCATATAAGCTAGACAACACCTAGGCAGACTCTCAAAGGATGCTTTCATTGGGATGGGAAACTATATGGTGATTGAGTGCTCTCCTGTCACTGTCTTCTCTCGCTTTGCACAGTATTTAACCTTCAGATGCCGTTAAACTTAGATTTTTAAAAGTTTTTGTTTTAAAGAACTTATCTGCAATCACAGCACAGAAACATATGAAGCCTTGTGGTGAAGGTGCCAGTGAGACTGATTGATGCAAAAGTCTGGTTTTGAGAAGGGGAGGAGGGAGAGTGAATTCCTTTAGTTGTGCTTAAAAGTAACAAACTTAAAAACAAGACAAGAAAGTTGAGTGGAAGCTGAGAGGTTGAATGCAAGCTCTGCCAAGATTTGAAAAGTTACAAGCTAATGCTGGTACTGCATGTTTTCTTAATGATTGAGGAATCAATCATTTTTGTACATGGAGCTCCTAGCATACAGACAGTGTAAGCTAAGAGTGTATTACAAAGTCAGGGAAGTGATTAAAAAATGATTTGCTATTGGTATTTTGACTGAAGAAGTAGAGGAAAAAAAAGTCTTAAGACATGCTTTTACTGGAGCATTCTCTGTCAAAAGTCTTCCTTACTTGAACTCCAGAAGATGTCTGGCCAAGTTCTGCCTATTACTCTCTGATTTTTATTTCTGAGTAACACTGAGATGTAGATTTTGACTGTACTACCTACCTGCATCCTGCACACATATATGTTACATCTGTGTATCTCTTGGACATCTAAAAAAGCCTACCTGGGCATACCCTTGCCTCTGTAAGATCTCTTTGTTTCAATGGACTTCCATGCTTGTACCCATGTGGTTGTTCAAGTAGGTCTCAAAAAATCTTGCTCATAAAGGAAGCAAGACATTTAATGTTAAATAATCACCAGTCTGGCTCTTAATATGAAGTAAGTTTAGGCCAAAACCTAGTTATTTAAAGCAGTTGAAACTTTGTCCAGACCTTGAGTAAGACTTGAAGACAGCTTTGCCGTATCTTTTAGAAGTAACAAACATAAAATGTAACAGGAAACTGCAAATGGGACTGTTTGTTATCCTTGTGGAAAAGGGGGGAAAAAAAGGAAACCAAAATCCCTTCGGATTTTGGAAGAACGGAACATCTGTGAAGCAGGGAAATAAAAAACTACTTCCAAAAAAGACATCCAGAAACTGAAATCTTCTTGGAGGCCTTTAGGGTTGTGCCTAGCCTCCCGTGACCACTTTGGGACTCTCACTGTTGCTTTAACATGGATGGCTGTGGCCAGTTTGGAGGAAGAGATGTGGGACTCTTTTTTCCCGCCCTTTAATCTAGTGAATCTGTAGCTCTGTTGCTTGCACATTTTCTGAAGCCGTGACTCCCATTTTCATCAGGTCACCAGAGAGACCCTTCTAGGCTGGCTTAAAGGTGACGGCTTTGGCCCTGGGAATGGAAAGATGGATGAAATTAAGACAAAGAAAACTCATTCCCTCTTTCCATGTCCCACGTGGCCAGATGACACGACGTGCACCTCACAGGGTATCACCACTCGGACACAGCCAGGTGGTTCTGACAAAGCTGGGATGTCTCACCTTGGAGATGCTACCCGGTGGTCAGGATTGCTCAGTTCGGGCAGCAGAAGTGTGGTGTGGGCTGATGGCCTTTGCCAGCGCCGCAGAGCTCGGAGCAGAGCCTGACCTGGGCTCCATTCACAATAACTTCAGATGCTGTGAAGAGCACTGTATTTTTTTGCTGCAGAGTCTGTCCCAAGCCACGCTTGTCCAAGCAGCATTAGAGCAGTTAGCTCGAGATGTCAAAACAGCTATATTTCTAAGAAAAAGGAATTCATTTTTATGCCAGACTTAGGGGACAGTTCCATTTTTATGCTGCTAATGGAGTATCAGGGTTGCCTTTTGGTGTGCTTTATTCACAAGCTGGTCTGGAGACAATTTTTTTTCTTCAAAGTGTTTTTTTTGAAATGAATTCCTTGTAGTTTCGATGAAGTTGTTCCTCCTCCAGGCTATACATCAGTGCCTCACTATGCACCAGTTACTCCCTTAATTTACAAGCTGTGGTAGTCATTGTGTTTTACTATGTTTTAAATTTATTTATCTGGAAAAGATCCACTCAGAGTCAGTGTTTTTCCTTCCTCAATTCTCACTAAGATCCTGCTTTTTGTACAGATTATGACTGGAGTATAAAGCAACCAAAGTGAGATGCCAAATTTTTCAAATCACTTGCCTTCCAACAAAAATTCACGTAGAAAAGGGACTGAAGGAGTGGCATGACACCCTCGGTGCTGCTAACACCCTTTTGCAGGTAGCACTTTTGCAGGAGCATTCCGTATTTAACTTCACATTGTCTGATCTGCTTTTACTGTGTGATATTTACAGAATTTGATCGTCTCTGTCCAGCTGGTTTTGAATGTGCCTTACCTCCTTTCATACTGATCATATAGAAGCATTTTAACTTCCCATTAAACTTCTCACAGCTCTGTTATAAAATGGACATAATTTCTAATGAAGGCCTACTACTGCTTCTTCCGAGACCAAAACCAGGTTTCAAGCAACTTTGTGAGATCTACTGTTTAGTTGCTAGTGCTAACCCAAACCCTGGCTCTGTCTGAACTTTCCACTGGCTGAATAATTCTGGCAGATTTTTAAAAAAGTTTTTAGAGGCTTTCTTTGTGCCCAACGAAAGCAGAGTTTCTCTGTGGATTTGGAGACCCATGTCAGGACTCCTCATTCTCATTCTGGGAACACAATATGCCCTTTGATGTGCACTTACTCAGCAGCACACGAGGTAAAGCTGACCGACCTCTTGTTTTGTGCATAGGTAATTTATGCACTGCCTCTGGGAGCACACAAATGACAGGACTTACATGTGTGAACCCTATTTGTGCATGAAATCAAGTGTAAATTTAGAGCAGATGGGGTTTTGACTCATTCATGATAGAATTTATGGCCAAGATTAATAAAAAAAGAGGAAAAAAAAAAGGAGAAAAAAAAGCACCTGAAATTAGTTTCCAAAATATATTCTTAGGTACCCAAGGACCTCTTTTACAAAAGTGAGGAGCGACCTAAAGCTTCTCTGAAATTAAACAGCATGTAGACAGGGTGTATATATATATATACATATACATACATACATGCGTATATAAATATGTATGCTGGATGTATACAGGGCATATACCTGGTGCTTAGTAGTTCTTGAAAAACAGGCTGCTTGTTTGGATGCTACTTTTGTTCCTAACTGGGTGGCTTTCTTTAAAAGATGGACTAAGCTGCCATCTAATACAAACCATTCAGTTTGGTTATCTTATCAGCGAGCTGTTGCTGCTTATGTGAGTGGAGGGATCAGCTGTAGACAGAGGTGGGCACAGACACTAATCCAGAGGGTGGAAATGGTGGGGAGAGAGTTGCCACTCGCAGACTCCTCTTGTTCTGACACAAAACAATTACGGAGTATTTATACTCGTATACATACACACACACATGTAAGGGAATCCTCTCTGCATTCATAATCAGAGAGGCAAACTGCTCAGTGTTTAAAGCTGTGTCTGCCCCAGCCTAGATCAGTTCTTTTGCTATACCCTGTCGTCAAGGCCTTGGACAAACTTTGGCATGTATCACTGCTGATGGTGTGGTGCAATATCTAATGCAGCATAGCAGTATCTGTAAAAGATGTTAACCACCCTTAACTGGTGCAGCTCCCCAGAGAAGGCTCCTCATGGCTGCAAATTTGTCATTTTTTAACATTTCCTTCAATTTATTCAGTGACTGCCTCTGTAAGCTTTGGACACAAGTATTGTTATATTGTAAGCAATATATGTACATACTGTATAGTCCCAAAGCCAATGTTTAGAAAGCACGAGGGGTTTTTAACTTCCCCACTCTTCTCTTTTGTCTTCTGATTCCTCCTCTGTCTTTCCCATCTGTCCACAACTGGGCAAGGTTCTTGGCTGTTGACTTTCCTTGATGGTGTCTAGTGTCTTTAGCTGTCCTCCAGGACTTGCTCACAAGCAGTGATGCAGCTGGCTGGGAGAGCTTTGTGAATCTCATTCCTCCTAAATAGTTCATGATTTTCCTCAAGCCTGTGGAAATTCTTCTCGGGAGAGACAACTTCATGGCGTGCTGGGATGTCCATCCTCTGAGGGAACCCTGTCATGGTTATTGATGATCCTTTATTTTAAAAAATCCATCATAAGGGTGGAAAAAAGATCTGCTGGAATGAGGCAGTCCCTCTTGTTTTGCTGACTCAAGAACATTTGGTATGTATAAATTTAAATTGGTACATAATGAAGTCTTCATAACAGTGCTGTGTGAACATTGCTTGGTATCCCCAAAGGCCGGTTTTCCCTTTGAGTCCCAATCCATCAGTCTTTTTGTTTGACTGTGGCCTCTCTCTATCAGCAACTAAGAAGATTTTGTGCTATTTTGAAACACAACCACATGTCTTAAAAACAAGCAGGCTTCTTTTTGCAGCATATAACATGACTCCTTGGAGTAAGTAGTCATGAATGTGAGTAGAGGGTTCAAAAGGTTATGGATATTGTAAAATACTAAGGGAAAAACAGGGTAATACCTTTTTTTTTGTCCATCCTTTTGTAAGTCCAAGGGCGTTTGAAAATCCCAGCCTGAAGGATTCATAGCTGTGAAGCTCAAGACATAAATATCCAAAGTGCAATCGTGTTATCTCTGCGGCTCCCTCCCTTTGTATGTAACACCAGCTTGTTACATCTTGTATTAAATTACAGCAAGTGCTTTCAGCCAAGGCTGTGGGCTACTATGCACTGCTCTAGAAGAACTTTTTGCTTTAACAAAAGCACTACTGGCCCTGATATCACTGCTGTGAGTATTTTGGAAAGAGACCAGTCACCAGAAAGGGTGCCCTTCCTAGAACTGACATGTGGTTTGTATCTTTCTCCTGAGCACTTGGTTGGCTCAGGGGTGTAAATGATGTAGTTCCCTGCTATTGCTGCTAAGGCTGCTTCACTTTCTCCTTGCTTGCTGTGTGCAGTGCTCAGCTAAACCCCACCGTACAGAGAAGAAAGTCATGGGAAGTGGGCTGCCACAGTCACCATATACGTGCAGGGAAGGCACAGCCTGCCTACCCACAGCGTGGCCTTGGCAGGAACACCCCCAGGTGCACCAGCTCCTAGTGAAAGTGAGGAAGGGGAAGGTGGTGATGGGATCTTCTTCTCCTTTGCTGGCTAAATGCAAGGATATCTTCCCAGTTTGGGGGTTTGTTAGAGTAGATCTGGGGCTTCAGCAAGGGCAAAGTGTGAGCCCTCCTGCTGTGCCTCGTCTCCTGCAGCATGGCCAGTGCTCACAGCTCCCCACATCTGTCGCTGGGTGTCAGGAGCCAGAAGGCCTTTGGCGCCGGTGTGACTGACACCCAGCACAGCACTGTCGGGGAGAGATAAGGGCGAAAGCACACATGGTAGAGTTCTCCAGTACTCTGTGGCTTGGGTGCAGCCATCTGCATAAGCCAGGCTCTTCTTTTTCAAACTATGAAAAAAATTTCTACCTTAATCCTAAGCCTTGTTGCCACTTGGCTATGGCTGCTCTGGCAGCCGTCAGAGGAGAGAAGTCCAGTGTGACAGGTTGCAGAGAGGGCAGAGTAGCTGACTCTGCAGACACCTGCCTCTGTAGGTTGGAGGATTGAGCCTGAAGGGAAAAAAATAGGCTGAACTTACTGACCGCTGCCTGATTTCAGCTCCTGTGCTAAGACGGCTTGAGGCTATTGGAAACAGAGGGACAGAGAGATGTAAATGGCTTCTTTTCCTTCTGCCTTTTCTTCCAGATAACATCCCCAACAGCACTCAGAGATTCAGACATCACAGGCCAAAAGCAGTGGTGTAAAAATGTCCTGAAACTTAAACACGAGATCTAGCTTTCCTTTGCTATCTGGCTTGGGAGTAGCTTTAGTGTTTTGTTTCTGCTCTTCACCTTTGCAAGGGACAGAGTTTTGTTTTGGTTTATTCATGAAGCCTAGGTTCTCGGGTAGGAAAATCAAGTGACTCCAAGAGCTGGAGCATTACAGAAAGGATCAAGTAACAGAGAAACTTATGATAAAATTGCAGGTTCAGGAAGTCTCACAGAGTCTCAGCCCATGACAGAGTTTGACTTAAAAAGTGAATAAATGACAAAGGCTGCGTTACCCAATGCAGATGAGAAAGCGCAATAAAAGTGTGAGCAATTTCTGTTCCTTTGTTACTGACAGAGTCCCATAGCAATTTCCGGGACTGTAAAAACATCCTAATAAATTTCCAGTGTTTCCTCAAGTTGAATGAATCACAGAAATGCTGCTAGCCTTGAATAGGTTTAGCATTCACATCAACCGCTCAATGGAAAACTCAGCTGAATCACGGTGCAGCTAGAAACAGGTTGTAAATCATGGCTACAGGCCATGCGGTATGGAGCGCTGTTTAACAACATAACCAACAATAAGATTCCTTCAAGATGGAAGCAAAGACTTCTTCCACAATGGAAAATGAATGGGTAGACAAAAGGAAAGACATCACCCTCTGACTGGACCTGTAGCTCAAGTGAGAGAAGTTTAGGAAATCCTTAATGGGACAAGAAATAACCCAGGGGAATCAGCAGGTGTTTCTGTTGCTTCTCATTGAATTTAGAAGTAAAATAGTGCAATGCATGGGAAGCCCATTTGTCTGGTGATCAGCTCTCCTGTAGGACTGCAATTCACCTCGACCCCCTGTTGTCCAGTTCCTTGCTGGAAGAAGCTGAGCTTGAAAATGCTCTTGCTGCCTTAAATGCCTGAAAATATTTGCCTTAACTGCTGTGGTATAAACCAGGGGGACTGTAGAACAAATATAATTATGCTGATATAACTGAGATGATCAGCAGGTCTAATTTGGGTTGGAGTATTTGAGACTAACTTTGGAGACTCCGCTGGAGAGTTGTCCTTTTTGTATAGATGGTAAGAAGAAGGAGATAAATGTTTTTTGGCAGAACGTCACGTCTTTCCAGTGTTTCCTTTCCGATGCTCTGACGACACAGGGTGGACCTTGGGAGAAGTGGTAGGTTGAGCCTTTTGCTGTTTCAGCTAAAATGGGACAATTGTGGGACACAAGATTCCTGAGGGTGATGGGAACTGGTTGAGGAAGTCCTTTGCTGGGTAAGAGGCAGCCCTTTCCTCTGAGGCCAAAGAGGGAGCACAAGCTACAAGGCAGGAAGCAACACCAGTGGTCGCCAGCTTTCCTGAGAGACTTGTCAGGCCCAGGTCAAGGCAGGGGGACCCACAGGAGGAAAAGCGTATTGGCTGCTACGAGGGGATCCAGCAGGAAAACACGAGAGGAGGGGATCATAGGTGGGGATCCTAGCTTGTATGAAGGAGGGTATGGTCCCAGAGAACCAGCTAGGAGCAGATGGTTTGGCATGGTGAAGGCTTTCAGGAAGGAGTTCGGCATAGCTGCTGGACAGAAGGCGAAGACTGCAAGAGCAGCAGCGGGCAGGAAACTTGCTAAAAATGTGCTAATCCAGAAGGGCTTTCGCAGAACCAGGATAAAATAAAGTGTCCCAGGTGTTCGGAGAGGTGAGCATGTGTGTCAGTGCAGCCTGCCCTCCCCATTTGCCCATCTCCCATGCACTCCCCACTAGGTGCCAGTATAGGAGCACACCACTGCACGTACACTTTAAGAAGGGAGAAAAAGGCATGGTTAAGATTTTTCAAAGGTACATGTGCTTGAAAATGTGTTTTCAAATAGACATGTGTTTGTAGTGTCCTCAGTTTATACTTAATTCTGAATACACAACATGCACGGGGTCACCAGTAGTGTCTAAAGCAATCCCCGTGGGCAATATTGCTATTAAAATGTTAGATGGAGCAGGACAGGGGGTACCCAGCTGCTGTAGCCTTTGGGTGCTCCCCACTGCCCCTGGGCAACGCGAGCCCCAAATGGGTTGACATGGACAGAGCCTGTCCACCTCCATCCAGCTGGAAAACAGCTCCATCACCTGATGGTACTTGCTGCCGGAAGAATACTTAATTTTCAAATCATGGTTTTTATCAGAAAACAATAGACAGGTTTGGGATCCTGTTTTTTTTCCTAATCCACCTGGCGACCACCACAAGTAAACTCCTACTGAGTATAAATAATTTTATAAACTGCTTTTGCACTTCACTGTAGATGCATTTGCAGTAGAAAGCAGGATGACACTTGAGATGGAGGATGCCTGGTGGGTACCTGACCGAGCCTCAGAACTGAGCCACAAGATCACAAAACACATTGCCAGTACATTCCAAGTCTTTCTGGAAGAAAAGTGTTGCTCCATAACCTGCAGACCACTCCTGCCTGCCTTCTGCACTGCAGATTTAGTTATAAAGTGGATAAACAGTGAATAAAGTAATGAGCAGGACATTTCTCTGTTACAGACCGCTATGGGAACAAACAGTTTGTCGAAGCTCTGATGCCTGTCAAGTCTTAAATCTTTCTGAAAAGAGGTTAAGTTGCTTTGGTTTCTCTGTTAGCCGTGCCAAAATAAATAGAATGTGCTCAACTGAAGAAAACAAATACTTGAAAATAATGAAAAATCAATAGTACCCTTGTTATTCGGTAGCAGGTATACAGATCTAATCTGACAGGCTGTACTGAAAGTGTAAACTGAATGCTCGCACACATGTATCAGTAACGTCAAGATGAAATGTTAGCTTAAATCTTATCAATTCGGTTTATAGGACAGGGAGGAATTACTGAAGTAATTTTACCTGAACACCCCCCACGCACCACCCCGTTTTGGAAAGGGTAGTTCTCAATAGAGTGTGTATTCGTGTGTGTTTAAAAATGTCCAGATTTCAGGTGCCCTTCTTCATTGCCATGAAGCTTTTAGTATTGCCTCAACCTGTCAGCTTCTCCAGTCAGGAAGAAATACTAACAGCAAACCTATTTTCACGGAGAAATTTAAAGGCGTCTTTCATTCTTGGCCTGATAGCATTATTCCCATGGGCAGAGGACAAAGAAATATACAGCTAAGGAACAATTTCACATAAAAATTACATTCCTTCATCCAAAAGCCCTGCTATGTGTCATGCTGTTATGGAGCACATGCAGGAACTGCCTCTGCCCTTTTGTACGGAGCTGGCCTTTAGGCTCCACGCAGTCTGCATCCACCGGCCCCACTCATCTGAGAGAACGATGAATTTAAAGAGATTCCAAGCTTTCATTTTCCAAATGTGTGTGTTTCTAGTCCTTTTCCATAGCAAACGGAAATATCTTAGGAATGGCAATTTTTTTCCTTTTGCTAGAATTAAAGACAAACAAACAAACGAACAAAGAAACAGAGTAAAATACAGCCCTCCATGGCTACAGCATGGGCAAGGAAGGATGTAGTGACAGAAGAAAGGAGACAAGGCTTGCTTTGGTAGGTCTGATCTGCCACAGAGTAGCCCAGGAATCCTCCAGCAGCGGTCAGTACAACCTGGTTTGGAGGAAAGTACAAGATGAACACAGTTTCACTGCTCCACTGTTCAAACTAAGGAAATGGATTGCAAGACTGCAAATATTCAAAGGAAAATCTGTCCTATTATTTTTGGAGCAGCATCCTCTGTGACGTGTGTAAGTCATCAGAAAAGAATGAATCCAGTGATGATTATTTTCAGCAATGACAAAAAGTCACCAGGAGATTTGGTTTGGGAGGAGTCACAAGGAGGGACAGGACCTCATTTCTGAGAATGTAAGCTGTGTCATGCACTCTCCTCTAGCAGTCATGGCAGAGGCTGGGTTGTCACCTGGAAAGAGATTGTGCAGTATGGTGTGCCAAGGAAAAGAGAGACAGAGAGACCTGAATTTGTCATCTCCATTTACAAGATTCTCCTCCAAGTTGTCCAACATGAGCCAGTGGACCTTGTGTTTCCTCTGTGGGACACAGAGCTGATGAGGGTCTGAGTGCTGCTGAGGGTATTTTTGGTGAGGAGCTGAGCTCTCCCAAGGTCTCTCTGTCATGTACGGAGTGTAGAAATCGGGCTGCACCATCCCTTGGCTTTGGGGAGGACAGCTCTTTTCCTGTGCCTCTTGGGAAAGGGTGACTCAAGCCCATCAGTGCTTTGATCAGCTTGGAGCCAGCATTGGCAAAACTTCAGAGAGCCCTGGATTACCTGAGAAGGTGCAAATAACAGATATGCACACTGCTTAAGTGCAGACACTTATTTGGTGACTAATTTAGGAGAACTATTGTCCTTGATTAAGGAGGGCTTTTCTTCTAAGGTTCCCTATCTCATCACGTCAGAGATTTAAATTATATGGATGCTTTCTGTCTTGAGTACTCAAGGAGCATAAGGAGTGTCACCATCACAACTATCTCCTCTTCTAGATCTCCACCAAAGTGATGGCTTACAGGGCATACTTCCCATTTTGTAAACAGCACAGGAAATTTTCTGAACATTTTGTATCCAGGCTTACCTGATTTGGAGCCCTTTCTCTTTGTTTCAGTGAAGCTTAGCAAACTATTATTCTTACTTGTAGCAATTATTTCCCAATACAGAACTGCTTTGAGTGCCAGGGAGTCATCCTGTTTGCAAAGAGGATGACTAGGTTATTGGAGGCTATTGAACTCTCCCGCCTCACTTTGTGGAAACAGAAAGTGCTGTAGGTGCAGCTTACCTATAACTGCTGCTGATGCCTGGAAGCACCTAAGCGAGATGTAAATATTAACACTACCATATCCACTGCTGTTTGTCATGAACAGCACTGCCTTTGCCACCTTTTCCATCTCCTCTGGTGTTGCCTGCCTTCCTTGGGAAAATGCTCGGCTATTTGTGGCTGACTAGATTCTGCACTCCTGGAGTGGGCCAGGCACAAGCTCTCCCTCTAATCCACTCTTGGGAAATGGCATTACCTTTTGTGTGTGTTTGTGAGCACTCCACCCTGGAATTTTCATAGACTAGAAAATGGGTTAAATCAATTAGAGCAACACAAACTGCAATTGGTTTTGCATGAATCTATTTGCAAGATAAGAATTATCTTCACTCCTCCCCCGTGAACAATAACTGACAACATTACACTCCTGCTCAAATGCTTTTTGATAGGTTAATGGGCCCATATTGAGAGCATATAATTGCAGCAGTTTTGGTTCAAGAGCTGATGTGATGGATTACATCCCTCTTGATGCTTGGGGTTAGGATACAATACAGAGAGGCTGCCTGGACCCTCTGGTGCCAGAGGGCTTAACACGGTATTGACAGGGCTGTGCATATTAAATCCAGATCAACCTTCTGAATGAACGCAGGCACGTCTGAACTTACATTGCTGGAAATCTCCTTCCATAGTCTTAAAGGAGTTATTTTTAGTAAAGGTTGTTAAAAAAAAAGAAAGAAAAAAGCTCATACCCTTACTTACTGCTGAGATATGAGCTGAAGGAGGCTCTCCTGTCAGATCTGTTTCATATACGTTACAAGAACAGCAAAACAGAAAACTTCAGCAGGATATTATTTTCTTTTTCTTTTTCTTTTTTTTTTTTCTTTAATTCTTTAAAATTTATGAGATCTGACAAACCAGTCTGGAAGGTGCCAAGTCCAGAGGAGTCTAGAGGTATCCTTCAACATCGGGTGATAGCTGCTGATTAGTTTTGGCAGGAATGGTTTCCTGGTGCTCTGCAAATGAAAATTAACAAACTCTGGGGCTTCTTGGAAAAAATAATGCAGCAGTGTTTCTTGCTTTAGAGGTCCATGCCGGGAAGTGCCTCTCTCCTAGACTCAGCTTGGGTAGCTCCACTGGGTAATACCACACTCACTGACTCTTTCCTTTGGAATGAGCCAGGATCTTCCCAGAGCCAGGTACGAAGCAAGGTGGGGTGGGTAATACTTTCTTCTACTTGCACAGCTGCCAATTTCAAAAGAAATAATTTCTTTTTCTTTTCAGTATTTGTAAAATGTGATTTTTAAATGCACTGTGAAGTTAAAAGCAACTGAAAGCACATAAATAAGAGAGTACCTAAGACAGTCTTTCATCTTGCAAGCCCACATGGAGCACTTTTGCCATTTAAGAGGCCTGATACCACATCCTACTGCTCCTGGTACGAAGTTCCCCAAATCTGTCAGCAAATCTTTCATTCCTGTCTGACTTCTTCCTATATGACCCTTCATGAACACACTGGAGAGTTTGATGCAAGTCCAGCTTATGTAAAGGAAATTGTTTCGGAGTTTTGCAATAGATGTTCAGTGATATTGTCTCATTTCACGAGTTCACCATGAAAATTGGTTTGCTTGTCTTTTTGTGTCAGAAAGATTCCTACTGGAAGCAAGTAAATTTTCTAATAACACCCTTCATTGCCCTTTCCTATTGAAATAAAGAGTTGATTCAGGTAGCCTGATATATTTTGCAAACTTGTGTCCGTTACAGTAACTTTTCTTGTCAAGAGTATGTACAGCTCGTGTCTTCCCTAAGGCCCTCTCTAGGAGCTGACAGAAACAGGGTCAAGACTTCAAGAAACCTGGTGCAGTTAAGGTTTTTGGAACATAGTTCTATTCTTCACCCTGGTCCAGTCCCCCTGACTCTTGGTGGTTTTGGGACAGGAAGCTGTCTCTTGACACATCTTCAAGGCGTCCCTGTATTCCATGCCAGAAGACCAAAATTCAGGACTTCAGAATTATTCGTTAAATTAAATTGGTGTTTTTCAGTTATGTCTAATGTGCAAAATTAATAAGTGTTGAGATGGAAAATGTGCTGGGGCCTTGCGGTGTGTTAGGCCAAACCATGATACTGTTCATGAATCTTGATTTTGCTGTATCAAATACACAGGAGTGTTTTAGGAGAAAACACTGAGACCAGTTGTTTCTGGGTTCAAAACCCCAAATTGTCAACAATACCCCTGAAAATTTATTTTTAGAAGCTGTGAATCAGTTTTCCAGTTGAAACATATAAAGTAGTACAAGATGATCTCTTCTCCTCCTCTGAATTTCCTTTAATGCGGGTTGTTTAAATCCCTGTTCAACTAGTTAGACTTACCAGCTTACAAAATCCTGGAGAATACATACCAGAGGGAGCCATGCCACTTGTTGCTCTGTAGTATTTCTGTGAGTAGTCAAAAGTAGGAAATGCCAAAAATGTTTATGTAAAGTTTTGTTTCAGTTCTGCGTGGTCCTTCTCCCCCCAGACCTTTTGACACTAACACATTTCTCTGCTCTCTAACCTGTTCTGCTGCTGCTTGCAATCTCCGAAGTCATACTTGATGAAATTATACGTGCTGCAGCTATGTCAGGTGTTTGAAGCAGGATAGTGCAAGGGTTTGTTTGGCTGTTTGCACTGACATTAAGGCATGCAAGCCCTCTTTGGAGGACATGGGAAATGGTCCTCTGCAATGGAGAGCCCTCGATCTTACGCAGATGCAATAAGATAATCTTACTTTCTGTTCTGTTTGAAGAAATAAAGTAGTCCTTTTTACTCATAGCCAGAAATAGGCAATAATGGTTCTTACTGCTCAGGCTTAACGGTTCAGATGTGCACACTGCAGGTGCTTGGGTCCGATGTGTTGAAAATACTCTCCTTAACATGACCTTGGATGTGTCCTCACCTTGTGGAGTAGGACATGTGAGGCTATTTCATGGATGAAGCACTACATTTTATATAACTAATTAAAAATCAACTTTTTGGGAAAACGCTGCCTTGCTTTCCATGTTAAGGCTGGAGCCCCACTCCAGAATCTTGCAGAATCTACTGTGTGTTATTGTATTTTGATTAAAAACTCTGTTTGTCACCTAAGAGTTCGCTTCTCTTTCAGTTCTGATAACCATAAGCTGGCAGGACATGCTTGCTAGGTCTTTGATTCTGTATCTAAAGAAAGCAGGGGTGATAAAGGGCCATTGCTGTAGAGATTTTAGTATTTGTTGAGTTAAACATTGCTGAGCAGTCTAGCATCCCCACCCTTGTCATGAATGAATCTGGAAGGAATGAGTTTGAAGTCTTGCTCTGGTTGACTATAAACCTTTATTATACGTGGGATGTTCCTTGTGGAGGGAGGAAGGCAAGTTGCCTCCCAGATGAAACGAGCAGAATTCATCAGCTTACTCACTGCCCTGCCGAGCAGGGCGTGATGGGAGTAATTCAGGGTGCCTGGCACCTGCTGGAGCAGGGAGGCTGGCTGGCAACCATAAACCTGCAATCAACCTTGATGCCTGCCCTCAGTGCAGACTGCAAATAACAAAGGCATTTATTTTATTTTTTCTGTGGGGATGGGAACAGCGGTGAGAGTAAACAGAGGGAATTAAGACCACCATGTTGCTGAAAACAGGCGGTGGCATGCCCTCGGCCGTCACCACTGCCGGTCTGTTTCAGAGCTTTTTGTAGCAATTTGTACTCAAGGAGAGCTGGCTTACGTCTTCTCCCCTTACCTCATCTTCACTGCAAGAAGCAATGCGTATATGAGCAAATCTTTACATTAAGAAAAAATGAAGCAGAAAATTGCAGAGACTGAGGATGACCACTTAAATGATGTTAACTTGCAAAGACCACCTCTTGCTCCCCCCTCTCAATTCTTAGCCGCCTTTCACGGCTGTATCAAGGGCAATACAACCATGGATATTTTCATAACTTCACTGAAATTTTTCTTTAACTCTAACTTTGTTTTCATGACATGCTCCTGTAACTGATGTTTTGTTCCCAGTTAAATCCATCAGCCAGGATCCATAGTGCCTTTTTTTCATCTGTAAAGGGTGTGTATTTGAGCTATTGGCAAATAACCCTCAGTCGCACCGTTACTGACTACAAAGGCTGTCATAAAATGCTCACCAAAGTCACCTATTCAATGTCAGCATTGCAGTTGGAAATTCCTGGTCCTTATGGAAATTACAGGAGTTTCACAGCTATGAGAGAGAGGGCAGGAGGGGCTGTGACAGTGTTGCTGTGCCTAGTGCCAAGTATTGTGAGAGATTTTGTCACCTGGTCATTCTGGGCTTAATTCCCTCATATTTTCTTGAAAAGTAACTTGGGTAACTTTTTGGTATTTGAATGGACAGTGATTAGAAATCCTAGATGCTGTGGATACAGCTAAGGACTCAAGGTCACTGACTCCAGGAGTGCGGGACCAGAGAAACATAGGGGCTGCAGGCTTAGATTCCACTGAATCTACAGACCAACTGAAGATTTCAAACTTCTTTTGAACTTTATTTTCCAGAGCAGTGGAACATTTCCAACAATGAATTTAGTTCAAAGCTATTGGACGGACAAAGGAGGAAAGCCTTTACCTCTGAGGCTGTTAATTTTATATTTTTATATGCTGTAGATTGTTTCTCAGTGGACAGACACAGAACTGTAAATCATCCTATACAACTGTCCAGGTCCCAACAGAACATCTGACAGCTAAATGACACGTGAGAGCTGGAGGACAGTGCCCAAGGGCAGAAAATTAAGCCTTCAATTAACTGGCATTACTTTCTTGTGATTAGATTTTGAAAAGCTATGATTTACATCCTGCTGCTTACTTGCCTGGGTGTGTCCTGCACTTCAAGCTAAGCTCTTCAGGTGAAATGCTTCTGTTCCTACAGTGTTTGGAGTTTGTACCTTCAACTGCAGTAAAAGGCATGATTCATGTTACAATTGAAAAAAACCCCCAAACATCAGGGAAATGTATATAAAATGTGAGTGTTCATAATGGTAGAATTCACTTTTACAAGTACTTTTATGGAGAAGTGTTTATCCTGCCATAAAAGAGAGGTGCTAGGTGGGTGTACAATGAATTCTCAATTATTCACGAGCAGTTTATCCAGGTTGTGGATTAACTGTGCCGCAAAGGCCCTGACACTTTGCTGGCACTGTGCAAGGGGGACCATCTGTACTCATGTGCTCAAGCACAGTGTTCCAAGATCCAGTCCAAAGCTTTAGTGAACTCTGTGTGGCAACACCTAAGTATGCCCTGGCTCCAGCAAAATTTATCCTTGTGGTTGCAGTGCTGCAAACATACTTTGGGTTGCACATTAGCTAATACACCCTCCTGGAGCAGAGTGCAGAAATACCTAAGAGATTGTGCAAACGGCAGGTTGTGTCTGGCAAAGCCAGGGCTGAATTAGAGCTAATAAGTCTGGCTAAACTTACTTTGACTCTTTCTGGAGTCAATCACAAAGCTGACCAGTCTTCACTTCCAATATGTGCAGTATGCTAAAAGACGTACAGGCTGTGTCTAAACTGTTCTTGGGAGTGACTCTGCGCTTCCAGCTCTGGATGCCTCCCAGAGTTTGTCCTAAGCACCTATTGAGTTGAAACCTGGAAATGTAGCAGTCCCTTTCTCCCTCTCTTCTCTTCCTCTGGCCCTGCTTCCCAGGTGGGGTCCAGTAACAACTCAAAATGCTCTAGCTGTGACACCACAGCAACTAGAACTATGCTGGAAGCACAGCGGATGACGTGGTGCAGTTGAAGTGTGCTTATCACAGAAACACAGTTCTCAGGAAATCACCATCTAGAGCCAGTGTCATCCATTCTGCCAACACAGTCCAGCATATATCACCATGAGATGAAGTCCATGACATTGGGAAAGTCCATAAGTGTGGGAGGGTTTGACCCAGCAGTTTGCTAAAGCTAAAAACGTTTATGTTTTTCTAACTGGCTTAACTTAGCACTTTGTCACCTTTTCTGCCTAAATTCCCCCTCTTTATATGGTAATGAAGGAAGTGAATACATCATAAAAATCTCAGAAGGGAAAAAGTCACAGATGAGTCACTGAAAATATTGATAAGATCACTGAAGCTGACCTATAGCTTTCAACCTTCCTGTTTTTCTATGTCCATTCCTCTTGCAGCTTCACATACCCAGTTATGCCCCTCCTTGGTGTTCGGAGGGGGACCAGAGGGATTTCTTCACCTCCCCGTAACGAGGACATATGCCAGAGTCACAGAATCCCTTCCTCACCGTGCCAGGATGTCACAAAGTCTTTAGCACCTACAACAACCCCTGAAAATTCTCAGAGCTACTTATAGCAGCAACCAGAATGTCTTATCACACCCCTGTCTTGGTGACAAATTAAAACTGCAATTTGATTATTAACATCTTTCCAAATAAAGGGCTGGATCTCACTTCCCCTGCTGCTGATTGCAAAACTGGGCTTGACTTCAGTGGAAGCAGATCTGGCCTCAAGGGTATGTTTAGAGAAAGCAAGTAGCAGCTATTTTCCTAGTGTTTATTTTACATTTCAGGTTGAGGCATTTGCAAGTGTGGTTTCTGCTGGACTTTGTATAGCTGGGCTTGTGACTAACAATAATAACAGGCGAAGCTGTGACTTTGCCCCAGCCCCGGAACAAGAGGCCGCCTTGTCCCCAGAGTCATGCAGAAGGCACACGGTGACTCACGCCCTCGTAATCCCTTTGCTGGGTTTCCCCTCGCTCCACAGGAAAGGAACTTTTTTCTCCTTCTATACTTGGCGCAGCACATGGTCCCAGCCACGCTTGTCCCAGAGCTGTGAAGTGTGTTGGGAGTGCGGCTGCATCGAAACCCACAGGTCAGGGTGCCTAGCAGCCAAGGGAAGGTAAGCCCTGGTATCTAGAGGGAAACTAGGCTCCATTTTATTCTGCCTTGAGCACAAACTAAACATGCAGCACAGTGTGAGGCAGCACCTTGGGGTAAGGGCTCCATAATGTCATGACCTTTGGCACAGCCCTCCACAAAACCAGCGACTTCAAGGTGCACTATGATTTCCATCCAATCCCTCATGTGACAGTGCAGGTCCTGCGCATCGGTCAGCTGACTACACAAGGTGTCTCTGGGCCTTTTTTCTGTGGCAGTCTCATGCATCACTTTATTCATTCACTAATTAAGCTATCTCCTTTCTTGCAGCGGTACCGCCCTCAGGTGATGCTGTCCAATGGATCCTAGCACATGCAGGTGTTGGCTTCCCATGAGATTATGGCGCTGGAGCATTCATGCAGGGCCGGTCTGGAGAGTATCTGTGTGTGACTAGCGATGATTGTGAGAGGCTTGGAAAACTGTCAAGGCAGCCTGGCTGTGTCACTCCTCCATGTCATGTTCAGAGCATCTGAACTTAGTTATGGTTGTTTGGACAATAGATAAAATAGAATTTCTTGGACACTGTTTTTTTTCCAGGCAAGTACTTTCTCTATTTTCATACCTTCCACTGCTTATCAGCTCCACTTTTGTTTCTGATAGATTTGATTCATATTTAGGGAACTGCCTCTGCAGTTGGATTGGATTCCTTACAAAGCTCCATGACAAATATGCTAATGAATAGCTAGATTTGGGGGACATCTGTATTTTGCTCACAATAAAGTTCTGTGTTTTCTCACTGAAATGTTCATGGGCTCATTGAGTGCCACAGCTTCAAAGGACCAGCCACATTCAGGTCCTTTGCCAGACAAACCCGTGCTTCGAGATGGCACAGCATTTCGAGGAGATCAGCTTCTCTCATGACTGAAGACCAGTGAAGACTGGAGCAAAATCTAATCAAAGAAGATACGGCTTTTTTGGAAAATGTTCAACTGTTGTCCCTTGAGATAAAAATTTTGACTGTTTAGACCATTTAGGTTTAGATTCTTGGAACTCTTACTCATGTAAAGCTCTTAACATCGCATCATTCAGAAGTTATGCCTCTACTGCTGTTAACCAGTGCTAGGAAACCTAACCTGTGAGACAGAAGATATCCGTACCCTGCAATCACAGCAGTGACTGCTGTGGCATCTGTATACCTGAGACAGCTGCATAGCCCTGAAACTGCAGTGCCTTTTGAAGCCTGCGTGCAAGAGGCAAAAACAGTCCTCGTGTGTCTAGCAAACCCCTCACTGCCTGCTAACCTTATTCCTCTGTTCCAAGTGAGCAAAACTACCCAGAGCAGCCCTTCTGTTTGCCTCACTGACCAGGTGTGTGCATGGTTCCTGTGTTGGTGGTCTGCGCCACAGCTCAGCAGAGGGTACCTGGTGATTGTGGTTTCAGTACAAAAGGTTCACCTGCTAGCACAGGACATGGTCATCTTTTCTCAGCCATGTCACAAGAGCACACTTCTTTAATTTTCTCTCCAGAAAAGGTAATAATGTGCATATTTGGGAAAATATCTATAATCTAAATCTCTAGAACTAACTGATTCAGTGTAGTAGATCATGCAGACACATTTTGAAAGTCCTTAAAAACCAATTTTGTGGGAATTGACTGCGGGATTCTTCGTGTGCCAGTACCCTGAGTAGGTATAGGCTTTTTTCCACTCAGAAAATTTGACTGTGTGTCCAGTCAGAACTGGGATTAAATTGCAAGTAAGAAAATTTCCGAGGTTTAGGATTAAACCTCAAGGAGAGCCAGTGGTGCTACAAACTTAAATAATTTCTGAGGAAAAGAAGTAAATCCCATATATATGTCCTCGAAGTCCACAAATTCAGAGTGACTTTGTGTGAAACTATTTCACCTTTCGAGCATTCTTGGCTGCCCATTTTGTGTTCAGTCTGCCTCTTCCTTGAGGCAAAAGCAGCTGCCGTGTGCCCGACAGGAGCTGGGGGGTGGCTGTGGAGGGGGCAGCTGGTGGAGGGGCTGCAGCAGCTCGACACTGCACTGTGGGAGCCACCCCAGCTCTGCTGCTGAGGGCGGTGTTGGCTCACAGCTCGTGTTATCTTCTTGCAGAGCTCCTTCTCCCAGCACATAAACAATTTTGTTTTTGTTTAAAGACTTTCCCACACGAGTGGCTGCCAAGTTCAGAGGACTGCTCTTTGAGACCGATCTTGAATTTTTTGGAAAGCAAGACGAGATTATATAATAAATTCAGTTAGTCTCAGTGAGGCAGTTGGAAGATGCTGTTTGAGACTGTAACGTAACAGCCAATGGAATTAAGAAAAACAAAAGAATCCACAGTGTTAAGTGGAGAAGGAACTCAGTTTTCAGTTTAGTAAGTCTAATTTGGGAACAGATTCACAGGCGAATCATCTCCGCGTCACAGGATGGTTGAAACACTCTCAAAACAGTAAATCTGAATAGATTAATTTCTCTTAGAATAAACAGCATGTCTTTTTTTAATATGTGGCTTGTTGTATACCTTGTTGTGTACCTCTGGACTCAGTGATCTTAGAGATCTTTTCAGCCTAAAGAATTCTATGATACAGCGGTTTTCAAGTAACAGTCAGATGATGATTTAAAGAATTATCACCAGTCTTACTGATGTGACAATATTGAAATTCTTGTTGTTTGCCAAGTGTCTATGGATACTGATACGTTTTGTTCAGCTCGGGTCTTGCTCTTCAAAATAATTAAACACCCTAAATGCAACAGTTAGAAATAATAATGCAGGAGAAGGATTCCTTTGTCCTGCTGAAAATTTTCTATTCCCACATGGTGCAAGGCTTTTCGAATCTTAACTCAGTAACCCAGCATTTCCAGAGAAACTGAAACTTAAAAGCACTGCGGAGCCAAGGAACTGGTCTGGCTCTGGGACTGCAGGGAGGCAGGAAGGCTGCATGCTGGAGGGGCTGGACACCCACCGTGGCTTCTCTCGGTGTTTCTGGTGGAATCGATGCAGTTGGCCAAACTAGCGTTTTCTCATGGAAATGCTGCTGGCAGTGAGACTGAAATGGGAGGGAGAGCTGTCAGAGCAGCATCCCTGAGAGAGAGGGAACTGCTCATGTACTCGTCATCTCTAATCCTCCTGAGTAATGTCTCTTGTGGTCAGTGAGGGCAGGTATTGCTCTGCCGTGGGAGAAACTACGACAAAATGTACAGACAGCACCAAACCTGTAACATTGCTTGGGTATCCTCCTGTCTCCTTTTCCTTGGGTATCCTTCTTATCTTTTTGTGCTGCCTTAGTGTTTCTCACATAACCAGTCAATCCTCTCATCTGTAAAGAACACAGAGAATTAGTAAAGCAGCACTAGTGGTGTGAGAGGATTTCAGTCTTAGGACATTTTAGATAGTACCATAACGATAATTTAATTTTTTATTGTATTTATTTATACAATTTAAAAACATAATGATCATTATGCTACCATCTAAAATGTCCACAGAAAAATAAATTTATCTTATGTTTTGAGAATTGTATAAAATCTATTTGTGTACTGAACAAGGAAATATATAGGTTTAACGGTTGTCTCATAGTTAATTATTTCCTAAAATAGAACTTGGTTCTGACTGCAGAAACTGTAGAGGCTCTTGGGACCTAAAAAATCTTGAAAAACCCCGATTAATAGACCATATAACAGATGTGTAGTTCAAGATTTTATAGAGATTATTTCAACTTTTCTATTCTTTCTACATAACCGAGATTGTTTTCTTTTACATAAGGTCTTTAATTCATAGTGCTGGACCAGGCTATAGGCTGCTTAGAGCATGTTTCTTTAATTATTTAACCCTTTTTCCATTACATTATAGTTTTTCCATATAAACCTAAAAAAAAAAATCTGCTGTATTCTGAAAGAGAAAAATGAAGAACCTGTTTATTATCATGGAATTATAAAATCATAGAATATGCTGAGCTGGAAGGGATCCATCAGGATTATCGAGTCCAACTCCTGTCCCTACACAGGTCACCCCAAAAAATCTCACTGTGTGACTGAGAGTGTTGTCAAAACGCTTCTTGAACTCTGTCAGGCTTGGTGCTGTGACCACTTCCCTGGAAAGCCTGTTCAGTATTCAGCCACCACCTGGGTGAAGAACCTTTTCCTGATATCCAACCTAAACCTCCCCTGACACAGCTTCAGGCCACTTCCTCAAGTTCTGTCACTGGTCACAAGAGTGAAGAGATCAGTACCTGCCCCTCCGCTTCCCCTCGTGAGGATGTTGAAAACCACAAAGAGGTCTCCCCTTGGTACATGAAATGCCCTCTTACTATCGTTTCCCTTAGCTGAAGAAGTGGTTTGGCCTGAATGTGACAGTGACACCTGCCCTTTTTGTCCACCAAAAAGAAGAAAAAGAAGACATTCAGTGTGCAAGGTGGAGGGAAAGGTGCTCGGTGTTTTCTGGCCACCATGTGTACTAATAACAATGAGATGACTGGAGAGGCAGGAAGTGAACAGGAAGGGCAAGGAAGGTAATCCAACAAAGAGGAAGGTGCCAGTAGCCGTACCATCCCCTGTAGCAAATTGTGTCTGCTCAGACCTCCTTCTCCCCAGGGTCATGCTGGGTCTCACCTCTTTCACAGCTAAATATCCCAACTTCAGAGCACGCCAGCTCTGATACCTCGTGACTTACTAAATCCTAAAGAAACTTTACACTCTCCTTCAAGCACCTGCAATCCCGTCTGTAGGCCAGGAAATTTCAGCCAGTCTACCTGCCTCTCCTGATTCATCACTGGGCTCCCACTGAGGCAATGGGGTTTGCTGCCCAGGCTGGGGACAAGGCAGAACCTGTCATAGCCTGCAGATGCTGATGCAGGATGTGTCCAAGTCCTTGTGCTGTGGCCAATCTTCATCCCCTTGCCTGCAGGCTGCCCACCACAAGGCCCAGACACCCCATTCCTCAGGTAGGGACATCTCACATCTGAAAAGCGAGGAAAAAAAGCTGCTGGGAAATCTCAGAGGATTTATACACTTACATCCCTCAGGATGTGGGGTTGATTACTCAGAAGGTATCTTCTACTTTTTTCTGAGTCAGTACTGAACAAGTAACTGTGTTCTGGCACATCACTCAGAGGGGCTGTGGTGCTCTGGTGCTGCCTTTTGCAAGAGCCTTAAGCCAGACCTGCGTTTTCTCAGGCAAAACCAGCCTGGTCCTGAGAAATGTACTGAGCAGCAAATGCAGCCAGCTGTGCTTATCTCCTTCAGTTTCGCCTGGTTGCGCTTGGTGGTGTCCCCAAGCATTTGAACAGGGGTACAGAGTTAATTCGGGAGGTCAGTGCCCCTGTGCCATATAGTCTAGAGCTACCTCTTGTGGATGTTTTCCAGCTGCCTTAAATCAGTCAGCTTCTGTGAGACTCTTAGGTGGGGACTCATACCAGATGAATGCAGTGTGAAAATGAGGTTTAGTGTTAGGGGGAATGTGTGCCATTCTATTAAAAACTGAGGAACAACTTCTGCTCTGTCACTACACGGAGGAGGCAGAAAATACTTTTTCTAGTTATTAGGTATGATTTATACCTAATGGCCAAGGCAGGTAGCCCTGTGATTATGCCCTTTTGTAATGATGCACTTCTGCATCCTTTAGATGCATTCATTTAACTGGTGACTGCTAAAAATGTGTAGAAAATCTGAAAAGCAAGATAGGCAAGAACCCCTTTCTCCTTTTGCCCTTCTTTGTGTGATTAGAGAAAGTGTTGTAGAACATCTGTTTCCCAAATTGCAAACCAATCTGGTCCATTTGTAAAAATTTACAGCATTATGCATTGCCCCCTAGAATCAGAACTAATGAAAATTCACACAATAATATGATCAAATATAGCCCCAATTAATGAGACTGTTGCTTTTCTCAGAATGGTTGCTCTAAGAAAACAAAACCTTAATGTTCATGCCGTAGTTTTCTCCTGGACCCTGTATGGGAGGAATGTTCAGAAGAGGCTTTTAAAGATTGCTCTTGCTTCCGGAACAGCACTCGTACTGCAGACACCCACAGACAGAACCAGAAGATACTGCAGTGTCATGAAAAGGCACTTCCAGAGGAATTTACATCCTCACAGTTTTAGCTGCCGCCAGAATTTATTAGTTAACAGATCACCACTTCCTGATACAGTTTCTGGAAGTCTTGGTCTTTTGATCATGCCATCATGTTCCTGAAATGCGCAAGAAATGGAGGCTCTGCATGCCTGTTCCGTTTGATGAGCACAACAGTCCTGAAGCAATCCAAAACATCCATCATTTTTGGCCTGCTCACAGTGAAACAGGCTTGTTGTTTAATCATTACTTGTACCAGATATCAGAACACCAGGTTTACCTCTGAGAGCCCAGCAATTTTTATCTGAAGTGCTATGACAGAAGTCAAAGGGGCTGATTCTCCTGTTCCACTTGACATCGTGATCCCCAGGGTCCACTGAATGACACGGAGTTACTTGTGATCAGTACGAACAAAAAATGAGGGATGCACCTTTGCTTTGACTAGAAGCTATTAGTTAAGAAAAACTGGAACTACACTTAGACTAGTAACAGTGTGTGCCGGTTTGGCCAAAATCCAGTAATACAGCCCCTGAGAGAAAACCAGGTTGCAACCACCCTTCCCCCCACAGGGTTCGGGAAAAAAAGGAAATTTTTCCTCGAAGGAAAGTGAAAGAGATAAAAACTATTTATTTTAACAAACACAGAGGAAAAGGATAATGATGCTAAATAATGAATTAAAACCCTCGCTAGAGAGAGAAACCTGGGAAGACTTCAGAGTCCTTCTGTAGGTGTGGTCTCT
>VZTD01000294.1:47920-79553 GCA_013397725.1 Rhagologus leucostigma | reverse complement strand
TTTTTTTTTTTTCCTCAAGCTCAGTTTAAACGCACAGAAAAGGCACAATATTACTTTTTGGGTATAGAGCATGATAGGGGATACACATGATAGAGTCACCCCAAGACACAGTGTCACAGCTGGGTGTCTTACACAGGAACTTTGTTCTGAGGAAAAAAGATTTAGGTAGCAGCAAGTATTCATTGATTAAAATGTTGATTGATTGGCTGACCGATTAGAAAATTGATTTGAGAGCAGCCCTGGGGATACTGGAGGATGAAAAATTGGACATGAGTCAGCAATATGCACTTAGAACCCAGAAGGGCAACCACATCCTGGGCTGCACAAAAGCAGCACGGCCAGCAGGTCAAGGGAAGTGATTCTGCCCCTGTATTCTGCTCTGGTGAGACCCCAGCCGGAGTGCTGCATCCAGCTCTGGGATCTATGGTACAGGAAAGGCACGGACCTTTTGAGTGGATCCAGAGGAGGACAGTGAAGATGATCAGAGGGAGGAAGCACCTCTCCTGTGAAGAGAGGCTGAGAGAGTTGGGTTGTTCACCTGGAGAGGAGAAGGCTTTGGTGAGACCTTAAAGCAGCCCTTCAATACTTAAAGAGGGTTTATAAGAAAAAGGGAGTTTATAAGAAAGATGTGGACAAACTACTTATCAGGGCCTTTAGTAACAGGACAAGGGGCCGCAGTTTTAAACTGAAAGATGATAGGTTTAGATTGGATATAAGGAAGAGATTTTTTATGGTGAGGGTAGTGAGACACTGGAACATGTCTCCCAGAGAAGCTGTCGATGTCCCATCACCATTCAAAGTCAGGTTGAATGGGGCTTTGAGGGACTGGATCCAGTGAATGATGATCCTGGCCCATGTCAGAGGAGCTGGACTAGATAATGTCTGAAAGTCCCCCCAACCCAAGCTGTTTTGTGGTTCCATGATTTGAAGTATCCTGCTTCCTCAGATCTGGCTTGCTCACTTGTTGGAGATGCAATTCACGGCCCCATGGGCCAGAGAAATGGGTGTTACAGATATGGTTGCTGAAGAGCTCCCCAGATGATTCTGAGTTCTTGAAATATTGAGAAGACTCATGATTGAAAAGAAAAACTTGTTTCTCTTGAAGAGTTCTGTAGTTCTTGTGAATTGCCAAAAAAAGAGGGAAAAGTTGCCAATGCAATAAATGTCTTTCTAATGTGTTGTGACCCAGCCTGTTCTCTTGCATCACAATCCCTGTAAGAGCATAAAAATCTGCAATTCCTTCCAAAACCTACCACTGCCACAGTGTTGTCAACCAAATTTCTCCTCAGCACCGGACTTAATATAAAAAAATTGCTAGGGGAGCCTGAAGACAGAGTGAAAGGCAGAGAAGTTCTCTTCTTTTGTTTGAGTCAGCATTATTGTTGTTTGATAGCTGGAGCTTTTTGGAGTAGAAACAGAAAATACAATTTTTTATATCAGGACATATTTCTGTTTTTTACAGCGATACCTGGGTATTTTCAGTATTGTTTCCTAGACTTTTTCATATGCAGTCTAACTTTTTATTTGCTTTTCTATCCAATTCCCACTGAATGGAAGTTTTTCATATGCTGCTGCCCCTCCTCCACTCCACCCCTCCAGTTCATGAGCAAGTTTACTGAACTCCCCAGCAGCTCATGTTTATTTTCTTATCTTAAGTTAGAGTGCGAAATTAAAACACTTGATTTGTCCTTGGCAAGTTAAAATGCATATTATTTATATAGCACTGTAGGGGTCTGTAGCTCCTTGTGAACAAAGAGAAACTGAAATACCGTGGCATGGGGCAATGCACCGCCAGACCTTACAGACATTCAGACTGGGCATGATGGAGCACGCAGAGCCGTTCCTTGCTTGGCTAATGTCGCTGGATGCTTTGCGGATGCACGCCCTGCTCCTCACACCTGGTGTGTCCAACCAGGACCTTTCACTGGAAAGACATCAGAGCCATTGTGCTAGGTGGGCACGGCCCCTGGGGACACTTTCACAGAGCACCTTGGTGCCAGGTGTATTTCTGGCACCAGGTCACACAAATGTCACCAGTCAAGTTTTACGACACCTCGATTGGGTATTGCCAGCAGTCACCTCACAGTGTCATTGACCTCCAGGTGGAAAAACTGCCTTTTCTCACCTTTGCAGGATGTTTTTTGCAGCCTCCATGGAACTGTAGGTAGCTCTACCTGTATTTACAGCTGAGACAATTAGCACTGGGGTAATGCACTCCGCAATGATTCATCATGATCATCATAAAGCTGCAATATGTTATTTAAAATGCTGTTAAATATTTTAAAAATGTTCCATATAGCTTAGTTATTAGTTAAAATCTAAATCAATCAGAAAAATTCTTTATCTATACGACTGTAATTATTTTTAACCTTAAATTTCGACTAAAAGCACATATTCAGCAGGCTCTCTCCTAGTCTGCTGACAGAGAAAAAATTTCTTGTCATTGTTGAATTTGACTTGGGAATGGTATAATAAGCTGTAAGTTTTAAGAAACTGAGTAGTAGCAAGTAAAACTTGAACATTTCGCCATTTCTTTATGCACGACCCTCAAGAGCATATGCACACATACTTGAGAATGTCTCAATACAAAGTATTTCTCATAAAAATAGTCAGTACCCAGCCTCTTGTCAAGCGTTACCCCTTTATCAATGCCTGCCATTTCCTGAAAAATAAGCACCATTTCCAAAGAATGAAGTCTAGATCAAGATAGAGTAATTTTGTGAAGGTGGAGAGTAAAGTCAGGCTTTTCAAAGCTGAAGTACTACTGTGAATGAAATTCTTTTCCATTTTTCTTCCTTTGCTGTGGTATCCAAGATGAGGATTATATTTATGAACAAGTAATTTGCCATCAGTTGTTGCAGTTTGCCCTGTAGTTCTATGCCATAAACTTTAGCACGTCCAAAATCAGATTGTTCTGGTTTTAGGCCTATCATAAAAGCATTAAAACTGTTCTGCTTGAGACATGGAAGAAGTATTCAGTCACTTAAATATCTGTCCATTCCCTCCAAACATTTAAAAGAGCAAGTGGGAAATGCTCACCTAATATACAAAAGCAGTGTCCAATAGCTGGAAAAGGTCTGAAGACCCTTTCAACTGCAGGTTATAAAGATGGTTATCTCTGGGACAACATTCCTCATCTTTTCCATATGTTTGAAATAAACTGTCTTCTGTGATTCTGAAGCTCTTTTGGCAGGAGAGGAAAAGTGTTGAAATACTATGTTTCACAATTTTCCAGACCAAATAGTAACTTATCTAAACTATACATTACTGTATTTTGCAGCACATAAGCTCACCAGCTCTTTGCAAGTCGATAATCCTTTTCATTTTTCATTGCTTGATAGCTAGAGAGGTATCTTGCAGAGTTATCATGAGCATTATCAGTGCAAACAGTGACACGAAGCCAAGGACCTTTGTGATCATAGCATGTTTTCTGCTTGTATGGGATATTTTAATGCAGTCTCAGTGCCTCACTGAAAGCAGTCCAGCAGACGACAGATAATTTCCCCTCTCTGTTTAGTGAGCAACAGCTATTTGAAACATTTGGATATAACAGTGGCAGAGAGTCATTGGCCACAAACTAAAATCTGCTCTCTTAATCAAAGATTTAATTATTATATTACTTGAAAAAAGCGATATGATTGGCAGCACATGGTGTTGGCAACACATAGAAGCTTTTGTCCTGCCAAGTTATATGTTTTTAGCTGTGAGTGAATCTTGGGAAATCACATCATCTCATTTTCACCATTTCTTTGTGCACAAGTCTTACAGCATGTACACAAATGCTCATGAACCACTCAGTACAAAATATTCCTCAAAAGAATAAAATGCTCACAATCAATTCACCTCCTGAAGTGAGCGTGGTGGAATTTTGGTATAAATTTCTTGCTTCCTTAGCAGGCATCCTCTTGTTTTCTGTGATTTCATGTGTTTTAACAATGAAAAGCATTTCAAGAGTTTTCTGCTTAGAAGTTGTGTTAGATCTTTTTTACAATTCGCACTCTTTGCACACTGTCCCGCCATGAGCAATTCAGAAACTTCTGCATAAGTGACCATGAGCTGTCTGACACTTACTGCCTTCTTTCCTTTTGTCTGCTCCAAACAAGATCATTTCTACACGTACTTGGTAAAGCTGACAACCCTATTTTTTTAATTTTTTTTTTTTTTAGGGAGGGGTTTTCTTGACATTTTAATGGAAGAGCATCAGTTTAGTTGTTGTCACAGTCCTGATCCATGGAGGGGTGTAATTTGAGCAAATAAAAGTATGTAAGTAAACTTATACTAGCCTTTAAATCACAATGGTTTTGTCAGTTTGAAAACCTTGTGTACTAGGCTGACTGATCCCACAGGCTGCATACAGTACAGGCAGTATTTGGTCCATGACATATATTCAAGATAAAATACATACCAAAATTTTTTTCCTATCTAGATTCACTGTAGCAGCAGCTCTTTTGGTAGGTAGATGACTTTGGAAATTATTTTTATGCTCCTTCTTGCTTTTCAGCCACGATGGAAATGATGGTTTTGCAAACTTTTAAACAAAATTTAGGACCCTTTGTCGTTAAAAGTGTTGCACAAGTGTATTATATTATTTAAGATCAGGAATGCAAGACTTCATCTGAAAAAGAACTTGTGGAAAGATCTGGGGAGGTTCCCACAATGGGATCTTAATTTATGAGGGACTCATCAGAGGACCTGTCTCTAAGTGAAGTGCCGGTGGAAGAGGTTATGGGCTCCATATGCACAATGAACAGTGCCAAGTCATCAGGACCAGATGGTATTTACCCAACGGCGGTGGAGGAATCCAAGGATCAAATAACTGAACTGCAGTGTTCAAATGCACACTGAAAGCTAGCGTGGTAGCTGAAGACTGGTAGCTGGAAAACTAACACAGGATTTTTAATTGCGCTAACCATAAAAGAACTTTGTTCAAGGGAATTTCAGGGGAACTACAGGCCAGTGATCCTGACGTCTATGCTTGAGCAAGGTAGTAGAAACAATAATGAGGGCCATTAATTAATAAATATGTGTAAATATGCTGTACTGTACAAAAGCCAACATGATGTTTGTAAAGGGTTTCAAATCACTGAAATTCTATTAAAATCTTGTTTTCGAAATGTTATTTCTCTGAAGGACTCAGCAAACATGTAGGGATATTCCATTGATTCAGTCTATTGAAAACTTTAAAATCTTCTTCAGGACCCCAGAAGTCACTTCTAGAGAAACTGAAAAAATGTGGGATAGAAGGTCCTTGTATGCATAAATAATTGCTTAGAAGATAGGAAGGAAAGAGTAGAAAACACAGTCTATTTTCATGGCAGGTTGTTACCAGTGGAGTTCCAGAAGATCTGTGCTAAAACCCATGATCAAAATATTTCTATAGGATCTGTAAAAGAGCTTAATAGTGAGATAACCCTGGGGACATTTTTAGATTATTCAGGATAGCAAGATGATGGCTGGAATGATGGTGAACAGTTGCAGAGGATTTTGCAAGACTAAGTGGCCAAATGGTAAAATGGTAGATGAAGCTCCATGTGAATAAACATCAGGTGATGCACATGGGAGAAAATTATCTGGGAACTAAATGTAAAATGCCAAGGACCAGATTGTTATCACTTGTGAACGACATATCGGGGCTATAACAGCTGCATGAAAATGTCAACCTTTCACTCAGCAGCACTCAAAAAAGCAAGTCAGATGTTAGGGACTACTATGAAAAATGTACGGAACAAAACAGTGACTATCATGGTGCCACCAGCCTATAGATCCATGGTTTCCTTGAGGATGGAGTAGCACGCAGGTCTGAATCCTCCCTCCACCTCTGCAGCAGAAGAGAAGCAGATCCCAGCAAAGGTGGTGAAGGCAGCTGAAGGAGAGGAAGTGGTTTCCACATATGCCGTGAGTGTGTGAGCAAGGCTTTTCAGCTTGGGAAAGAAACCTCCACAGGAGACCTGGAGCCAAAGCCTAAACAGGCCTTGGCAACAGGGCAAGGGAAAACAGAGACTGACTGATTACTGCCCCTCCCAGCTTGAGACCTCGCATCCAACCAGTCTATCAAGTACCAGCTTCGAACAAAAAAGGATGTTTTTTAGTACAATGTGTTCTGATAATTTTCTTTCTTAGTCCCAGTCATTGGTCTGAAACCCCGTTATTCTGAAATCCAGTTACTCTAGAACACAGCATAGCATCTCAGAGGATAGCAGTGGCACAGTACAGGAATGACACTCAGGTCTGAGCTCCTCCTCTAACAACAGGCTGTTGAGCCTGGATAAAAATTCCCAGTGTGATATTTCCACTTCAAAACTTCTAAGCTTTGCCAGAAAGACACGGCTTGAAACAATGCTTCAAAGCAGTATCACGTAAGGCCTATATGTAGGAGGCCTTTTCTGTTTACAGAACAACCAGTTAACATTTTCTGATCATATCATATTTATTTACCAGGGTTACGAATGCAAGAAACAGAGGCCTGAGGTAATTTCATGTTTTATAGATGAAGTCTCAAGAAAAAAGACGCTGTCATATCCTTTTTTTTTATATTTCAGAGGTGTGAAACCTTTTCTTCCTGACATCGGGTTTAGTATTTACTTAAGATAAGGAGGAATCCTACAGGGAAAAAAGGTGATTACCTTAATAACAGACTTATTCATTCATTCATTGAATCTTCCACTTCCTCCCGTGACCAGTGAATGAAATAAGGTGTAGCTGAGGCACCCCAAGCCAACAAGCAAAGAAAAAGTAGCTGAGGGTGCAAAAAGGACAAAGAGGAGATCTCTTGGAGCAAAAATCAAGAAGTAGCTCAAGGAAAGAAAAACCCTCTAAGAGAACTAGAATAGGAGAGCACGGCAATAGTTTTATTTCTGCAGTATGTTCTTCCAGGTCTCAGGTATGATTTATACCAGCACATTGCACTTTAATATTGCAGTAGTTCTAGTTCCTCTCATTCTTTTTCCTTTTTTTCTTTTTCCTTTTTATTCACCTACCAGAAGCAGACACTGTGAATTTTCTGCAAAAAAGGCTTTATTCTATGCTGTTTGAACAGTTCCTAGCATCGTGTCCCTGACCTCCATCACGAGGATGTGCTTTGGCAAAAAAAACCAATAGAACTGTGTAGTTGGAGACGAAACGCTGAAAGTGGGCCTAGATGCTCAGAAAAGATGTTCCTTTGGTGTTTGTTTCTGTGTGTTATTACTATTATTATTCATTTAAGTAAACAAACACATTAGTTCACCTCATTAAAATCAAAGAAAAAAATCCGAGAAATGCAGTTCAGCAGCCAAAGTCTCAAAATCCACCTTGAAATCTTATTGGCTGTCTTCTCGAGGGAAGTGTAAATCTTCCTTTCGTTGGCTTTTATTTCTGAATTTGGCTCTGCTCCTGGAAATCTTTCCTGAGAGGCCTCCACTTGCTGTAAAAGTTGCAAAAGAAGCCTCACTATTTGCAATGCCGTTCTAATTATTTTTCTGATGGGCCAAGAACTGCCTTGTGGCCATCTTGGGAGAGCCTTGGTTCTGTATTTCTAGTGCATCGTTTGGAATCATTCTGGACATCAAGCTCTCGCTGCCAGTCAACACCATTGTGTATCTCAGGGTCGAGCCTTTGGTCTGTCCATGTCCCTGCAAACTCAACTGAAGCTTTCCATATGATGGTTGTGATGCAATGCAGCAGATTCCTTGCTGGGAAGGCAACAGGAAAAAGAGATTAAAAAACCAAATAAAAAGGGACATGAAGGGAGGCTTGGCAACAGGAAACCAGGAAGAGGGACTGTATCTTATCTCTTACTTGTGCTCTTCTTCTGGGATCTCGCTCTAAGAGGAGTCTGTACCCTAATTTTGGAAGAACACCCAGTTGTCCACTGCACACTTTTCCAAACAACAGCAGAAGGATTCTGGAGGGAATGCAGTGACTTTTTAATATATAAGTTTGCTTGGATTAGTGGATAGCCTGGGGTGCTTTTGAGAAAGAAATGCCGTCAGGAAAACACACCGAGGGCTCAGTGTCTCACAGCACATCAGATCATTTTGCAGTAACAAGGCAGGAAGTTCAAGCTAGGCAGCTACAAGAAGTTATCCAGAAAAAAGAAGGAAAAAAAGAGAAGGAAAAAAGAAGGCAGCACAATGGACTTCAAATACAACTGTTTGTTTTGCTCTGAGGTTTGTGCTGAGCACAATCCAGATTGCAGGCTTAGCAGAGGTGCTCACAGAAAGTAGGCTGATAAATGAATGAATTTCAGGGGGCAGGAAATGCTGATGCTAACTTTACTGGCAGCAGCTATAAGACTGCACTGTAACCTTTGAGCTTTGACAGCAAAGAAATGCTGTGCAGCTCTGTGCGACACTATCACAAAGCTTATGAGCTGGGGGCAAAGAGGAGGGAAGGGGAGAGAAAGGGGGCAAATAACATCATTACTTACTTTGGTTTTAGTTCAACGTTTATCTTTAAATATTTTTTTTCCCTCTGAATTAGTTTCAATAAAACGTGCATCGCTCGTGGAGCTCCTTCAATAAAAAAGTCACTGTTTGTTATACGATAACACTGAACAGACTCCAGGCACTCCATTTTCTTATCTTAGATATACAGTGGAGCATAACTCAAGCAAAGGGGAGAAGTTAATGCATCTGTAACACTAGGTAACAGAAGCAACAGTAGCATGTTAGTGTAGTAATAACTCTCACATGTGGAATATCTGAAGATGGGTTTTATTGAATTCAGTTTATTTAACCAGGATAAACCCTTGAGATACGGATCTCATTTACAAGATGGTGTTGGCAAGAAGGCAGATTATTACAAGCACATGTGGAAGATAAGTATAAAACAAAAAGCGAAAGACCTGTTTATATTTTTAATTAGGATCCTTTTATCACCAAAAATGTTAAGTGAAAAGGAATATAGATAGAGATACAACTATTGCTGTTGATGTTAATAGCAATGATCCTTCCTACTTACATAGCACTTTGTTTTTTTCCTAGGTATCTAGACATTGAAAAAAAAAATAAAGGTGAAATGTTCTCTCTTGTTGCACATCAAGCCTGGCTAATCCTGTTTTGCTCAGGGACCTTTCCCAGGTCCCAGTGAAATGGCCCCCGAGGACTCAGTAATTGTGTCAGCAGACGGAAAGGGAGCAGTGCAGACCCGTGCAGGGTGGAGAGCCCCGCGACTGAGTGTGCTACTGAAATACAGTCATATCTAGGTAGTGCTGACACATTAGAGAAACAGCCAAGGAGAACACAATGTACAGATCAAACTTCAGGAGAATTAAAGTAGGCCAAGTGTAAGTATTCGAAGTGGAATTTGACCAGGATTACCCCTTTTAATCTAGCTAAAAATACTACATGATCTTTCGCGAGCACAGGCATTCAACTTCAGCATTTCACACAAAAGGCATTAAAATGTACATTTATATGAAAGCCTTTTTTGAAACAGTTACCTTTTAAGTGACCTCTAAACAGGTACAGACCACATTAAAGTTATATGTGGTATGCTGGCACTTGAGGCTGCAAGGTGATGGAGTGCTTTTCTTTTCATAAGGCAATTTTGCTTGATAATCAAATGTCTCTGGTAGGTAAATAAAAAACCTCTCTCCTCTGTTAGAGGAGTTATTATATTCTGTTTACAATGTATTCTTATAGTCTGTAGTTAACATACTTTAAATACTCTTAAAAGTAAATGGCTGCCTTCCAGCCAATGACATTTTTGGGCTATCAAGTTGCATATTTCGCTCAGAAGTGTGATGCTGAGTCTGCTGCTCTGCTTCCCCTCTCCACTGCAGGTTTCCCTCTCCTGGCGCAGAGAGCTCCAAGCAGCACAGTCCAGCATCTTTTGCATCTCTGGGCAGGATAGAAGACCAGGTTTGTCCAGCCATGCTGGGGTATGGCAACTGCTGGGATAAATGTAACAGGACATGACAAGATTATGAAGGAATGTAGGCCAATGAAAAACAAAACAAAACAAAAAGTCTTTATTGAATGGGAGCCTCCAGGATTTTCTGATGAATATTCACCTGAGCACTAGGATGCTCTGCTGGGGCCTTCATAGCGAAACTGAGCCTTTTAGTTTTGTGAGATGACCACAATGGAAACTACCTGTTGGGTTACCACTGCAAAAGCCTTTACAGGCTACAAGGATTTCATGGGCCATACCTTGATAATTAATTTTATGCAGCAGCAGCAATAGAAGCTCAGCCTTCCAACTTGTCTGTTGGGATTTTCCCTTGTTTTCTCCCATTTGCAGGAGAGGTTTAATCATGGGTGGTAAACGTAAAGGGTATGCTGGTTACCTCCACAGCTGTCCCCTATGGTCTTTATTTTATTTGAGCGTTCTGTGTGCTTGAACCCCGGAGAGGTCAAGTCTCATGTCTTGCCAGCGGTGGAGTGGTTGTGAAGAGCTCCCCAGTGCTCCAGGCTCCTCAGCATTTAGAATTTTCTTGCCATTAACTTGCACAGAGTGTTCCCTCCCAGTCACTGCCTGCAGCCATCTGGTGGCAGAGCAAAACATTGCCTGGAGGTATCCGCTTGAATTAATTTGCTTTGGCTCTATTTGCACCTTTGTGTATTTGTTTACCATTTCAGCAGTGACATTTATTGGCACAAATGTGCTAAGGAAAGCCAATTCGGGGAGAAATGTCAATATTTGCTCTGAAGAACAACCAAACCCCAATTCAAAAACATACTTACGAACTCTAAGTACATGGATGTGTCTCATCGACTTTGTTGAATGAAACCTGATGCTAGGAACAGAAGCAACGCCATGAGCTTTCACTCGCCAATTAAGACAAATTGGTCGTTGCCCAGCCTGAGCTAAGATTGTTCAGGATCTATCTTCACTGTACTGAATCTGAAGAGATAAAACACATGCCAGGGATTTGCACACATTTGGAAAAACACAGCCATATCACGTCTGCACAGAGTAAGAGGCAATGCGGTTGGTATGAGTAATTGTTGCAGTGTTAAGTCTCTGCAAAGGCTGCAGTGAAAAGACAGTCCAAAAGGAATGTGACTGCTAAGAACATGCTAAAAATAATGCTGGAAAATCTTGCTTGGGGAGCCATATACTGTACTAGGTCTCCTCAGGTGTACGGGCAAAGCAGACCAGAACTGTCAGAACAAACCCATGGCTTTTATATAATCTGTAGTTTTCTAAACATATCCACATCAGTGAATTTTGGTTGCAGAAGTAACGGGGGCTTTGCAGTCCTTGCTATAAGTAGATCGTGGGGTTTTTTCTGATACTGACTATGTAAATTATAACATCTGTGGGAAAACACACTTGATTGAGGCTCCTGTCCTGTTAGAACAGCTCCAAGGAAATAATGAGGCTCAAGGCTGAGACCATCGTGTCAAATTAAGCCACCACAATAAAGACTTAGTACAGGAGCAGCAAAAGTTCCTATATTAATGTTGCCTAACTTTTCCCATTATAAAAAATTCTAATTTCTTTAGAAGATTTGGCAAGTGTCAGATTTGCAATTAGGAAGGAGCTGCTTGTTGTCTCTGAAAAAAACAATAAATTTGTTCAGAGTTGCCTGGGCCCTGGAATGAAAAAACCCAAACCCATTCCTTGTATTTTATTATAACCTGTAGAACTTGTCTGAAGTTTCTGAGCATGTGCTACCAGCTGAGCACACCCCAGCCCCTTCAAGGACTCTGACCAAGGAAATGGGTTGTCCAGGTCTCTTTACTATGGACAAACCCTGAAGAAACTGGGTATGGAGACTGAAATGTCTGCCCCCAGAAACCCCCGTGTGATTTCTTAAGTGTCGTGAACCGGGGCTCAGGTGGTACCTTGAGTAATTCATGGAGACTGAGAAGTTCCTAATCTAACACATTGACATCCTGTGCTGAATTCAGCCTCAACTACAGACTATCCCTAAATTCTGCCTCTGGCATGGGTTTACAGCCATGTTGCTGGAACCAGGCACTGCGTCTCAAAAGTGGCTGCAGTGAATTCACACCATGGTTTGGTTCCATGGAGTTGCACTCCTGCAGAGGCTGCTCCAAGGAGGACAACCTGCCCAAACGCAGTTCACCTTGTGCTTTGGGCATGGCCAAATCATATCTTACATCTTGATTTCCAGCTGATAAGCGACTTGCTTGCTGTTTCATGAAATAGGACATCCCCTTTTCTCTTCTCCCCCTACTCCTGAGCCTGTAGCATTGAATATACCCCTATGGCCAAGTTCAACAAATTAGCAGCCAGAAATTTTAATCAGATATTTAATCTTTCAACCATGTAAGTGAGATTTTGTGTTTACAGTGGCAGTAGGCCAGCTCAACCTCAGAGAAAAAGATTGTTAGTAGTGTCCTTGAAGCTGGGGAGCCAGAGAGCAGTGACTCCACTGAGCAGGTCTGTCTGACCTGTGGCTGAAAGGCAGCTGTAATCACCACGTCAGTACCTACAGCACTGTGTGCTTACTGAGCCTTGGAGAGCCAAGGAAGTCATTATCGTTTTTGGAATATTGCTGCTCTGTGCATTCAAAATTATTTAGTACAGTAAAGAACTAAGCTTTGGTGACAGGAGGCCACAGCAGACGAAATTCTAACACACTCTGCTCCTGAGTTTGCCAAATCCTGGAGTAATGGGAAGCATCTTCCCAGATCAAATGCCAGAAGTGAAGTTAATGAGTCTTGCTGTTTCAAAAGTTTCTTCTCTCATACAGATGCCTTGCACAGATGCATGCCTAAGTGTAGCCATATGCACATTATTTATTCCTGTTTGTAGGGATCTCATCTGTTGCCCAAAGCAGTACATGAACAAGTTGGTTCTCATAATGCTACCCCAGAAAAGCATGTTGCAAAGTAGAATATGTGAAGCACTTTTCAGTCATACTTGGTGATCACCTTTATGACTGGAAGCTAGAGGTCCAGCATTTCTGACAATGATTTTGCTGTGTATAGTCATGGAAGGTTTATACTCAAAATATTCTTATATTACGCCCAAGGTCTGAATGCTTTAAAAGTCTGGGAGGATTTGCTTGTCTTGGAGGATTTGGGTGGGGTGGCGCAGTATCATTTTCTGATTTACCTTAAGTACAAACCTGAACTCTATGGAGCTCCTAAGCAACCCCAGACTAGGACAGGAATCTTGACTTCACCATTCAGACTTCTCACGTAGAAATGTGAGACCCTGAGAGGGAAAAAATCTTATTTCCTCAGCGCAGATGTGTCTGCAATCAGTGATTCGTGTCAGCCCATCAGTATTCCCAGCGGTGAAGTAGCAGTTTGGAAGGCATTATAGGTCTGTACAAGAAGCCTAAAATTTATTTACCTTGGCTATTCGCTGGGCATTTTTCTGGTAGCCATATGAGAAGTGGATGCTAGGAGATAAGTTTGGACTGTTTATACTTCATTAGAGTCTGAAGAGGTTATACCACTATGTACCAGGGTCAAGTTTTCAGTTCCTTGTTGAACTCTCTGACTCTTCACTGGAGATGAGACAAATTCTGCCCGAGATAGGGATAGTTTTCAGGAGGGGTGTGTATATAGCTCCTGTCTTACAGACTGACACAGCCTTTGTTATTTCTAAGTAAAACATACCACTTTATGGTCTTCCAAAATGTAAATGCTTCCTATGACTTTGATTGCTACAGTTTAATTGCAGTTGTTGTTCACATAACTTGTTTAATATGATTAATAACAAGTCTGCGGACATTCCTCAGTTCTTTACCTTGACAGTGGAACAACACTAGTGACAAAGTGCAGGTTAGGGCATAATGGATCTCTCTTTTTTTAAGGAATTACCTAGGAGTGCTTACAAAGATTTCAGTGTTGGTGTTCACTTATTGGATAATTTAGTTCATCTCTATTTCCAACAGGATAATTCAATTTCCCTGTAGAACTGGGAGATATGTTGCTTCTGAAATAAGTTGTGTTAGCACATCTACTCTCTGTAAAAAACTAACCATCCAACGGGGAGAAAGAAGTACAGAGCATATATTGACTATAGGCATACTGTATATCAGAATAGATTCCTTTTGTTCAGGCCAATATCTGACGGGAAGATGGAATATGGCAAGTACATTTATATCTAGTAGGGATATTAATAAGCGTGAGAGATGGCAAAATTTGGATCGAGGCCAGGACACAGGTGAAGCCACTTTAGTGGCATTGACAGACGATCTCTCCTTGTCAATAGATAGAAAACAGCCGTCCATTTTCATCCTTCTGGATCTTTCTTCAACATTTTACACTCTTGACCTGAAGATACTCCTGTTTCACTTCAGAGTGTTAACAGGGGGACAGGGTAATGTAATAAATGGCCAGGTCCCTCTTGAAGGGATGCCAGTGACTGCTAGATGTAGAAAGCTATGTTTCTGCTGTTGGAAGACAGCAGCACTTATCAAGTCCCCCAAGGATCAATTCTCTCTCTTCTGCTATTCAATGTCTTCCTGCCAGTCGGATGATGTGCCCTCTTGGAACACCCAGATAGTTCTGATGCACCTTCTTGTTGTACAGCCCTACTGTTTGGTTAATGTGACCAAGGTGACTTTATCTGGATGACAGCAATACAAAGATTAGAGCTAAAAAGGCTTTGGCTGAAATCTAAAGCCTGCCATGATCCAGAAGATACTGAGAGAAGGAAGTTTTTTTGAAGAGCTGGTATGAGTTGTGCTCCTCTTGGTGGGAGGCATGAACCAGAGTTGGTCAGTCACTTCCATGCACTAAGGGTGCTTTTGTGTTCCTCATTGTTTTCAGAACCTTAGGCACCACTGAACTGAAAGAAGATATCAGCCTTGTGATTGGACTGCAAGAGAGGAACGCACAAAATTCTTGGCCATCACTAGCCCACAGGAGTTTTAGCTTTCTGTGCCAGCGTTTAACTGCCCTTGCCATTTGAAAATGTTCATTTTACCCTTGAAAAATATCCCATACTGCAATTTCAGCTAACATTTTCTCATTTTATCTATCTAACGGACGGAAAGGACTTTCATTTTTACTCTTTCTTTGCAGCTGCATTTTATATATTTGAAATGTATTATCACGTCTTCCCTCTGGACTAAACAAGCCCGTATTTCTGTAATTCTTTCTCTGTAAGTCATGTTGTCTAAACCTCTGATTATTCATGACTTTTCCCAGTTTGTCCAAGTCTTTTATGAAACGTCTGTTCAGTATGGGCACAGCTCTTTACAGATGCCTTCTAGATGCTGAGCAGAGCAGAGGGATTTCTTTTAGTCTTAAATAAAATATTCCCTTCTACAAATCCCCATCGTTTAGATGAGTTTTTTACATTAATGTCATAAAATTGACTTAATGTGTGGTCCCCCACATTCTCTAGTTCAGTTTTGGAAGAACTGTTGCCTATTCAGTTCTTCCCTGCACTTGCATTCTGGCTGAAAATGTCTTTGTAGCTGTAGTACTTTCCTCTAGTCCTTACTGATAATTTTAAACACTGTTTCTTCAATGCGTAAAGATCTTTTGAATTCTAATCTAACCTCCCAAATGTTTCCAGATTCTTCCAAGAAGTGAGAAATCCTTTCTGATGTTTTCCAAGTTTTTAATAAAAATGTTGACCCAAGATGGAACCCCTGTGGAACTACAAAAGAAACTTTCCAGTCTGGCAATGAGCTGTTTCCAGCTACTTGCTAAGTAAAGTTTTCCAAGTGATCTTACAGTAGTTTTGACATCATTTTTTCTTATAATTTCCTTAGGAAGCTGTCAAATGAGACAGCGTCAAAAGCCTTCCTAACATCCAGATGTGTGACATCAGCTCACAAAGACCCATATCCTGCTAGAGGGTAAAATTGAGTTAGGCTTAAGACAGCTAGTGTTTGTTTGACAAAACCATGTTCCTGTGCAGCTATTATCTCCCAAGGAGTCTGATTGTCATCTGATCTTCTGGCTATATATATGTCTATACTATTCTATACATGTACAGTATTATGCTCTGTTCTTTTTCTGGAAATTAAAATAAAGAAGGCAGGCCATGGTTCATGGACTTCTCCTTATTAAAAAAAAAAGTGCTATTTTGCTCTTTTCTGGTACTCTACAACTTCTTCCATCTATCTGGAGTTTTCGGATCACTGATACTGACTCCAAATTTGTTGCAGTGAATTTAATGAAATGAAACCCGTTTGACAATATCTAACTCCATAAGAGGTAACAATCTGGTATTTTCTACTTTTCCCCTGACTAATGGTGTACTAAAAATTTTTGACCAATGAGTTTTATGCCAGCGGTGTTAACTGCAGTCAGCATTTGTTCACAGTTGATTCTATTTAGTGAAGACCAAAATAAAAAAACCAAACTGGATCAATATACTTACAGAATAATGCCTCATTTTTACTTTACGTCCCTTGGAAGTTGTGCTTTGCCCTAACATTTCTGATTTTCCTTCTATGGCAGATGATGCTCCTTAGAGCTCTCCTCAGTAATGTGCCGTGTATTTTACTCTCTTTTTTATTCTTATACGGAGCCTTATCGAAGAGGTTTAGCAAGAGTAATGATCAGTTCTGTCTGGAGCTGTTCAAGACATTTTCTCCCACTCTGACAGCCATTGGTCTGGCTCCAGTAATTCATGCCTGTGCCACTTCCTGGCTGGGCTACAGCAACGCAGAAAGCCTTCAGTGAATCAACGTGTGCAGAAACTGGTCCTGCATTTTCTCAACAGCTGAGGCTATTCCAGATTTGTCTTATTTGTCCTCTACTCCTTTGAATGGTGTCCAATCAGGATTTGAATCAAGTTTATGTTTTTATTAACTATCTCTATGTCCTCTTGGCCTGAGTGGGGAACCTAAAAAGGCCTGCAGTTAAGCTCTGGGACAAAAGTAGTGGTCAAAGATCCTTTAACAGGACCCTTGATAAGAAAGGGAAAACTGTACAGAAAGCAGGGACTTTTCAGGTCTTGACCAGTGGCAGGGAATTAAATGACCTCTCCAAAAATGGATCTTACTGCTCTACACTGTTGGTACCAGTGACACTTCCTGTATTGCATCTGTCTTTGTGTCTGTTTCTATACTACCTTCCCCTGCACGCTTTCTGCTGTTGGAAGGGGGAGACATTTCTGAATGCATCACTGCAAGAGGCTCGGATACTCCCATGACAAACGTAATATTGGAGTCTGTACAGAACAAAATAGGATAAATAAACCTTAATGCCAGCATTTTAGCATGAGTATGACTTTATTTTGTTATGTGCAGCTATTGTCACATCATGAACAATTTTGGGAAAGTGGAAAAATTCTCAGATTATTAGTTTGATCTTGGTACTGTGCCACAAGACTGATGGGAATCTGCGGGCTTTGTTCTGGGAATGGGAATGGTGGGCAGGCGTAGGAGGATAATATGAGGAATCAAGGCTTATTGGTTGAAAAGACCGAGATTAAGATTTGAGGTTTATGACACATGACGAATCTCAGGAACGTTTCAATTTCTCTATTTTTCTTTCTGTCATTATCAAAAGGACAAGAGCACCAAGAGGCTCATTAAGTGACTGTCAACATCTCTAGACCATTGCAAAGGAGCTCGTGCAGAGGGTTACTGCAGCCCCTCGCTGGCTTCTGTGCCTACATGGATCCAGCTGCCCAAGATGCTGAGGGAAAGCACATAGCATCATTCCCAAATGTGCATTAGCAGCTACAAAGCCCAGCCAGAGGCCTGTTCAGCCAGCCCCATGTGGGTGACAGCCCTGAGGACCACCAGCACTCTGGGGAGTGCACTGAACTCAGTGTCAGATCAAGACAAACTGCACACAATGTGGTCAAGATCTGGCGAGGCGTCCCCCAAGCTGGCATCTCTGTCTGAAGACCTCCACATAAAAAATGGAGGACTAACTGCACTGAGGACAAGCAAACACCAAAGGGAACTTTTCCCTAGCACAGTGCTTATCCTTTGATTCAGTTGCTCTGTGACCAGCAACATCTCCCTTGTTTTCATTGCTGACAGACAAAAGAACAGCAGCTCCAAAGATTTTTCAAGGTCTTTTTTTTGAGACTAAGCTGGACACAGGACTCAAGTAATCATCCTCAGAGGTTTACGTCATCCTCTGGTGTCTTGCCCATCAAAATAGAGCCTGCTTCAAAGAAATGACATAGCCCCCTCGATGGCAAAGTGCATGCACTGGGAGAGAGCTCTTGGGTTTCTGACTGCTTCACAGCACACGTCCTTGACTCAGAAAGGTTCAAGTTTACCAGAAGCCCTTCAACTATTTTTTGTTTCATTTTCCCAGTGCCCACCAGATTAGAACACAGCTTGGCAATGTCACTAGAAGAAAGAGAGAAAGAAAAGAAAACTACAAAAAAAACAGCTGCCGATGTTTCAACTACAAACACTGTTGGAAGGGTTTGTGAAACTTGCCATAAAAGTACTACAGACCAAAATGTTCTTTTCTTTGTATGATTTTCGGAAAGTTTCAAAATTCAACTGGTACTGTGTGCAAAATCAACAGGTCTGTGCAAATACATCTGGGTCAAGATTGACGGGTGGGAAAAGCTTATAAGGCCCTGTCAGAGCCAAAGAGATCTCTGCTGTGTGTGTGCCAATGGAAGAGCTCCCGCTCTTGCTTGACAAAGATAAGGGTCTGTTATAGTAAAATGAAAACAAGGAATCAAAGGGTAAGAATCAGTCCGCTAGTATCTCATCCTGTGTGTGACTTGATCAAGGGATATTCATGACTCCTAACATCATAGACAGGATGAGAAGAGAATGTGTGGGTTGCACAGTTTATTCCCTTGCTGCTGCCCATAGGCAGAAGATGAACTTTCATGGACGCTCATGATGTAACAGAAAATGGTGCTAAGCATCATGATATTTCTAACCTCCAAATGTGACATTCTCTTAAGCATCAGGATATTTTTAAGTATTGTTAGACTGTCCTGTTCCCCTGCATCCTGATATAGCAGCCCACAGGAATGTATTTTCAAGATTTCCATTGCAAACATGAAAATGGAAAAATCGAGATTGCCATAAAATCACAGGATTCTGGGAGGCATAGCCATAAGAACTGAAAACAGAATATAACAAGAGTTTTGATTTAACTGGAAGAATAGACAGCGTTGGCACTACACATTTGCAGTAACGTTTATACTTACTCTACATTGAACACAGAGATATCTAGATCTACACATTTCTATATGTTTCTAGCTTACCCTAGTTGCTCTTCTTCTAAGGCTCATTGTAAGACTTAAATACAAGGAAACATCTACGTCAAACAGGCAAAGTTGTTAGCTCTTTTCTGTTGCTGTTCCTTAACAAAAATTATTTGCACCGAGTGGCTGTAAAGTTATGTCCTATGCATGATGTACCTATGGCCCAGCAGTGATTTTTGTCATAAGAAGGACTGTGTGATGCTCAGTGGGAAAAAAAAGGGCTATTTTGAAATCTTTTCTGGAGTTTCAGGGGAGGAGCACTCAAGAGCCACTTGCTCACCCTCAGTTGTATGTGACTGAATCTGTTCTTTGATGCATTCTAGGGGTTTCCAGAGAGAAACACGTATCCATGTCTGCTTGGACTCCAAGCTGGTCATTTCCTTCTATTTCTGTTCTGGCTCTGGGTCTCCATCTTCCTCCACTCCTTGTTCCTGTCCATCTGTAAAACTCATAAGGCCAGATTTAAACACAGAAGTGTACACAGGCAAATGATGACTTGGAAGTGCTTGAAGGAAAGGATGTGCTCCATGATTCAAGTGTTTGTGTTGTCTCAGCAGAAAACTCTGACAATGAGAGTCCTACACATGGAAAAAAGCTGTCAACTTTTCCACAGAAAAACCTTATCTCTTGTGTTATCACTTTTAGAACAAAATGTGGAAAATCCTCTGGAGGCTTCACCTCAGTGTGTTGGCTGAGCCATATCTAAAAAAGAAAGTCTATAAGCAAAGATCGAATTTTTAAGAGATTAGTGAGATTTCAATCAAAATGGGGCAAAGAGCACAATCTTTATCACAGTGAGCTTCACAAATATAACATCAAGCCTTAGGATCTTTACTAAACACAAGGTAGTTCTGGTGAATAGAATTCTTCCTGCTACAATCCAGTCCTTTTTCTTTTTCCTATGGGAATTTCATGAAGTTACAGAAAAAAAATCATGAAGGTTATCCTTCGTGAGTGCTTGTTCTCATGTGCAGGTACCTATCTGAAAGCTGAGTGCCCAAGACAGGTGCTACCATACACTGCAAATGACAAGATAGAGACTGATGGATTCCATCCTAATTTATTCATCCATACGTACAGTATTTATTACCAATGTGAAATCTGAGGGGGAATGCATCTTTTCTGGTAATATCCAAAGGAATTTTTCGCTATCTATGCAAATGACTGAGTTACTTGTTCACTCCAGCAATACTGAGACCAAATCTTGCTGGAAGGAGGGAGAAAAATATTGTCATGAGAAAAAGCACTGTATCTGGAGGAATGGAAACACGAGAAACTTCCATTTGATAAGTAATAAAACATCTGGTAGGGAGTATTTTGACAATTTTCATTTTTATAACTAGTGAGGGACCTAAATTAGAAGGAAAAGTTAGCTACCTTCACAATATAGAGGTCAGGAGAAAAAAGGGGTACCTGCCCAGTGGTTATGGAGCTGTCCTAAGGAAGAAGAACCAAGGTCCAGTGCTTGATACAAGAAATAATCAGCATAAAAATGGGTAAATATCCAGAGCGATAACTCCAAACATGGTTCTACTGCTGTTGCCACTGCCCTAAAGCTTTTTAAAAAAGGGCTATCTTCAGAAAATCACCCTCATCTTTTAGACGAACATAGGAACTTCCCTTTTAAACCATGGCTTAAGCTCTAAATGTGCAGAGCTTAAATCAAATTCCTCTCCTGGGTATTTGTCCTAACTAGGTGAGGTAGCTCCAGAACTGAGATGCTTAATGCTCTACATGCCTCGTACAGATGCTGTAGGCACCTAATTTTGGGCTATAGATATACCTAAAAACTCAGTGGATTCTTAGCCACCGGCTAAGCCACAAGTCATCTTTTCAATGTCTCCCAACAAGGGTCTTAGATCCACGGCATTTGACCCTTCAGCAATAAATACAGGTCTTGTACTTCACAGTTCCTCTTGTGGGTCCTGTCCCTTGATTCGAGGTTGTTCATCTCGTCACAGCTTCACCCTTGATAAAGGGTGACCTGCAGCTTCTAAGAACTAGAACGGGGATATATAGCCTGTAGCTGTAATCCTGATAATTTTTTTTTTTAATTTTTCTATTATTTTGAGTAGCTTAATCCTCACCAAGAGGTTTGGGAACGTAACACAATAACCCATCATCTTCCTCACACTCATTATTGTACCTACCAGCTACACCCAGGCATCACTAGGCTGAGAGGTACACATAAAGCACATGGTGGGAGGATGAAGCCAGTAGCTCCTAATCAGACACAGTTTTCAATCTTTGTGAAGAAGAAAGGTAATTTGTGGTTGTTCATATTATTGTGGCACTTTGGAAGTCTGTAGGTCACTTTCTAACACAACCTGATACAACAGTGGTCCTCTGCATCTAGTAAAGCAAGCCACCTGATGGGGGTCATTCAGGAGATCCTGAAAGACTGTGCAAAGGGCTCATTCTCTGGTATTGTTACAAATACCAATTTTTTCCCCCTCTCTTTCCTACTATCAATTAGGTTGGCAAATCAACTCTTTCTGGGTGAACTGGTGTGGGTTCAGGCTGCTGGACAATGTGGTCTTTGCCACTGCTGCTTTCTGCTCTCAATAGTTTTGTGAGTTCTGTAATGATAATGGACAACCTAAGACACTTAGTCGAAGACAAGCAGAGATTGCTTCATGCTTTCTGGTTTCCAATAAGGCCTCAGTGATTCACAAGAGAATAATCACACAAAAAGCGAGTCCGAATGCAATGGCCCCCAGAACTTCCAAATCAGGGAGACATCCTTGGAGCTGCTGGACGATTAAATGTGTTCAGTTGTGCACATTGGGATGACAGAGAAACTTATTACATAGATGTGAGAGAATATCGTGCTGTATGGGGAAAAGTAATGCCCAGAGGAAAACTGTGATGCTGCCTTCATGGCTGGGACTCGTCTCCTCAGGCAAAGAGTGATCTTGCCGCTGATAGCAGTGTACCTATGTGTTAACATCTCTCCTGGACAAAGCATAAGGATATAGTCACCCCAGCCAGGCCACCAAAATTTGCAGCCCAGTGCGAAGTATCTGCCTTCTGTAAGAAGGCTGCTTGCTTACTTCCATGGGAGCAGAGGAGGAGGGGTGGGAAAGGAGCCCCGGGGGAGCTGCAAATAATAAATAACCATTTCAGCTGTTGCAGCAACAGCAGAATAGAACCAGGGAGGACAGTCAGGCCGGGGGGGGCTTACAACCGAGTGCCTGGATTTCGGCGGCCGCCCGTCTCCCCTGTCCCCGGGGCGCACGGGGCCGCAGGACACAAGTGTCCCCGCGGTGCGTGGGGCGCGGGCGATGCCGGGGGGTCTGGGCGAGCGCCGCCGGCTCCACGGCGCTTTTGTTGTTGTTGGTCCGGTGCAGGAACTTGGCAGGGGCGCGCAGCCGGTCCCCGCTCCGGGTCCCACAGGCAGGAAAAGTCTCCCAGCCTGCGGAGGAGACAGCCTGGCTGAAAGAGCCCCGCCAGCTCTGCTGCAGATAAGTTAATGTACACAGAAGGGACGTAAATTACCACGACCCTCAGCAGCAGGACATTGGCCAGGGCCTGTCAGGAGGAGGACAAGCGCCGGCGAGCTCCGCGCCTCGCTGACATTTACCTCCAGATAGAGCCGCCGCTGCCCGGCGAGGAAGGACCCGGTGGAGCCAGGGCTTCCTTGAAAACAGCTGCCTGTCCCTGACACCTACAAACTAATGCGGTTTTAATCAGGGGAATTAACGGAGGGCGGTGCACTGTTTTCCCAAACGATTTGCATGGGGACGGCAGCCTTTCCCCCCCCTCCGCCGCCCCCTCTGTGGCTCCACTGCCATTTCCCTTATGTTTCTTTATCTGAGCTGATTTTTTTTCCTGCTCTCCGCTCCGGGGAGCCAGACGTGCCTTCATCTCCACCCCCCGAGCCCTGACGACACTCATCTCCCTGTTTACACACTGACATCACGGTGCAGCCTCCCTCCAGCCCAGAAATAACCCCTGGGAATAAAGCAAACAGGAAAAGGCCGCTGCTGTTGCCTCCTTCGCAGCTACAGCCACATCACCCCTTTCAGGGACTGTTCCTGCACAGAGCGATGCACGGGCAGTGGGAACCTGGAAGATCCTCTCCAGCCCCGTGTCACCGTTGTGACATGAAATCACACAAGATGCCCGACTGACGGGCTCTGCTTGACAGACGGATGGCAGAGCTGAGATGGGATAACTGCATCCAGATAACAGAAGGAGTCAATGGGAGGGACAAGGCTGGACACCAAGTCTTCTGCTTCAGCCATTACACCATGCTTCTCCATATAAATATGTTTCCCTCTCTCTCCTTCCCTGTGTTTTGTTTCCTTCATGAAGAGACACAGTTAAACTAAAAGCCAGGTATGCTGAATGGACAATGGGAACAACAATGGGAAAATATCTGCGAGGTCGCCCTCAGTTATTCCAAACAGCATCTTGTAATCCACACACAGCCCATTATTTTCAGCAGGACTCCTTGTGTGGTAAGCTCCTACCCGAGATGTGTGTGGGAGGCTCATTTGGGCCCATGGAGATTTCATTATTATTGTAAGCTTCAGCATTAGAAGGCTCCAGGGGACAGTGCTTTGCTCTCGCTCTTAGGGAAGAGCCAGGCTTAGTCAGGCTAGGTTCTGTGTCTCAACATACTGCCTGCCCTTGCTTCCATGAGCTCTGCTCTCTTGTGCTTGTTAATTGCTCTGTCTGGACACCTGGCAGCAGTCACTACCGTGGCTGTGCTCACTAGAATTATGCTGGATTGTTTAGGTTGCATAAGTGTCCCTAAGTGCATAACTTATTTTCCCTGGCTTTGGAAAGGCAATTGCTTAGCAGCAAGGAATGAGTAGCTTCAGGGAGGCCAGAGAACAGGTGCTGTGCCCAGAAAGACCTTTTCGCTTTTCAGTTTTCCCCCAGAGATGCTGGGTATGGCGTGATGCTCTTGGACCAGCCTGTCTGAATCCATTATTGTTTTATGCAGTTGGTTTCACAGGGCTATCTGGACATGGAGTAGGAGAGAGCAAGCACAGAAGGCTCTTGCCCAAAGCCTTTATAACCTGTGTTAGAAACAGCAAGTATGTACAAAGATCACCAAAACCACTGTTATTCTGAAAATTAAATTTTAAAAAACATATATTCACTGTGGACAGGATTTCCAGTGGTTTCTCATAAGCACCACCATATCTATCCACTTTTTGAAAGGCAGAGTCTTTCATGGCTTTCATGGATAATCATGGCTGTGTCCTAAGGGGTGACCTGGGGACATTGCTGGGACATCCACTTCCCCAGAGCACGAGAAGGTGCAGTCTCTCCCACTCTGCCACCACAGTCTGCTAACACCATACAACCTCTCAGTGACACAGCGTGGGACACAGACTCTCCAAGCTAAAGCAATGCCCTTTGTTGTGGCCCTCTGCCATTGCCTTTTGCATTCTGGCAAGGGGTGACAGGAGAGCTGCAGCCCTCCATGTGCCTTCTGCTTCCCTCCCAAAACAACTGTGAAGAAGGACAAAAGTTGTCTGAGGAAGGCTAAGGCAGACAAAATACACGGACTGTAGAACTCAGGTTGCCAGCATTTTACTATATGACTAGCTTTGGGATACTCTGGGATGAAAGAAGCTGTGTAAGTAGCATGGATAATAAAAGACAGAGGTGATATGCCTACCATTCTGAGTCAAAATACCCTCTAAACTGATTACTTACTGCCCTGCATATCATCATGGCTTGAAAAAAGTTATGGCTTTTAATCGAGGAACCAGTCAGAGGACTGATTCTCTTTCCTGTAAGTGTGGTACCCCATGATATCTCCAGGAAAAGAAGACTGCTTCAGTGGATATATACTTCCTTGTTTTCTTTGGGTTTGGTTGGGGTTTTCCTTATATTATTATTATTTTGGTCTTGTTTAGTTTTCTTCTCTTTTTTGGTGTGTGTTTTAATTTTTTTTCTGCATTGAAAATAAAAGAAAAACTAGCAATAAGATGTAGAAGTAGGTCGATAACCAGATATACCTTTAACAGAGAGCAATGGCCTCTCTTCACCTCCAACTTACACATGCTGGGCAAAGGATAGAAATATCCTTAGCCTTGATGGAATTATTCCAGCATCACCTGTCGTAACGGCTTTTCTAGGGTTGTTACAGGGTCAAAGTGTGACCAGCGTGTAAGGGTTTGGTTGTGGCAACACCCTTTCTGCTCAGGAGAGGATGAGGGTAGATCCCCATGGGAGTCCAGGAGTGTAACATGGCCAGACGGCCAAATCCTCTCCCACCTCCAGGAGCTGTTCAACATCCATCCCTGGAAAAGAGAAGGGGCTGGGGTCTGTTCTCTGATGTGTTCCTTCAGCTCCTGGAGAGACCGCTCTGCTGCAACACAAAGAAAGGACTAAAGCAGCAGCCATTCCCTCTGTGTGTGCGCCAAGGACAGGACCCTCCAGTGCCTTCGTCTCTCCATCTGAAGACGTGGCTTCCCCGGAGAGCCGGCGTGTGTGAGCTGCGGCACTGGCAGGCTCCACAGGCTGATGCATGCTTTCATCTCTTCCTGCACATAATGCCCCCCATGTTTTCTTCCAAAATACATCCACGTTCCTGGCACTGGAAATCTTTTATCTTTATGTGTTGTTTTGAGCACACCCACTGCTTCCTGACTTAAAGCAGTTATGGCATAGACAGAGATTTACTGACATCAGATAGTGGTTTTCTTAAAGCTGCTTTAAGCCAGATTGTTCTTTTGGTGGACATGACACAACTGGGCTTCATTTAGATGGAAAATAAAGATCAGTTTTCCCAAAGTGAACATGTTTGGAGCAGGAAACTAAACTATGAATGAATGTATCTTAAATGCTGAGACGCTAATGGGAAGGACTGGAGCAATTGTGGTTCGAGCAAACGCTGGTTTTGATTCCAGAGGGACTAAAATCTGATTCTAATTTGGGGGAATATGCCTAGATTCATGGCAGGTGCCAGTGACTTAAAACCAGGACCATAGCCATGAAAAACACATGCAGAAATAGCTCCAAATGGCACTTTGTCAGTCCATCCACAGCATCAGAAGAGAGGAGGAGGATGGATAGTACAGAAGACATTTCCTTTTGGGCCCAGCTCCTACAACTGCTTCATCCTTTCTCCTGTGCTCAGTCAGGACCATCCCCCCATACTGCAGCCCAGCAGGACTCCTGCAGGCTGGAGAATCCAGCCTCACATTTTTTTGTGATCTGTTGCTGTGTTCATACCTTTTCAGTGCACTTTATTTCAAAACTCTGTTCTTTCTTGTTTTCGAATGGGACTTCTGTAGTGAGTCACCCCTAAAATACCCTGTGGTATGTAAACATGCCCAAGCTCTCCTGAAAGAAGGAATCCCATCTTTTAATGCTGCAACAGACACCCTGGTGAGATGCTGGCCCATCTGTGTGTCTAAATGCCCAGTCATTTTGTTTCAGGATGCAGAGACCAGGGTTTGTTTTTTCACTAAAGTAAATGCAGATTTTGACACACAGGTGCTGAGGGATTTGAGGAGGTATCTCTGATTCAGAAAAAAAAGTTGTTTGACTATACATGCATGGTCTCTGGCTTCCTTCAGGGATGCTCCCCCTTTCCCCCAGCTTTGCACTTTGAATAAGCATCCAGAGGCTTGGAAGCTTATCCAGACTTATCCAAATCTCTTTGAAGCGATGGATTAAGGCAGGAACCCTGGGACCCAGGCCAAGAAACCTCAACAGCACAAGTCAGTAAGAAACCAAGAGTCTGTCCAGGGGAGCTGGCTAAGAGAAAATGAAAAAGTCCATCCCAGGCAGGCGACAGGAAGGGATCATCTGTCTGGGGAAGGAGGGCTCCATGGGGAGCTGAGCGAGGGGGAAGGGCATGAACCAGACTGGGAGGGCTGGGAGAAGGCTCACTGTGGTAGGCTCAGGCCCCAGTTGCCTTGAGCCAAGCCTGCCTAATGGGTCTGTGACACTGACTGCAGATCTTGCACAATGGAATTATGATGAGAGGCTTCTGGTGCTCTCTGGCAATGGCAGTGTCAGCAACACTGGTGGAGCAGCCTGTTATCCCAGGACAGACTACCTTGTGGGAGACATAAATAAGGGGAGACGTGACAAAATCTTATTAAATAATAAATGGTCCCAAAGAAGAAGACCAGAAGGTTTCTATTCACCTTGTTCCATGGCAAAGGATAAGAGGACATTTGATAAAATACTGATACAAGGCAAAAGATGAGCTGATGAAAGGAAGTCCTTATAGATACAGAACAGTCTAACCTGGTGCCATTCTTTGGTACAAGACACCACTTTGTCTACAAGTCTTGAGGGACTGAATAGAAAGTGACATATATGAACAAGTAGCAGGGTTTTACCAATCCATTGTATAAAGATCAATAAAGGGGATGGGATTGCCTGACAGTCTGTTACAGTTTTTGCTGCTTTTTTTTTTTGTTCCAGGTGGATCAAAATATTGTCGGTAGACCAGTGTTTGCACTGAAAAAGGCAAAATGAACTGTCCAAAGACATGGTGGGGGGCATAAGCTGAGCAAGAAGGGCAGAGGTGAGGCAGCAGGAAAGGGGGCTGGTGGTCGCCTCTGCTGTCCTCCAGTCCAGCAGCCCCATGCCCTGGGACCCATGTCCTGCTGTGGGCTGAGACAGAACCTCGACCACCCAGAATGACTCCCAGAGCAGGAGCTACCCCTTTCCAGACACCTAGTTTGTTGTTGTCAATGTTTGTTTGGCCTTGGTTTTATCTTAGCTGTTTCATTCATCTTTACTTTTGGTGGTTTATTTTTGCTACCCAAATTAACCAAACAACAGGCAATTAGGCTATTTTACTGAGTGAAATATAAGCATGTCCCATGTCCTGAGCTTCCAAAAATGGGTGGGAGCAGAAGTAATATTACTGATTTACAGATTTTTTTTAAACAATTGTTGTTGTTGTGACTGAGGCTTGCAGCTCCCTTAAAGCAGAAAAGCTGAAGTAATTTCAGAGCAGCGTTGCAGCTCACAAGTGTGTCTCCACATAAGAAAGACAAATTGATACACAGGTAAAATAAGCACTCACTTTTGAAAGCAGAGACTCTTTTTCATTTTTTACTCATTTCTTAACTGATACAAAGACTTCTGAACTACCAAAGCTGCACAACACCCTCCCCCATCACGCCGTAGAATAAATATCGAATTGGTGGTTGTTCCCAAGTGAAGCCTGTGGGTCATGGAGGAAAAAGACATCTGCTAAAATCAGTGCTTCAAACTCCTACAGTACTTTTGAAACTCGGGCAACCCCTCAGCCTGTTCCGCTGTTAATCTATTATTTTTTCCTCCACACCCCATGTGCAACAAGGAGTAGAAGAGGGAGCACAGAGCTGATAGGCTTGTCTGTAGTGCAGTTCTCGGGAGATGAGAAAGCCTAGGAATTGCTAATGAAAAGCAAGTCAGGCAAGAGCTTGCAGCTAGCTCAAAGAGCCATGTGATTTGTTTTAAGCAAAGAGGAGGCTATCACATGGTGGTACAGTGCTTACTGCATCTACCAAGTATCAGGAACAGCAGCACAACAGTAATATGAGGGGAGGGAGGGTGCTAAGAGGGGAAGTGACAAGCTACTTCCAAATATGAAGGAAAAAACATTCAAAATGTTTGTCTTAGAACTATTTTTCTGGTTAATGTTTAACCTTTCACTTTTCCAAAGTAACTGTTCTTGTTATCAGTTCCATTGCTGAAGGTCACATATAGAATAAAAGTCATATCTTAAACGTGAATAAATAACACAAGCAGAAATTAATTGAGTGCAAGTGACTCATGTGACATTTAAGGTTTTCTTTACCTACCAATGTAAGCAAATGGTGTAAGCATGTCCCTTTTTGTCCCATGAGCTGAAAAGAAAGCGAGCCAGAAATGACCTATTGTGCCACAAATGCACTCGAGCTCCATTAGGAAGGCTCTCGTCCTCAGATCTAGCTATTCTGGGAAGCAAACAACTGTGGGATGGAGGGGATATCAGTGCCCTGGCAGGGGACATGCTTGGAGGGCAGGGGAAGGCTCCCCACTAACGGGGAGCACTGGGAGGGCCTTTGAGTTGCACTTCACTGTAGCGAATGACAGCCATGATTTTGACTGATGTTGGGAGCTCTCTGAGAGGAATCCAGGGGATAAAAACAAATGTTTTTGAGGAATTTGGGACCAATAAATCAATCCTTTCATTGAAGCAAACAAACACGATGTATATGGTTTGTCTCCTGTGTTTGGGTGTCTCAAGAGCTTTACGTGCTCGGAGGCTCATCCACTAAGGGGATTTGTTCATGGAAAGGGGAAGTTAACTGGAAATAGCTAAGAGTGTCCTTCAGATTTCCTTTATGGTAAATCCCTAACAGTGTCTATTTATGGAGTAAAATAGCCCAACAGTTTCATAAAGGAGAAACAGGGATAGAAAAGAAGCAAATGCTGCTGCATAAGGATTTACAACACAGTCACCTGGCTCACTGATGCGGTTCATAAATACACATTTGAATTGCACAGTCCAGAAGCATCAAATATTGACAAACTTCTCTTTCACCGCAAAGACATTAATTTGTCTTCCAAGATCCAGAAATCAGGAAGGAAAACCCCTGCTTTATAGTGCCTAGGGTGTAATTCTCCTGATTTGATCAGTTATTTGTACATTCCAGAGGAAAAAATGGGGCAAGTCCACTGTTGCTGAGCAGTTGTTTCCTGTAGAAGGCATAGAAGCAGCAACCACTTGCCTCGTAGATTTCAGTGACTCCAAACCTTGTATAAGATTACTTCTGAGACAGTTCCTGAGATGGTTGTAAATAATTAGACAGGATTTATTTATCCAGGTCCTTTGGTACTCTTTATTGTGCTCTACTCTGTTGATAAAACCAGACAGTTTTACAGAAAAAGAGAATGCAGAAAGCAGTATTATCAAGCAATCTGCTTTCTAGATAATTTATGAACTACTGTCCTCACAGTACAATAGAATCATAGAATTGTTTAGGTTGGAAAACACCTCTAAAATCATCAAGTCCAGCTGTTAACCCAGCATTCCCAAGCCCACCATTATACCATGCCCCCAAGCACCACTTCTATGTGACCTTTAAACAGCTCTAGGGATGGTAACTCCACCACTTCTCTGGGCAGCCTGTTCCAATGCTAAGTTTTGATGGTCTCATTCTCTCTTAGGTTGGCTCGCGGGGGATCTGTGGCTGGCGTGTTGGGGATCTCGGCTCATGGAGAGCCAGCAGAGCAAAATGTCAGTGGATAGAAGAGAAGTCGTTCTGGGCACTTCTCTCATTTTAGGGACCACTGTTTTTCCCACACCTGGGGAACAGGAGCATAACTTGCTTTGCTCCTGGGGTGAAGAGTGCTCCCACTGGTACACTGCAGTTACGGCCCAGTCTTCACATCTCCCAAAGGGTAGGATTGGCTGAGCCTTAGGAGTTTCCAAGGGCCCTTTCTAAAGGGTTTGGAAATGGAGTGTAAGAGCATTCAAATGACCCATACACTTCTTAATAGCAATTATCATTTTTCTAAAGGAGTCTCATTTTACTTGACCTTTTGCTCTGTGCTCTGCAAAGTTAAGTCAATAAATTAAAGTCCAGCTTTGATGTCAAAGAATTGTGGTATAATCCTGAAAAGGAAAGCAGCTGTCACAAACAGAATTTTTTTTTTTTTAGGAAATAAACATTGGCAAAGAGACAAATGAGTTGCTCTATTTCTCCTAATCTGAGTCAAGTTTAATTTTTAAGCTGGTAGTAGTAGTACTGGTGCAAAGTCTCAGAAACATAAACTCCAAACAAATGAGAACACTTTCTTCAGCAGTAGATCTCACCATGTCACAGCCAGCACTTGGAACCCTGCAAGAAACTTGTAATTTGGAGGATTGGAGAGAGGGGCTTCTTTGCATTTCTGAGACCACTACCAAGCCTGTGCTAATGCACACCACAGAGAACCACCCTCACCGGTATAGCAGTATTTCTCTTTCTGAACAGGGAATTCGGGGGGTTTTTTGCCTACCCCAACTCTCAGACAAGTTTTATTCCCCTCCTCTTACAAGAAGTATGTCTCTGTTTTCTAGACCAGTATCTAGAAACACAGCTTCTTTTGGCATAGCCTCTTGATTTCTGAAGAGAAAGGGGCTGTTCAGAGCTGATGTTGTGGTCCAAGTCACTGTCTATCACACTTCCCTGCTCTATTTTCACTTTTCTCATGTAACATCACATCATCTCACTTAATACATTTGTTTCTGATTACAGGCTGTGTATAATGGCCCAGCACAATGCCTTACAGTATGCTATGGCTTCATGCCATGGGAAAACATATTCGTAATTTTTATGACCCCAGTGCAGCAGTGATGCATTTTTCAAAAAACAGAAGAACATATAAAGGAATTATTTTGCAGCAGGATTAAGCATCATTACTCACAGCAGACATACACATTGGAACTCATTAAGCCTGTGCTTTGTTATTCTTGGTATTTCAGAACATTCGCTCTAAGTGTCTCTTGGTTCTTTCCAATTCTGCTATATGAAATCCCTTAAAATTAGGCAGGACTGGGCCATAAAGCTCTTGATCTCAGATGCTGGGGCCAGATTTCCCCCCCCCCCCCCCCCGC